>JAVIAB010000073.1:15903927-16503927 GCA_032433765.1 Megaustenia siamemsis | reverse complement strand
CACCAAGTGATCCAGTTCAGCAGGAAAATCTAGTTAGTGGTTTCTGTGTGAGAGAGAATGTTTTGCAAATGACAAAGAGGTTCAACATAAAGTGAAATTCTGGCTTAATAAGTAGACCAAAGAATTCAGTTCCTCAGGAACTGGATCACTGATAAAACAATGGGATAAGTGCATCGATGTTGGTGGTAATTATACTCATCATCATCATCGAGTGCCATCTCCGCAACGAATGTTGGCTACCATGGAGCGTCATTCTGCTCTGTCGCTTGCTTTGATGGTGCAGGTTGTCATAGGCTGATTTGTCATTTATCTATCTATCTATTGACCTTTCGAGCCGTAACCGGCCCATAGGGCGTAGACCAAGATACACCTTTTCCTATATGAATTTTTTGTTCTAGCAGTTTTCTTTTAAAGATATTTTATCAAATCTCGCCATCTGTCTCTGTTCTGTGCAAGCAATTCTATCTCATTGAGGGAGCCGATTCCTGTTGCTCTTGCCTCTCTCATCAATGTTCTTCTCAGTGTCTCCCTTGTCATTTATATAATTGTAATAATAATAATACATAATTATACTATGTTGAGAAATAGTGGGATAATGTAAATACAAAATTAAAAGTTTTTTTTAGTCCTTATTGTATTTATCCTTTTTTTAATGCCATTTGTGACTTATTTATTGAACTTCCCTTGAACAATTTTTAAATGATATAAAATGGTATAACAGATTTACATTTAGAAAGGACACTACAAGAGGTGTTCGTCATGGAAACAAATGATACACACTAAGATAGACAAGAAATGATGTACTGATGTCTGAGACATCATTATTTCCTCATCAATAACTTAAAGGACAACACTTTGAGTCTATGTGGATATTGTGGTGTTCATTCATGCTGTACAGTGTTACAATACTATTATTTATATTTTGTTGTGCCTGTTCTACAAATCAGCTCTGCTGCTAAATTTCTACTATGCTTTGATGTTTTGCATCTTACATTGTCATGAACTAAAGGTATCTTTTCACACCATCTGCACATATTGTTATATGTTGATTTTCTTCTCACAAAATGTTCCCGACATAAAAACTTAAAAAATCTCTTTAAAAATCTTATTTGGCATTTTGAATGTTTTTTCGGTTCCACATTCCTTATGAGCTCTAATAATCTTATTTGTTTATCTAAAGTTTAGGGTTCTCTGACATATAATGCCATATCTCAAACAAAAATGTGCTGTATAAAGCATTTTGTATGAAGTATGTAGCTAGTTCTACATCACTCATTTCAGAATGTAATCCCTTGCTTCTAAATTAAAGAATCTCAAATCTACTATTGCTATCTAACTGATCCACCCATCTAGTTACCAAAGTTTAGTAGCCTGCATGTGTTGTGAGGCCAAAGAGGGTCTATGACAATTGTTGAGTGATCTAGCAATAGATTTTTTCTCTCTAGGCAAGTTCTGAGAACATTCAGTAGTAGGTTTTAGCAATTTCAAATGGATGACTACAATTACAGACGATAAGCTCCAGCAATAACAGAAGTTAAGTTCCAGTGAGGTCAGCCTGTATGTTGAATTTACTGGGCTCTGATATGAAGCCATATAGGTTTAGTGTACTTGATACTGATCACAAGAGCTCAGGTTCAAATCCAATGGCACATTAAAAAAAAAATATGGGTTTCACCCAGTGTTTGACAATGGATACCAGAGATCTTTTCTGGAAAAATAAGGCAGCATGATGTAAAGCTGACAACATCACCCATCAAATATGCTGCAGGTCACTGAAAAATATGGGCACGAACACCATATTACCGTGGAGGAAACCGTTACTTACTTACTTACTTATTGTTGATGATGTCATTTTAATCTAAGTATATTATTTCATTGTAGGTGGGGGGAAGGCATCAGATAAATTGTTCTTTTCTCACCGGCTCAGCATCTTTCATCCATGTCTGCTCCTTGTTTTGCCAATTGTCTGTCTTTTCTGTTTTCTCACTGCTTGATACACCTACGTGACCTTGTATCTGCCAGAGAGGGATAGTGATGTTGTATAATGTACACAGTCTGAAAATTATTTCAGCCAGTTGATTTATTTCTTTATTATAATTTGATATTGTTTTCCATTGCTTGTAATGAAAATTCTGAGTCGTTGAAGACTACACTACTACAAATCTAAGATATTAGAGTTCCTTGCCTCTCAACAAAATAGTCTGGTTTAAATAGCGGGAAATTTCCTTTTAGTTAAGATTTATAATGATTCTGAGCTACCTTTTTACATATTAGGATTCTGTGTTACTTCTTGCATATTACGATTCTTATTACTTCTTAAATGTGATAAATGCTAATTTTATAATCATACTTCAGGTTTACTATTTCTACTGCTACTACTACAGTTAAATGTTTGTAATCAATGATTGTCATTGTAAAAAAAGTGTTGCATAGAGAAAGAAGCAAAACAAAACCTATCAAGAACAGTGATGATGGGAGACCTAAATAATGAAGTACATTTATGTAGATTTCTGTGCAATCTGTGTTTCTGATGGACAAAAAAAAAAGAGGGGAAACCAAAAAAAAAAAATGCAAAATATAGTTCTTACCTGAGCCAGCTCATAGTATCCAGCAGAGCATGCTAGAGAGAGCAAACTTTCACCCTCTTCTGAAGTTTCAGCTACATTCCCTGAACCTGACCGATGACCGATGGAGTCACTTTCTCCACTTGTTTCCAAGTGCATTCTGCAATAATTATGTTTTTTTTTCCCATAATTTAAAATACACAAAAATAAAGCCAAGCAGCAATAACAAATAGAGTTTATCAAGTTGTAGCAATAAATAAAATACGTAATGCTACAAGATTATTCATATTTTTTAATCACCTTGTATGTGCCTCTCTCTCTCACTCTCACGCAGAGGGAGAGAAAGAGAGATTGAGAGAAAGAAGGGGAGGGAGAGAGAGAGAGGGAAAGAGAGAGACCATCACATGGGCCTCATCTCTTCAGGTCAATGCCTTGTAATAGTATCTACAAGTTTTTGTTTGTGTGCATCCTGTTTCATGTACAGTATCTCATTTATCAGACATCATCTCAAAGAAAAAACAGTGTGCATGTGTCAAATAAATTATACACAAACACAAAATATTAGTTACCCGAGAAAACATTTTTATAAGTTAACAGCTGACCACACAAAAACATAACACTGTCTGTATTTTGGCTAACATAACAACTAAACACTTGTGTTTATATATATAATCATCATACACCACAGTTCGACACACATAATAATGCTATAATCCACTGCTCTTCACAATAAAACAATGTAATTCAAACCATGTATAGAGGGATAGGCATAAAGCTATAAAGGGTTGTAGTAATGATAGTGATAAGTAAGATCAAATACATTTTTTTGATTTACTATTAATAGCTTTACAGCATAAACCACAATGAAAAAAAAAAATCACATTAAGTTTAAGACTAGTTTCCCCCTTAGTGGCTTCCCTAACTTCACATATTTCCTGTTGTCACAATAATTTCATTTACATTACTCACACCTGAATACTTGCTCTTTAAAACCTCTACCTTAGTTTTATGCAGCCATGGCGTCAAATACAGAATTCCCTCCCGCAAAGTCTGACCGGAATGTTTGTCTAGCCCGCCACTGCCAGAAAAATTACACCGGAACTATATATTTTATATCATGATCCACTTAATTCATGACATTTAATGTCTCATATTAACATTTTGAATCTATATTTGTTTATACAGCTATACAATTTAATAATTTCTGTGAGTAAAAATGAAAGTCATAATTTTGTTTGAGTGCTTCAATTTTGTGAAAATTGAATATGAAGCAGATCTGTAATTTTGTGCTTACAATGCTGGTAAAAGTGAAAGTCATAAACACCGGGGTATAAGGCGGCAATTGTTATGTTAAATTTGTGAGATGAACTGAAACAACAGGTGTTGCAATGTCAGTGGCACTATATAAATATGAAATGTTATGTTTATAGCATGGCAGGACAGCTAGTGCAGACAGCAGTCTGAAAGTAAGCTAGAACCACTTGACTTTTGGGCAGCAGAAGTACCTGTTTTGTGTCATCATGACTAGGTCATTTGAGCTAAAGAGCATGCCCCAAACAATTGTGTACTCATACAACATATACTTCAGTTATGTCTACTGTGGTGTCTTCATACCTTAAATCTATGACAATAAGCATTTACTTTCACTTTATATGATCAAAGTGCATCAACTTTTTTTTCCATTCTAAGCATGAGCACCAAAACATTTATAAAACGTGTGCCACTTGAAGGCAGCCCTGAAAGTGTCAGTTTAAATGAACCTCACATGCCAAAATGAAACAAAACATTGAAACATCCTACCAATGTGTATGAAAGATTGGGAGGGAGGGGAGAGCACTGCACAACATGTACTGGAAGAGTCCTGTAGATGTTCAACACTCACCTTGGCACAACTACTCACTTTAGTTGTGACTGACAGCAAGTGTGAGCAGCCATAGACTACAGAGTATGGCATTAAAATGTCCTGTAGTATGGCGTTAAAATGTCCTGTAGTATGGCGTTAAAATGCACTGTAGTATGGCATTAAAATGTCCTGTAGTATGGTGTTAAAATGCCCTATAGTATGGTGTTAAAATGTCCTGTAGTATGGCATTAAAATGTTCTGTAGTATGGCTTTAAAATGTCCTATAGTATGGTGTTAAAATGTACTGTAGTATGGCATTAAAATGCCCTGTAGTATGGTGTTGAAATGTTCTGTAGTATGGCGTTAAAATGTCCTGTAGTATGGCATTAAAATGTCCTGTAGTATGGCGTTAAAATGCCCTATAGTATGGTGTTAAAATGTCCTGTAGTATGGCATTATAATGTCCTGTAGTATGGTGTTAAAATGCCCTATAGTATGGTGTTAAAATGTCCTGTAGTATGGCATTAAAATGTCCTGTAGTATGGTGTTAAAATGCCCTATAGTATGGTGTTAAAATGTCCTATAGTATGGTGTTAAAATGTCCTGTAGTATGGCATTAAAATGTTCTGTAGTATGGTGTTAAAATGCCCTATAGTATGGTGTTAAAATGTCCTGTAGTATGGTGTTAAAATGTCCTATAGTATGGTGTTAAAATGTCCTGTAGTATGGCATTAAAATGTTCTGTAGTATGACGTTAAAATGTCCTATAGTATAGCGTTAAAATGTCCTGTAGTATGGCGTTAAAATGTCCTATAGTATGGCGTTAAAATGTCCTGTAGTGTGGCGTTAAAATGCCCTGTAGTATGGTGTTAAAATGTCCTATCGTATGGTGTTAAAATGCCCTGTAGTATGGTGTTAAAATGTCCTGTAGTATGACGTTAAAATGCCCTGTAGTATGACATTACAATGCCCTGTAGTATGACATTAAAACGTCAACACAATACTCCAAATTTTACCAAAAGTATAAGGAGAACATCTGGGTTACCTTTAAGTGGGGCACTATATTTTCTAACAGTAGTTATTTCCATTCTCATCTTCATGGTGTGAAAGACGTGGCAAGGTTATGTTAGGTATGTAGCTCAGTGCATCCGATTTCAACTTGTTTGAGTTTAACCGTTCCTGTTCCCAGCCCTTTGACTTGTCCAGCTCGGATGATCCCTTTGTAACATTGCTCCCAGTTGAACATTTCTTAGGAATATGGGCACACAGGCTCCTCTACCACTTTGTGGTGGAGAGACGACAGGAGCACACTTGTACAGGTGTCTACTGGTAAAGTTTTAATGCATAAAACCCCATTTCCATTTTGTAATAGAAGAGCATCTATTGAGTTATGTTGCATGGTGTCAGATCTGATCTGAGGCAGTCAGAGCTGGCTCATGTCAATTTCTATTCAATATTCCGTTATATTTAAATTATATTTCTGTCAAGCAAATTTGCCATTGAACTTTTTACTTATCTTCTCTCAAAGAAAGAAGTAAAAAAATCATCATCATCATTGAGTGCCATCTCCGCATCGAAGGTTGGCTACCATGAAGCGCCATTCCACTCTGTTTCTTGCTTTGATGGTTCAGGTTGTCATAGGCTGACTTGTTCATCTTTTGATGTTACTCGTCCACGTTAGTCTTGGTCGGCCTCAGCCTCTTTTACCTTGTATTTTCCCTTCCAAGATTACTTTTAGTAGGTTTTCGTGTCTTTTAACATGTCCCACAAATCCCATTGTCTTGTTTGAATTGTGTTTAGTAGTTCTCTTTTCATTTTTCGCTGTTTTAAAACTTCATCATTTGTTCACTTTTCTTTCCATACAATTCTTCCTATTCTTCTATAAATCTACATTTCAAAGGCTTCAATTTTCTGTTTTGTTCTCTTGTCTAATGTTCATGTTTCTGCACCATACAGGAATATTGAGACGATATAACATTTTGCTATTCTTAGTTTTAGCCCTGGTGTTATTTGTTTTGCTGTTAGTATATTTGTCATGGCATTAAAATTACTTTTTGCCATTCCTATTCTTTTGTTTATTTTAGTTGTACATTTTCCATCACTGGTTATAATATGTCCAAGGTAGTTGTAGTTCTGAACTGTCTCTAGGTCTATTCCTTCAATTTTGATATCCACTTGTAGGTTTTGAGTATAAAAAAAATATATATATATATACACTTTTTAAATAAAATTGAAATTACTGTCATAATGTTCACATTGTATTACCAATACTTGAAATTAAAGTAAACATACCCATCTCCTGACACAAGCTGGCCTTGTGAATCTCTCATGCGGTGCAATGCCTGAGCAGCCTCATCAAGGGCACTACTAACAGAGGAGGTTAAATTACGCAGCACATCAGGATCAGAGAAAGCCTTGCCATCCCTCGATGAGTTCTTGTCTATACCTCAAGATAAAACAGACACATTTTATCACCTACCTACTCCATGCATAGGCAACACAAAAAATTATATCAAAAACAATTGAACATAATTGTTCTAGTGCTTCAAAGCTTACAACTGCATTACTAATAGTGTCACATAAAATGTTAAAGAACAAAGAGTAGTTTTTACATATCTTTGTGATGTCTGCTTCTAGTCATTTATTATTCTTTGTACAATTACCAATTTGCATATAAAGTGAAAAAACGATAAACCTGCATTATAAACAAAACCAGAAATATCTGCAATGTTTAAAAGTAACTTTATCAAGACAACATCATGGTCAAATCACAAACATTGTTGCTTTCTATTATCTCTGTTAAATGATTTTTTTTTTACTACTAAATCTATTTTCTTCAAAGCATTCTTTATATAAAGCAGAAGCAAGTTTATAAAAGCAACAGATACATACCAGCAGCTTCCAGCAGGGCCTCCAGTCGTGCCTGAGTTTGTGGATCCACAGTTTGGATGCCCTGACTATCTGCTTCAGCAGTCAGCAGGAACTTGCCTTGTTCACTTTCATCAATATCATTCTCATCAAGGATGAAAGAGTCCACCTTTAAATTATTACAACAATGATCATATGTCAACTTTATTTTAGAGACACAATACCAGTTCCACAAAATGATGTCCAACTAGCACTATGAAAACATGTAATATTACCCACCAAAAAATCACTATAAAACACATATAATACTTATTTTTACAAAAATGTCTGCTCAACAAAGCATCATACTTGAAAATATATCTATTAAAACTCAACAGCTAAGTGCAAAAAGGAAAAAAAAATCTGCAAATACAAATTAACCTCCACAAATTTTTTTTAATTGTGCACATAACACTATTCAACAATAGTGAAAAGCCAATGTGAAATAATCACTTTCATTGAACAAATAATTGGAACAGCTCAGATGAGTGTCATTATTAAAAATGTGCCTGGAACAGAAGGATATAAAGAAATCTCAGTTAAGCTTTGCATGACAAGAAACAGAATGCTATCGAACTCTGCTTCTTATGCTAATGGTAGGGTTGCAGCAGTTGCCATGACATCAGTGCAACATGCACATACATATCTGTTTCATTAACAGAGAAAATCTATCTTCGTTGTGTGTTGCAGTCAGAAGATGGTAATTTGCCCCCACTATTAATGTGACTTGACTGATAATTTTCTCATTTTGATTTTAAGTGTATTTTATCAACATTTATGCCATTGCCGTTAAAAAACAAAAAAAGTAAAGTACCCCCGTCACGCCAAGTGGAGTATAGGGAATATGGTGTTAGTGACCATAAATTTTACAGACCTTCGGCACATAATTTTGGGGGAAATGTGGTTGGTCAGTATTACGCCCGTGCCGCTTTACTTTCCCAGAAAAAATCCGATACCCATTAAAGGCTGGGTGAACTGGAAGCCGTCGTTGGATCAAACCCTACCTCTTGTCCTTTGTAGTCCAGTTCACTAACCACTGAGCTATCATGGCTCCCACGCCAGTGTAGCGATCACCTTTATTTTGTGAGTTCATCTTCCTCTTCATTTCTCGGAATGCTGCAATGTGTAGGTGACCACTTAACTGTTTACTAAAGACTGGACCTCAACACACTCATGGATGCTCAGTTCATCCCAACAAATGATGCATACTGACAATTCCTGTAGGTTGATTAAGCACACTCCTGATCCATCTTCCCAGCTGTGCCATTTAAATATTACCCAGCTTGATTTCTGCTTCTTGGAGTCTCACAACTGTGTTCTCATTACAAATATAACTGTTGGAAAAAAAAAAAATCATAGATTTAAACATGTCGCTCTTGTCAATTTGTGAAGTTTCTGCAACAAATGCCTTCAAAACAGCCTTTTATGAGACCTTTCATTGCTGTTGACATCTGAGTACAATAGATCCCAATAATTTCTTGAAGGTTTGTAACCTCTAAATGTTACATCTATTTGCACACATAATGGAACCTACGAAGCATGAACTGAGAGTGAAATAGTTTTTCTCAAAAAACAAATTTAAGAAAGACAATGCAGACTGGGTGGCCATATTGACAACTTGACATGCTCCAAACTAGGAGAATGCAGGTACGAATCACAGTAGTGTCAAAAGACTTTTCTAAAGGGGGTGAAATAAAAACTCAGACTGAATACTTTGTGCTTACTGCACTGGACAAGCGGCCTTTATTCTCTGGTCCTTTAGTGAGTTCCCCGGTAGACTCCAGAAATTGATGCTCAGTAATATTCTTTTTCAGTGCCAGCTGGCAGTAACTGTATCTGTCTCCATTCTCCTGCTGGGGTCAGTTGTCATATAAGCAATGGGCACTTCGGTGCTCGTGCAAATATTTTATCATTACCATGTGTGTTAATGTTAACAATGTACAGGCTGCCCTACTTTTCTTGAAAATCTCTATAACCTATCTTCAAAGACTAAGGCAACAAATTCACTACAGTGTAAAATTTAATCCAGATAAGCTGGTCAGCAAACAAGAGCAATAAGTTTACCAGTGCAGCTTTTAAAGGTATCTTCAATGTTTTGTTTTTGAACATTTCATTTCTCAATCCAATCCTGTGGGTGAAGTGAAAGTCAAGAAATTTAGCAAAAATCCTAGCTGTGGAGGTTTTCTTTTTTTTTTTTATTGCTACTTTTGAGATATTTTGTAGCATTGGACTAGTCTTTCTTGTGAATTAGATCAATTAGTTGAATTAGCCCTTTGATGTGCTGACTCTTTAAAGCTGTTCTTAATGACAGAGTTTCTGTCAATATGGCTACTTAATTCTGTTTGCATCTTGTGTTTTTATTCAATTAGGACTTCTGCTAAGATATTTTCCATAAATTTGACAGTGCAGTTGGTGCAGTTTTTCCAGCAGAAACAGCGACAATGTTGTTGCATTATTTCATATATTAACCATCTCTTCTCCATTTTCTGCTTCCTTCTTGGCTGAAATATCTGTTTACATATATATCCACATTTGTGATGGAAATGTAAGCTCTATATACATGGCAATTACACACATAAACTTTGAATCTATATCTAAGCTTTTTTGTCTTAAATGCCAGAAATGTCAAATGTTAAGTTCTGAAAAGCTTATTCTCTTCTAGCTGAGAGTGGATGTGCTTCCTGGTAACGTCACTGGACAGCCAGTACTGTGTTTTCATCGATTTTCTCATTTCCAAGCTGAAAAATTACTTGAGTGCATAATTCCTAGCGTGCGCATGTGTGCGTTAAGAGGTAAGAACACTTTCACGTCCTGCTGTAAGTGGTAGGAAATTAATTTCCTCTTCAAATCCATGTTTCTTCAAGACATTATCCTCCCTGTCTCTGAATAGGGAGATCCAATGTCTAGTTCTCTTAGATAACAACAAAAACGGTGTGCACTCTGCACACAACAAAGAATTCTTGACAGTTAAAGGTAAAAAAAAAATGCAATTAAATTCTGTAGTTGACTGTTTTCCATGTCATGACACCAAGCTATCTAGTAACTTTTCTATTCGTCTTTATTGTCTCTTTGTTTTCTCCACTGAACAAGATATATGTCAATTATATTTAGAAAACATATGTTTGGACAGACATAGATAAAATGTAAATATGTTTTGACTCATAACAAATACTATGTCAGGGTATTTGATGACAAGAAACATCCCTTCATGAAACACAACCAAAACTCTGGGGAATTAGGATTTAAAGAAGTGTATTATCGATGGTACTGGCTGAGTGAATTGTTTGATTGATATCTTCAGCTCATGCTACAATCAAAAAGGAACTGGCTCAACACTTGAGATAAGATGACAAATAATCAGCAAGTAATCATTACTCATGGAAGGGCATGTCTAAAAGTTGCTATGGAATAACAAATTTTAAAATTGACCCTCTGGTTAATCTTCACTTTGGCAAGAATAATGTTTTTGTACATAATGATGGATCCAAGGGAAGTATTCTGAACAAAAGATATAGGGATTCTTTCATAAAATGAAATTACCAAATAAAGTGTAGCTTATACACTGACTGCCTCCAGCATGAGAATGGAGGTTGTCATGGTTTATGCTGCTTTGAGAGTTCTTTAAGAAAGTAGTCATAGTGCCAGATTTCCCTGTCTTAAGATCCAGAGCAAGTGACTCTATCAAAAATGAATGAGCATTTTGATGCCAAGGATCTCCAGAACTTGTGTGATCTAGTGCCTTGGACATTCTTTAGTCTACAGCAATGACACACATGCTTTGAGGGCACCCATTAGTCTGATTAGAGATAAACTAAATTCTCCTTGAAGTCTTTCTCTATGATAATTTTATAGAGAATGGCATACGGCATAATGAGGGTGTAGTTTTGAGACTGTAGTCGAACTAGATACAGGTTGGAAAGAAAGAATGAAGACAGATCAGGAGTATGTATAACCAGCAAGCTACAGATTCTCCAGCAAGTTAAAGATTCTGTCAGTATGCATACTTTGATTTATGGTTAAAAAGTTCAGAGACTGCTCTGAGTATGTCCTGAGTGCAGCAAGATATTAGTTTCATCAGTAACCAATAGAGAGAACAACATGGGAGATATTAACAACATACAGAGTAAGCCAACATCTAACCATCATCATCAGGTCGCATGTCCTTTGCGGAATGTTGCATTCACCACAGCCCGTCTGAAAGAATCTCTGTCTCTAGTCAGATCTCCCACTTCTTCTGTTGTCATGCTCAAGGTCTCCTTGATGTCTTGAAACTGGCTTCTTCTTGGTCTGCTCCTGATGTGTCATCCAGGAACAACACCTTCCATTATTGTTCTTTCCAGCCCACTGTGTCTTTTGATGTGGCCATAGTATTTTAATTTCCTCTGTAGAATGGAACATCTAACCAACCTATATAAAAGCCTCTACATCAACAGCAGCTGTGTAGTCAGAACAGCAGCAGACTACACAAATCATTTTGAAGTTAGTAGAGGAGTAAGTTAGGGGGTGCATATTATCTCCCCTTTTGTTTAATACTTACATAGGCAATATAAGTAAATTAGTCAATCCATTGCAAACAGATTAGATTAACAAACTTCTATTTGCATACAATCACACACTAAAATATAGAAAAATTAAAACCTTCTAGAACACTTAAATAGACTTAACAGCAAAGGTACCCAATACAACATGAAAATTAACAAAACAGATGTTATGAACATCACAAAAGAAAAACAGAACATCAATGTAATGATAGATTGCGGAGAGTTAAAACAAGTGAAGGAATGACAAAACTTAAGGTGTCTAGTGACAAAGGATAATTCACAAGCAACAGAAATAGTCTCAAAATGCAAAAAAGCTTGTCAAATCATTGAATAAATGTTACCCCTGCTGTCAAATAAGAAAATAACACTAGAGACAAAACAGACACTTTACAACACAATCGTCATTCTAATGTTGTACAACCAGTGCCAGACCTGGACACCAAACTCAAGAACAGTAAGAAATATAATCATTATAGAAATTAAATGTATTAGAAGCATAAAAGGAAACTGTCTGAGTGATAAGGTCAGAAAAGAAGAATGATAAAACTATATCTCCCCTTTGGCAATGAAAGACAAATGAGGAAGGAAGAAGAAGAGTAATCAATAAGATAATTTTATCAAATTCCACTAAATGAGCAATTTATAGTAGTCATGATGTAGCCTTCAAATATTATAGAACCTAATTTAGCTTATTAATTAATACTGGAAAATGTTAAATAAGTCATTTATATTTCAAACCAGCATTATGCAAAAGGTACTAAGAATCTTAGATCATTATCATCTAGTACATTATAAAATTCATGCACGTACTTTACAAATGATGTGAAGAGAGGCAATAAAACCTGATGTGACAGCTGACATGCTGTCATTTAAACTTACAAACTGGTGAATCTGTTTCCATATTTCATTATTTTTCTGCTCATCAACTGAAGGAATAAAGGCATCTGGCATGCGAAAATTTGGAGACTAGTCTAATTACAAGGTTTACTGTGTAATATGATCATATGAAGTTACCAGTGCACTCAGCAACTCAGAGCTGACTGTTTGCACTAGGATCAATGAACCAGAACTATCCTGATCCTACTTCACCTCTTTTTAGTGTCTCTAAAAACAAATTCATCATCATCATCGAGTGCCGTCTCCACAACGAAGGTTGACTACCTTGGAGCGCCATTCTGCTCTGTCTCTTGCTTTGATAGTGCAGGTTGTCATGGGCTGATTTGTCCATCTTTTGATGTTGCTTGTCCATGTTAGTCTTGGTCTGGCTCTGCCTCTTTTACCTTGTATTTTCCCCTCCAGGATTACTTTTCGTAGGCTGTTTTGTCTTTTAACATGGCCCAAAAATCGCATTTGTCTTGTTTGAATTGTGCTTAGTAGTTCTCTTTTCATTTTTAGTTGTTTTAAGACTTCATCGTTTGTTTTCTTTTCCTTCCATCCAATTCTACCTATTCTTCTATATATCCACATTTCAAAGGCTTCAATTCTCTGTTCTATTTTCTTGTCCAATGTCCATGTTTCTGCACCATATAGGACTATTGAGAAGATGTAACATTTTGCTATTCTTAGTTTCAGCCCTGGTGTTTGTCTTGAAGCTAGTATGTTCTTCATGACATTAAAATTACTTTTTGCCATTCCTATTCTATTCTTTTGTTTATTTCAGTTGTACATTTTCCATCACTGGTTATAGTATGTCCAAGGTAGTTGTAGTTCTGAACTGTCTCCAGGTCTATTCCATAAATTTTGATATCCACTTGTTTAACAGATTAACATGTCTAATTTGATCAAATGAGTACAAATTAAGAGGGAAAGCAACCTAGTACTCAAAAATGCTGCACAGTAGGCTGATGTGTTGTATTGATAGATATAAATGACAAAACAACATCCTTTTAAAGGTAAATGATATAGAGGACTAAGAGAAAATTCCTTTAGTTATTGCGTAAATGCAAACAAACAACATCATCTCTGAAGTTGCAGTTTCTGTCTTCAAAACAAGGAATACTGAATAAAATGCATGATATGAATGCGCTTCAAGTAAGTTCAAGCAAAACATAACATTTTTACTAAATGATTGATCCAAGTCAACTTTAGTTCCAGCATGAACAATTATCAAGTATCAAGCTTCTTTAAACCTTATTTGTCAAATCACCAATTCTTTTTATGTCAATTTTTAAAATATTAAATAAACACACCCTTGTTAGTTCATCTTTGTTCTAATTATACACTTTACAAATCAGTCTTCTAGATTAAACCAACAAATAACTATCAGGTTATGTCTCTAAGGTACTGTCAGTTATAGTTACTCTAAAATTGTTACTTAGTTACTGATTGTTGTCAAATATTTACTGTGTTCATTACTAACTCCTATAATTTCATGAGCTTTACTTAGTCACTGAGTGTTATTAAGTACTGCTATTTGGTTACTGATGTTAAAGGTTATATAAGAAAGTTTAAACAAAAATATTAGTTACAGTCGAACCTGGTCTTAGGACCACCTGTTTAAAGCGTTTCCCTGGTTATAGGACCGGGTCTACAATTTCCCCGAGTTTTTTACTATATGCTAACACTGATTACGGCGCTCACCGTATGACGCGACCAGAGACCAGGCTAATTAACCGCCGCCAATGTTATTTATCCCGTTTACGACGACCAGCCAGTCCTTCGTCTCGCTAGGAGCCATAAACGATCGACACAGGTGTCTACAGGTGTTGATGTTTTCCCGTATTTAGTGAGTCCCAGATTACAGTGGGACGTGTTACGTTTATCAGTCAATACTGGTGCAGACACAGATCTATGATTCGTGAAGTGACATCACTTCGCGGTTCCGTCTAGACCAGAGTAGACCATTGCGTGGCCCGTATAAATTACAGGAATTAACTAAAGAATTAGTCATTGCCCGCTTAGAGTGTATTCATGTACATGTACAGTATCTCAGTGAATTATTTTTGTGGATTTTAAAAGTGTTACACACAATATAGGAAATGGCCAGTGTCAAAAGTGTAAAACCAAAAGCATTAACGCTGGAAGAACGAATATCAGTGATTCGACAAAATCAGCAAGGTAAAAGTTCGCGATTATTGGCAGAACAGTTTGGAGTGGGAAAGACACAGATTTTACGTACGTTAAAGAGAAAAGCCGAGTATATGAATGACTTTGAAAATAATGCACCAAGTATGATGATGATGATGATGATGATGCGTTCGTCCGATGATTTGAGGTATTCTGACGGATACGAACCGTAGACTTCCTCCTCGTCATCCGCCCTTAAAAGGACGTTAAGTGGACGTAGTTACGTTGTGTTGCAGTTTGCAGTGTAACACTGTGATATCTGCGCCTTTCGGCCCAACACATCCGATTTCAGCCGACGCTTTTTTGTGTACCGGGTTCGTCTTCCCACTTCGATCCCTGCTCGCTTGGCCAGACTAGACAGGTTAGTCTGTTTCTAGAGGCACCACGAAGAGGTGTAGCAGGGTCTGGATGGTTCTGGTTCACCGATCCTGGCGCAAGCCATCAGTTGTGAGTCACTGACGACTTCCAGCTCTGGTGCTGGGGGGGGCGCGCCTTCGCCTCCGCACCAAGTATGAAAAGAAGGAATAGCAGGAAAACGGGAAATGAAGACATAAATACACTTTGTTGGAAATGGTGTCAATCAGCACTTGCACGAAAAATTCCGTTATCTGGGCCGATGATCAAAGAACGAGCTTTACAGTTTGCAAAAGAATTGGAAAACTCAGTCTTTAAAGCATCGAACGGCTGGTTAGAAGCCTTCATTAAAAGACACAATCTTGTGTTTGGTAAGCAATGTGGCGAAGTCGGTGATTCAGATATGAGTGCTGCGGCTGACTGGACTTCTAAATTATCCGAGATATGCTATGGTTACGCTGCTCAAGACATTTTTAATTTAGATGAAACCGGGTTATTTTTCAAAGCGACTACGGACAAAACATTTTTTGTCAAAGGAGAAAAATGCGCTGGGGGTAAAAAAGCAAAGAGCGAATAACAGTGATGCTATGCACTAACATGTTGGGGAACGAGAACCGGCTTTAGTGATTGGGAAAGCAGCTAACCCTAGGATTTTTAAAAACATCAACATAAACACACTGCCAGTGATTTACAGAAACAACAAAAAGGCATGGATGACTGCAGCTATATTTGAAGATTGGCTGAAAAGTTTTGACCGTAAGATGCAGAAAAAAAAGCGCCACATTATTTTATTTGTTGACAACGCTACCTGTCATCCCAAGATCGAACTACAGAATGTTAAGCTGCAGTTTCTGCCACCCAACACAACTGCATTAGTTCAACCCCTAGACCAGGGTGTCATTCAGACATTTAAATTAAAGTTTAGACAAAAACAGCTTCTACATCTTATCACAGTCATGGAATCAAACAAGGATGCTTCCGGAACCGAACTCATGAAACAGGTCAATTTACTGGATGTAGTCTACTGGATTGCTGCAGCATGGAAAGAAGTGGACAACTCAACCATCCTTAAGTGTTTCTGTAAAGCAGGTTTTCATTGTCCTGCTGAAACACACGCATATTCTCTGACGCACATGGAATCTGCATCAAAGACCGACGTGCAAATTGTTTCTACTGCAATTTCTACTGCTTTGGATAACCTTTCAAAAGAATTGTTTGGATACCAATTGACAGACATCTCCATGATTGATTCAGGGCTCCAAACTTGCAACACAATAGAAACAAACTGGGATCTTCCTGCCACTGCAATTTAGCTGCTGAGGATGTGAATAGTGAATCAGACAACGAACAAGATTCTACTGACATTGAGAAAACATACACTATCGCAGATGCACATAATGCTTTGGAGCTTCTGCGCACCTATTCAATAACAAACGGGAGATCTGACATACTAGACGTTATCATGGACTTGAGAGAAAAATTGAACTTATCGTTTATTTCATCTGTCAAACAACAGACTACCATATTGGATTTTTTTTCAAGTCAAAAGTGATACATGTACAGTATAAGTGGAATCTGTGTATGTGTGTTTTATTTTTGTGTGTTTAACTATCGTGTTTTATGAAAAGTGTCCAACCAGTGGCTATTGTAGACCGACATGTGCACTATGTTCTACTCATGGATTACGCTGATTTGCAGGTTAGTTTTCATAGTGCTTAGGATAAAAATTTTTTTATCGCTCTATTTATTATGTGAAACCTGTGAGGCAGGACCACCTGTCCTATGGGACCAGTTTTTGAAAGTCCCGTGAATGGTCGCCTTAGACAGGTTCGACTGTATTTTGATATAGAAGGTTATTTGTATATGTAAACATTATATATATATATATATATATATATATATATATATATATATATATGTTGTCATGGTAACCAAAATAAACAAGCCACTACTTTGGAATGTGGGATATCATTTTTCTGCACAAAAACATATCTGAGCAACACAATTTTTTGGTACAACCAACCAACCACCATTGGTACATTCGTATAATCTGTATGTACAGTAAAGTCTCGATTATCCGGAATGCTCGAGGAAGAACCCATTCTGGATAATTGAATTTTTCTGGATAATCGAGAGTAAGAAAACCAAACTCAAAATTTATGAAAAAACATGATTGAAAAATTGCAATGCTCAGAAATATTTAAATTCGTGTGACATTCACTAGCTTTCTCTATCAACATGGGTCCTGATATTGGCATTCCTTTTCTTCTTCTTTCTAAAAACCACACATAAAGGACGTCGTCGAGTTTTTCAAATTTTTGGCCGTTTCATACTTTGTCTCTGGTGTATATTGTTGCTGCTTTCAGACTCCGACGCAAACTTAAACAACTCATCTTTTTGATTTCGTATGTCATATAATGTTGAAGAGGCTATGCCAAATTCAGTCATCAAAACGTTGCGATTAACGCCTTTTTCAAGTCTACTAGCGATTTCAATCTTCTGGTTCAGTGTCAATACAGTTCGCTTGCGTTTACCTTTGCGGGAAATTGAGGTGTGGTTTGCACTCGCAGAGGCCATTATTTAACACAAAAATGTATTCCGTTAAAAAGTATGCACACATGCGTTTATAGCATATCATGTATAATTTATACTGATGGAACGAATTTCAGCTTGCACAAATGTCTGAGACAAACTAACGTCAAACTCTGTATCTTACTCTTTTTGAATTTCCAGTCGGTAATTTTTGAACCCCTCCCCCTTTCTTCTCACCATCTCTATGTCACTGCACGCCGGCTGCTCAACCTTTGATTTATAATCATCAAAGTTATGGGCTCTTCAATTTTCACAAACAATACGTCTGCTTCTAATGTTCGGTCAGACTGTCAAACGCCATATTTTTGACAAATTCATGACCAACTTTAGATCTAAAGCAGGCTATGAGAAAATTAAGCAAATTTGTAAAATCATGTAGATAAGTGTTTTTGGCACGACTAAGATTTCCCGACAAAAACATTTAGTCGGGGGAAAAAGTGAAGATATAGACTGTCTGTCGCTTTTACTTGGAATATTTGGAGACACAATGTCTGGATTGAATAAAATATGTTCGCTCCTATTTGAAGTATATTACTGTAAATACACTATTGTAAACGCAATATTGTGTAATGATAGAGCCTGTAGAAGTAAGCGCAGCGCACAAACCGTGTTGTAGCGTTTTCGATTTCCGGATAAAGGCATTTAATTTAACTGAACAAAACATGATTCAAGCTTTCTCCCTATAATAATAAAAAAAAAAAAAAGTCCGTTAAATTGAGAATTCCGGATTATTGAGTACCGCATAATCGAGACTTTACTGTATTTACTAAACATTAGAGGCAATTTTCTGTTAATTTATCAGGTTAATTTTATATGTAATTTATGAGTCTAAATTACAGCTAGTGGCATTGTAATTACTTCTTGAACAGAAGAATCTTATGTTTTATAATCAAAATGTCTCTGTCTAATGTTAACACATCCTACTTCAAATGGCCAGGTTTCATGAGAATAAATAGATGGTTTCTGGGAAATATGATATCACTTACATAGTTAACAAAAGTAGAAAGCAGGTTAAAAGTTGTTATACACACTATTTGGAGTTTGAAGAAATCCACCCTCAAAGTCTTGACTGAAAGATCCAGAAGCACACATTGTGTGGATGACTGGAAGTTCAATGCAGATGTGATGACATGTGAAAAAAAAAAGGGGGGGGGGGAGAGAGAGACAGTCACATGATTAGACAAGAGGTCTAATAGGAGTCAGAGTTGATAGCAAAGTGTGAATGGCGCTCAAGAATTAGATGGGCATCTGCTGAGATAGAACAATGTATACTAGGGCATGAAAACATGAGCAAACAAAGCCAGACGTGCCATCGAGCAAGAAGGGGAAGAATTTGCTGTAATCGGGGATCATGGAAGACCGGTGTAAACACAGGGTGAGATCTGCAAAGTGGGATAGTAGTGTGTCTGAAAAAAATAATATAATAGCAGCTATGTGAAAATGGAATAAAAGGGAAAAAAAGAGAGAATTGGGTAGTACTAGAATATACAGTGAAAGAGAAAAATTAGGCAGAATATGTATTGATTAGGATTATAAATATAAGTTGGTAAAGAGGGATCATGACTCCTGTAAATGGGTGCCAATGTACCTACAAATATGTAGTGTAGACCTTGACCGAAAGTTTCAGTTGCACATAATAGTAAGATGATTAGAGGCCACAGAGATGGGATTTCTCAGAAGAATGTTGAAAGTTCTCTGGACAGCTAAAAAGACCAATGAGGAAGTTCTCAAGAGGCCAACACAAAAAGGCAGCTCCTAAAAAACATCAGAAAGAAACAATCAACACTTTTTGGTCACATCATGAGAAGAGGGAAGTTGGAATACCTGGTTACAACTGGCAAAATAAAAGGAAAGAGAGATCGCGGGTGACAAAGAGAGAAAATACTGGATAGCTTGGTGTCATGGCTTGGAAAACAGTCAACAACAGAACTGATATGATGTACTGTAGATAGAATAATTGTGGAAGGACATGATCGCCTTTGCCAACCGGTATGGCACATGATGATGATAGTAGTAACGGCACATGATGATGATAGTAGTAACAAGAAACCTTTTTCTGTCTGTGATTAATTTTGGTGTGTCAGTTTAATAACTATTATTCTTTAAGTGACTTTTACACGTAAGGCATACCTAGAACATCTAATTTGTGAAGTGAATCATATTTGAGATAACATTGAAAAGAGGTAGGTCACCCAAACCTATGCCAATCTACTTCACTGTACAGAACATAGTTGTTTAGTTCAGAAACTGTTGTTAATGTCTAAAAAAAAAATGTCCTTTTTTAAGCAAAAGCACACAAATATGCTTCAGTGGGCGTAGTACAAGCTTTTCTTAATAGAAAAGAAACATTTTCTATCACAATTAAATTTGGGAAATGTAAATAAATATTAACATATATTTATGTTTTTAAAAAAATGAATTTTTAAGTAGAGCTCATTTCCTTCATAATTTATGACTACTACTACTTAATCTCTGTTAATCACTGATTACGTGTTACTTGCTACTTATAACTTAAATGCTGATCGCTGAGCTATTATCTGTTTAACCACTGACAGCTGACATGTTAATCATTTTTAGTTACTAACTACTGTTAATAGCATAGTAGCTAGCATGTTGGGTAGGTAATAAAGCGAACATGAGAACAGGGTAATGTCAATATGATATTCGCTAGCTGACCTAGCTAAAAATAGAAAGGATGTCTGGCTCACTGTGCTGTTACAATCACAGCAAGTAAAAGTGCAGGCCCCATAATCTTCAAATGATGGGGCTAGTGTGGTGAAATCCTATACTTAAGTCCCTTTGGTCATTATATAATAATACATGTGTTTGCTTTGTTAATCTATTTCATCAGTATCTATTATTAGTGAATACTGTTAGTGCTTTTTTACTTTGTTAATTTACAAATTAATGTTACTTTGTAATTGTCTGTTAGCCATTAAATACTATTAGTGACACTACTAACAATATGTTCAACTGTCCAAACACTAACACTAAAGAGAGACCTGTGTAAATATGACAAGTGGTAAACATAACAAAAGATAACTGAATAAGAAGAGCTTACTAAAGACAGTTTCAGCTGGAGGCACCCAATAACTGTTGAAAGCAGGCAAACTCAAACTGAGACAAGCCAAGCTGCTGAGAAAAAAAGCAGCCTTTGACAATTCTTACACCTAAATCCACTGTCTAAAGACAAACAGGATTCTGCCATCACTGTCACTTAATCATCAACTATTAGTCATCAACTGAACAGCCCAACATCAATTAAATCATTTATACACACCACCAAAAAGAACAAGTAAAAACAGATTAAAATATAAAATGATAAATAATTTAAATAGTGTACAAGCTGTAAGTGATAATAATGATATGATAATTTACTCTGTAATTTCAATTTCCCATTATGGCAGCAAAAATAAGCATACATTAAATATTGTAAGACAAACACTAGACCACTCAAAAGACATTTCAAAGGTATCATTTAATTAATAATGATGTGAGATTTTAATGAGTATTTGCCAAATGTCAAACAAATAAAACATTCCATTCATCATCTCCAGTGTGTGGCAGTGTCATTGTATGGACAATTTTACCCTTTTATTATTCTTCAACATTTGACTTTCGTGTATGTAGCCAAAGTTACACTTTCCATTAAAATAAATAATATTGTATATGAATGGAGACCAAACAACAGTACTAAACTGTGGGCACCCCAACCTCTCCCAGTTATATTATGTTATGTTAGGTGGTAAGGTAAGTACTATTGTAACAGAATTGAGAATTGTGCTCACTAAAAACTATTCAGGGGCATTCGGGGACAAGTAAGACAGTCTACAAGTGAACTCAGCAAAATCATAATATGGGTTGTCATTGTGTACTTCTTGGTATAGTATAGAATTCAAGTCAATCTTACAATATTAAAATACTATTACTACTTGGTTGTACTATTCAGTCAGTGGTCACTGCTATGAGTACGTCATTCGTCACTTTATCGTATTTCAATTTATATTATTCAAACTCAGACAACAACACAACACTACTACTACTTTTAGCAGGCATGGTTCAAGTTATGTTGGCATAACTACTCTAACACAAAGAAAATTCTCAAGACCTACAATTAAATATCACAGTTGAGGGCTGAGGGAATACATCTGGAGACAGTCCAGAGCTACAGCTACCTGGGACATACTATAACCAATGATGGAAAATGTAAAATTGAAATAAACAAAAGAATAGGTATGGCAAAAAGTAATTTTAATGCCATGAAAAATATACTAACAACAAATAATATCAGCAGGGCTGAAACTAAGAATGGCAAAATGTTAACATCTCATTCCTCAATATTCCTGTATAGTATAGTATAGTGCAGAAACATGGACATTAGACAAGAAAACAGAACAGAGAATTGAAGTAATTGAATGAAGCCTTTGAAAAGTGGATTTATAGAAGAATAGGTAGAATTGGATGGAAAGAAAAGATAACAAACGATGAAGTTTTAAAACAACTGAAAATAAAAAGAGAACTACTTAACTAAATTTAAGACAAAAGACAAATGAAATTGTTGAGGCATGTTAAAAGTTAAAAGACACAACTACAACACAACAACAGTAACAGCCTACTAAAAAAGTAATATTGGAAGGGAAAATACAAGGTAAAAGAGGCAGAGGCAGACCAAGACTAACATGGACGAGTAACATCAAAAGATGGACAAGTCAATCTACGACAGCCTGCACCATCAAAGCAAGAAACAGAGTAGAATGAGAATGGCGATCCATGGTAGTCAACCTTCGTTGCGGAGAAGGCACTCGATGATGATGATGATGATGAACTACTGACTACTCTAACTCTCTCAGGGTGTGGGTGGGTGGTGGTTGTGCTGGGGCAGCAGTTTCATTGTGCCATTTATAGCTTCGCTATAATTCTTACTTCAAAGGTCGTTCTTCTAATCTTACCTCCGATGCTTCATCATCATCGCTTCCCGATAAGTCGGGTCCGAAATTACAGTCCACGATGTTTTTTCCCGCAAGAGGACGTGTTGGCGATGTCTCACTCAACTCACTGTAACTGTTATGCTCAATTTCAATGGCTCGGAGCTCCTTCCTACCTTTATCGACATTTATATCTTGCATCATTTTGACATTAATAATAAAATCCGTTTACATAACAATACAAAATTAACGACACAGTTGTAGATCATTATCAATATACTGTTTTCAGCTAACCACCTTGACCGCCATTACAAAAATACATAATGGACCCAGTGAAGAGTTGCCCGGATGGAGATGTCTGCGCAGATGCCAATCCGCCATGCGTTGGCAGTCCTAGACAGAAGTTACATCAAGCAATTTTCGCTTTCGTAATATAGCAACAGTCGGATGTTGAGCTGGATGTGCCACGTACTCACGGGTGTTATGGGGATCGTTACAATAACTATCGCACAGTAGATTCGTGAGAGAGAGAAAAAATTGAGATAAGCTAAATATTCTTCTACAAACAGAGAAGGCAGAGAGATTGATTAAGCAACAGTGTGGGCCATACTTGGTGCACTCGGCGAAATGATGGTCGTGAGCCGAGAAATATTAAAAGGTCTAGTAGAGACCATAAATTGTATTAATTACCAAAATATTAAACAGTTATTGCAACAAAAACTCACGTAACTAGGCTCTCCACGCGACGTTCGACCGAGACCGTGATTGTCCTGGTTTGACCGAGACCGTGATTGTCCTGGTTTGACCGAGACCGTGATTGTCCTGGTTTGACCGAGACCGTGATTGTCCTGGTTTGACCGAGACCGTGATTGTCCTGGTTTGACCGGGACCGCGATTGTCCTGGTTTGACCGAGACCGCGATTGTCCTGGTTTGACCCCCCGATGCCGATTTGATTTTTGTTTCAATTAGTTTACGATGTTACTTGACCTCTCTGAAAATGGCAGATGATTATAATGTCATCATAATTATGCAAACGGCTTGATGAGTAAACTTGATAATGGTGAAATCTTTTTTTTAATGGACTAGAAGTGAAAAATGGTGAAGTTTTTTTTTTAAAGGATTAGAAGAGAAAAATTATGAAATCTTTTTTTTTTTAAAAGGACTAGAAGAGAAAAACGGAGAGATCTGTTTTTAAAGAACTTCCGGTCAATATTGTGGAAAGGCGACAGGAACCATTAAAGGCTGTGTCTGAAAAGTGTTCCTTGTTGCAGTTTCCTCATAATTCAAGTCCGGCTTTTTGCAGGAGCTACTGAGTTAAGTGTTCTGTGCACACCATGATGGCTTGGCAGAAGGTCAACAACAGAAATGATAAATAGCTGGCGAGATCGGAAGTCGTGGAGAGACATGATCAAATACGCCAGCAGGCCCGGTACTTGACGATGATTATGACTGAGTTAAGTGTTCTGTGCGCACCGTGAGCTGTGCGTTTTAATCGTGTTTCAATATTCCGATTGTTTACGCTGAATGATGATATCCTATGACAGGGAACAGACGGTTGTGTTCACTTTCTGTGCGGTTTCACCTTTGGTCTTTTGGCGTGTGCTAAGACTGCTATGATGGAGACTACATCTACCTTACTTTATTTGAGAGGTGAGATAGTAATTCGGATGATTCCACTGGCACGGGCGGTTGAGCAATTATGAATTTTAATTCGTTTGCAGTGATACCGGGGCCTCCCATAACCATAACAATCATCGCTGAACCTATAGAATAAGAGTTTTAGACAGGTAGACTTTCTGAGGTTCAATTCTATAGACAAATCTACTTGGTCTACCGTTAAGCAGTATGAAGTCACGATCAACCAAAAGATTGGAAAGTAAGCAATATAAAAAGTAAAGTACCCCCGTCACCCCAAATAGAGGAAGTGACGTAATAAAGTAAAGTAAAGTACCCCCGTCACGCCAAGTGGCGTATAGGGAAATATAGTGTTAGTGACCCTATATTTTACAGACCTTCAGCACATGATTTTTGGGATAATGTGGTCAGTATTACGCCCGTGCTGCTTTACTTTCCCAGAAAAAAATCCGGTACCCATTTAAGGCTGGGTGAACCCGGAAGCCATCGGTTGGGATCGAACCCTACCCCTTGTCCGTGGTAGTCCAGTTCACTAACCACTGAGCTATCGCGGTTCCAAGCAATATAGTAAAGTAAAATAAAATGTTAACGTGCCACGCCTTGCTAGGCGTATGGGGAATATGGTGTTAGTAACCATATTTTTTTTATGACCACGGCATATTTTTGGGTGTTGTGGTCGGTATCACCCTAGGCCGCCTTACTTCCCAGAAAAAAAAAAAAAATCTGAGTAGTACAGTGAACGTTGATAAATTTGTTTCCTTTACAATTTTCTCCACATTCTTCTCTACAATTAAGGGCCTTCTAATGGGGCCACAGTAGCCTTGTTGAGAAAACCACCCGACTGGGCTACCGATGTTCGGACAAACCGTGTTCGATTCCCGCTGGAAGCAGTGTGAATTGTACTTGTGGTTAGAAAAATAAAATACCCCCGCGGTCGACCCAGTCGCTGGCAGAAACGGGTACCAGGGTAGTACTCTGGGAAAGTGAAGAATGCCGCCTCGCATCGTGAGTTTCGATGCTTGAAACGGCACTGTCCAGAAGTCTCCGAACACTTCTGGATAGGCGGCTAAGCACATATAGGTGAAAACTCGCGTGCTAGGACGCTAATTCAAGTCTCGTACTTTACCTTGACCTTTACCCTTGCCTTCTAATGACAGATTATGGAACCACTGAATAAATTGCAATGCATCACTCAGGAGACGTTACTCTTCCGAACTGAAATAATGTATGTCCCTAAACTAGGACTTTACCATATTGTAAACAAAACACACTACAAATTTACTTATATGTGTCATAAACATATTCACAAACAATAACAAATTATATCATTACCTGGATACAGTCTCATATCATTACCTGGATACAGTATCATATCATTACCTGGATACAGTCTCATATCATTACCTGGATACAGTCTCATATTACCTTTAGCTTGCTACTTTCGATTTTTAACTGTCAGTGAGTCTTTAACGTGCGCCATCGCACACGGGAATTCCTGTTTTTCGGGGTTTTTTTAGGGGGCTAGACAGTGTATCTCACCACCCAGAGACCAGGGGAGAGTAACGCCACTAAGAAACCACGGATTTAAAGTGGAAAATTCCAACCACCCGTGACGGAATTTGAACCATGACCATCCTGTCCGTAGGACGACGTCATACCTCTAAACTCTGCACCATTCAAACCCGCGAAGACGTCATACCTCTAAACTCTGGACCATCCAAACCCGCGATGACGTCATACCTCTAAACTCTGCACCATCCAAACCCGCGAAGACGTCATACCTCTAAACTCTGCACCATCCAATTCCTGGACGACGTCATACCTCTAAACTCTGGACCATCCAATTCCTGGACGTCGTCATACCTCTAAACTCTGCACCACCCAAACCTGGAAGACGTCATACCTCTAAACTCTGGACCATCCAATTCCTGAACGCCGTCATATCTCTAAACTCTGCACCATCCAATCGTTGGACGACGTCATACCTCTAAACTCTGCACCATCCAATCGTTGGACGACGTCATACCTCTAAACTCTGTACCACCCAAACCCTGGAAGACGTCATACCTCTAAACTCTGGACCATCCAATTCCTGGACGCCGTCATACCTCTAAACTCTGCACCATCCAATCGTTGGACGACGTCATACCTCTAAACTCTGGACCATCCAATCGTTGGACGACGTCATACCTCTAAACTCTGCACCATCCAATCCCTGGACGACGTCATAACTCTAAACTCTGCACCATCCAATCGTTTAAAGACGTCATACCTCTAAACTCTGGACCATCCAATCCCTGAACGACGTCATACCTCTAAACTCTGCACCATCCAATTCCTGGACGACGCCATACCTCTAAACTCTGCACCATCCAATCGTTGGACGACGTCATACCTCTAAACTCTGCACCATCCAATCGTTGGACGACGTCATACCTCTAAACTCTGCACCATCCAATCTCTGAACGACGTCATACCTCTAAACTCTGCACCATCCAATCCCTGGAGGACGCCATACCTCTAAACTCTGCACCATACAATCGTTGGACGACGTCATACCTCTAAACTCTGCACCATCCAATCCCTGGACGACGCCATACCTCTAAACTCTGCACCATCCAATCCCTGGACGACGTCATACCTCTAAACTCTGCACCATCCAATCCCTGAACGACGTCATACCTCTAAACTCTGCACCATCCAATCCCTGGACGACGCCATACCTCTAAACTCTGTCCCTGGATACCAGTTCAGTTTTGTAATCATGGAATCGCTTTGTTCGATTCTATTTCATGGTGAAATTCAACCTGTCTCTTTGTTTACCTAGAATTGTATATGGTTTTGTTTGAACAGCAGTCGTCAGTCGCTGGGCATTGCGGGACATGCTGAAGAGGCAATCTGAGCACCTATTGACATGTTCGGAGTGCAGTGATGATGACCCGCAAATAACTCAAGGTTTTATCTTTGATCTTGATCTTTCCAGCACCGCTAGGCGTCGCATAGGACTCGCAGTGTGCTTTCCATCCGTCTATATTTTTGGCGAGGTGATCGATTTTATCTTATTAGTCCATGCCTGTCAAACTTTGCTTCTCTTATAAGTGTTCTTTTAGTGTCTCTCTAGGTCTTTCTATTTTGCTGTATCTTGATGATCCCAACAGAAGAGCCTGTTTTGAAATTCTGTTGTTGTCTTTTCTCAACACATGCTCTAAGAATAAACTAATTATTACTGAAGAATAAAGGTAAGCTCAAAATGTTGATTTAATTTATTTCTTTTTAAATGGACTTATCTTTTATCATATTTGCCACCACAATGGCTCGTTTTCGTATCAAAGAAAAATGGTTAGTTTACAAATAGAAGAAAATGTTAATTGCTAAACACCATCATCACCATCAAGTAACCTTTTCGTAGGAAGCCCCTGCTTGTAGATGTGTGTTTTGTCCAACCCAGTGTGCGTAGTCTGTAGGAATTCATTAATCACGGGGTACCACCAATCCTACGTCACCCCTTCTTAATTTTCTAAGAAATACATCCATATTTACTGTGATTTATGGACACCGTGACGTTTGATTTGGCTAAAATGTGTCGCTTTTCTTTTCTTAATTAAATTCAACCAATTTTAGGTTCATTTCAGATCTTTAAAAATGTTTTGATTGATTATTTCGTGTATCCAGGAAATTTAAGATTCCTCTTTAGAATTTCATTTTCGATGATGACGTTTTATGTTCAACTTCCAGAAATTGTGTCTGTGATAAATCGCTTACGACCGCATGCTATCACGTGAAAGTTACAGACCCTGAGCAACAAACTAAAGAAAACGCATGTTTATAATAGATTTAGCATTGTAACCAACTAGAGAAAACACCTGTTTATCACAGATTTTGCATTGTAACGAACTAGAGAAAACGCATGTTTATCATAAATTTATCATTGTAACCAACTATAGAAAACGCCTGTTTATCATAAAGTTATCATTGTAACCAACTAGAGAAAACGCCTGTTTATCATAAAGTTATCATTGTAACCAACTAGAGAAAACGCCTGTTTATCATAAATTTAGCATTGCAACGAACTAGAGAAAACGCATGTTTATCATAAATTTATCATTGTAACCAACTATAGAAAACGCCTGTTTATCATAAAGTTATCATTGTAACCAACTAGAGAAAACGCCTGTTTATCATAAAGTTATCATTGTAACCAACTAGAGAAAACGCCTGTTTATCATAAAGTTATCATTGTAGCCAACTAGAGAAAACGTCTGTTTATCATAAATTTAGCATTGCAACGAACTAGAGAAAACGCATATTTTATCATAAATTTATCATTGTAACGAACTAGAGAAAACGCCCTGTTTATCATAAATTTATCATTGTAACCAACTAGAGAAAACGCCTGTTTATCATAAAGTTATCATTGTAACCAACTAGAGAAAACGCCTGTTTATCATAAAGTTATCATTGTAACCAACTAGAGAAAACGTCTGTTTATCATAAATTTATCATTGTAACCAACTAGAGAAAACGCATATTTTATCATAAATTTATCATTGTAACGAACTAGAGAAAACGCCCTGTTTATCATAAATTTATCATTGTAACCAACTAGAGAAAACGCCTGTTTATCATAAATTTATCATTGTAACCAACTAGAGAAAACGCCTGTTTATCATAAATTTATCATTGTAACCAACTAGAGAAAACGCCTGTCTATCATAAATTTATCATTGTAACCAACTAGCGAAAACGCCTGTTTATCATAAATTTATCATTGTAACCAACTAGAGAAAACGCCTGTTTATCATAAATTTATCATTGTAACAAACTAGCGAAAACGCCTGTTTATCATAAATTTATCATTGTAACGAACTAGAGAAAACGCCTGTTTATCATAAATTTATCATTGTAACCAACTAGAGAAAACGCCTGTTTATCATAAATTATCATTGTAACCAACTAGAGAAAACGCCTGTTTATCATAAATTTATCATTGTAACCAACTAGAGAAAACGCCTGTTTATCTGCGCACGTTTAAGAATTCTTGACAGTTGGAAATAAAAACGAGTAAGACAAAAATGGCCGCTAACCGGGGAAAATAAATATTTTCGATAGGAAATAGTCTACCTTAAAATGTTGAAACTCTCGACAATACAAAATGAGAGTATATTGAAGTAGCAGAATATCTACCTGTATGATTTGTATGCTTGCTTGTTCGCCCTACGACTAAAGTAATACACCTCTTCATCATCCGCCCTTAAAAGGACGTTAAGTAGCGTGCATACGTTGAGTTTGGGTGCAGTATAACTGTGATATTTGCGACCCAACACATCCGACTTTAGCGTGTTATTCTGAGTACCGGGTTGTTTTCCTCTTCGTTCCATACTAGCTTGGCAAGACTAGACAGGTTAGTCTGTTTCTAGAGACACCACGGAGAGGTGGAGAAGGATCTAGATAGATCTGGTTCGCTGATCATGGCGCAAGAAATCAACTTGCTCTGTAGTTTTACAGAAGAACGTTGAGCATGCCAAGGACATCTAAGAAGAGTAATGAAAATGTTCTGAAACGGGCCAAAGCAAAAAGGGAGCTAATGTCCAATATTAGGAAGAAACAATCATCATTTTTCTGGTCATGTAATGAGAAGAGAACAGCTGGAATATATTGCAACGGCTGGGAAAATTGAGGGACGAAGAGATAGAGGAAAGCAAAGAGAAAAGATACCAGACAGCTTAAGAGAATGGCTTGGCAGAAGGTCAACAACAGAAATGATAAATAACTGTCGAAATCGAAAGTTGTGGAGAGACATGATCACCTACGCCAGCAGGCCGGTACTTGATGATAATGAAGTACTTGCTACAATAGGAGCTTCAGAACTGGAATGGGCTAATCGTATCCGAATTATTTCAAACATGGAATATTGTTACAGAGTGGTTGACCTGGATAAAGTGAAAACAATTGTGATATCATTATGAACGGGGAGTTCTTCTTCTTCTTCTTTTCTCTTTCACTGATACCTAAAAGGTGTCGTGGTTTATATCATTTGTCGTTCTTGTGCTGCTCGAATTGTCTGAATTAGTGATTTTCCTTTGTTGTTACATGTCTCTGTCACTGCATCTATCCATCTTCTTCTGGGTCTTTCTCTTGGTCTTTTTCCTTGCATTCTCGAGAAGAACGCCCTTGATGGTGATTGGTGAGGATTCATTCTGACCAGGTGGCCAAACCATTTAAGTTGTTGTTGTTCTATATATTCTTGGCAGGGTTTTGTTCCTACCATTTTTCTTATGGTTTCATTTGGTATTCTATCTCTTCTTGTGTTGTTTGTTACTTTTCTCAAGCATTGCATCTCACATGTATTGATCTTTCTTAAATGTGATTTAGAAAGGGTCCATGTTTGACTTTCATAGCACAAAGTTGGTATGAAGATGCTATTTATCATTTGTTGTTTAGCTGGCATAGAAATGTTTGGATGTCTTAATAATGGTGAAAGCTGGTATGTGACAGCATTTGCTTTTGTATTCTCATGTCAATTTCTCTGTCTAGTTTTCCACCTTCTGTGAACATTGTGCCTAAATACTTGAATTCCTCTACTTGTTTTATTTCTTTGTCTTTGATCTTGATGTTTAATGGGTGTCTTAATTTGCTTATTCTTATAGCCTCTGTTTTTGCTGTGTTAATTTTCATACTGTAGTTTGTGCAGCTTTTATCTAGAGATATTAAATGCTGTTGTGGCAGGTTTTCATCCTCATATATTAGGCATTGGTCATCTGCGAAGAGTAGCTCATTGATGTTGGAGTTTTCTACCTCTATGTTATTATTTGATTTGTCCTTGTTATTGGTTATTTCCTGATTTATTTTGTCCATATATATGATGAAGAGGAGTGGTGAGAGGACACATCCTTGTTTTACACCTGTTGTAACCTGAAACCATTCTGACAGACCTTCCGATGTTCTGACGGCACTTTGACTGTTTTTATATAGTGCTATTATATTTTCTAGTAGTTGTCCTGCTACCCCGTATGTTTCTAAAGTTTGCCAAAGTTTGCTCCTGTCCACACGATCAAACGCTTTTTCCTGATCTATAAACACTATATTTAGGTTTCTGTCATATTCTATTGGGAGGCGAAGGCGCGCCCCCCCCCCCCCCCAGCACCAGAGCTGGAAGTCGTCAGTGACTCATAACTGATGGCTTGCGCCAGGATCGGTGAACCAGAACCATCCAGACCCTGCTACACCTCTTCGTGGTGCCTCTAGAAACAGACTAACCTGTCTAGTCTGGCCAAGCGAGCAGGGATCGAAGTGGGAAGACGAACCCGGTACACAAAAAAGCGTCGGCTGAAATCGGATGTGTTGGGCCGAAAGGCGCAGATATCACAGTGTTACACTGCAAACTTCAACACAACGTAACTACGTCCACATAACGTCCTTTTAAGGGCGGATGACGAGGAGGAAGTCTACGGTTCGTATCCGTTAGAATACCTCAAATCATCGGACGAACGCATCATCATCATCATCATCATATTCTATTGTTTTTTTCACATAGTTGTCTCAATGTAAATATAGCATCAGTACAGCTTTTGCCTTTTCTGAATCCGAATTGATTATTACTTAATTGAGGTTCTATTATGTATCTTACTCTCCTCTCTAATATTTTAGCAAACATTTTACCAACTTGACTCAATAGGGATATTCCTCTGTACATTTCACACTCCCTTTTACTTCCCTATTCTTCAAAAATGGGACAATGATAGCTTTTTGCCAATCGTTTGGGACTTTTCTTTCTTCCCAAGCCATATTGAATATGATAGTAAGCCAATCTATAGCTGTTTCTTTACAGGCTAGTAGCATTTCTGTTGTTATTCCATCTATACCAGGGAGTTAACGGGGAGTTAACAATTTAAAATACCAAGTTTAAAATAGCAGAGGTTGATTCCCTTTGTTAACTTTATTGTTATTTCAATATCGTTCTTCGTTGGGGGTGGGGGGGGGGGGGGAGACAACGAAACATTTCTTTAATGTCGTGTGGTGATGAACATTACAGTCCGCGGTTCAAGAATGAAAATACTACAGTTGAGAATTGTGAAGATGCCTTTGCACAAATACGTTACAAGACGGTTATAAAGATGAGCCCAGATTGAGATACCATCACAGCTATTTGCTTTCTTCTCAAAGTGGCATTTTAATTTTAATCCTGGAAATTTTGCGCCGTTTATCAATGGAGATGTCCTGAGCCTAGCTCATTGGATTCACTCTTAAAACTGATATTTTGTGGAAGTAGTAAAGAGCCCTATCACGACATGTGACTGACGTACAGGGAATATAGTGACCATAATTTTTATAGACCTTCGGTACATGATTTTTGGGGTAACGTGGTTGGTATTACGCCCATGCCGCTTTCATCATCATCATCATCATCATCATCATCATCGAGTGCCTTCTCCGAAAGGAAGGTTGGCTACCATGGATTGCCATTCTACTATGTTTCTTGCTTTGATGGTGCAGGCTGTCATAGATTGACTTGTTCCATCCTTTTGATGTTACTCGTGCATGTTAGCCTTGGTCTGCCTCTGCCTCTTTTACCTTGTATTTTTCCTTCCAATATTACTTTTAGTTGGCTGTTGTGTCTTTTAACATGCCCCAAAAATGTCATTTGTCTTGTCTTAATTGTATTAATAGTTCTCTTTGTATTTTCAGTTGTTTTAAAACTTCATCATGCCGCTTTACTCTCTCAGAAAAAAAATCAGGTACCCATTTAAGGCTGGGTGAACCCGGAAGCCGTCGATTAGGATCGAACCCTACCTCTTGTTCTCTGTAGTCCGGTTCACTAACCAGTGAGCTATCGCTCATTTTTGGAAGTAGTGTCAATTTATGAACTCACACACAAAAAGCAAAATTTTTGCTAAAATAAATATTTATGTATGAATAGTACCTTAATAGTTAATGCTTGCAACAAAAATATCAAAGATTAGCAACACTGAGAGTTTCTGGAGCGCTAGATTATGACGTATATTTGTTATACATGCCACAAATAAGACCAAATTAAAACCATCCATTTGTTTCCAATGAAATGTTTGTTACGTAACGTCATGACCATAAACAACTTACATTCAACATTTTAACAATTAAAATCAAATTATTATTAAGTTATAGCATTCTGAACAGGGCATGAACTTTGGAACGGACTATAGTATCTTAACACTGTACTGCTGCCATAGAGTTAACAGGTCGCTGGTTTGTTAACGTGAACTGGTTGTTGATAACTGTTAGGTCAGGTCCACCCCTCCATCAATAAACGGCGACGAACTATCTAACTTTCAAGTTTTAGGCCGCGTGAGTAAGCTCCCTTATGAAACCCGTGGAAGCCTTGTAGGGACCAAAGACAACTTTTCTCGAGGTCTCACGTAATGGCTTATCCTGCAACTCTGCTTCCATTTCGATTGTGTAGATTGTGCCTATCTTTTAAGACTCCACTAGGTCGACTGAAGCAATTGTTATTGACAAGGCGTGCAGATATTTGCTCTATCGATGTACATCAACTGAAAGTAAAGAATTACTTGCTGACAATTCTGAAGAAAGTGGTGTGTTAGTTTACAAAACCGCGATAGTGATGTACAGAATGACCTCGATCATCCGTTAGTTCCTATTACTGGTACAGTCGGCTAGCTATGAGTCATCAACAGTTTCAGCGCAGGTACTTTAATGAGTTTTGGCGCCTGTCGTGAAATGAACAATTTGGTATGCTCATGAAGTGATCACCACGTGTATATTCTGTCTAAATCTTTCATTCGCTTGAAACATTTACTGTCTCCATATGCAATGTCGCTCTCTTCTCTCTTCACTTTCTTTTGTACCCGTTCAGGTGTGTAGGGAGATATAAAGTTTGGTTCTTGCCCTTTCGGCGGCTTCAGTCATTGCCAATTGATGTTGTTGTAGTGTTTTCTTGATGTTGTCTGTCCATCTTACTGCGAGTCTGCCGCTTGCTCTTCTCCATTCGCCTTTTTTAATATACGCCTCATATTATAAGGGATCACTCGGCATTGTTTCTAGATGGACAAACCAGTTTATTTCTTGTTTCTGTGCAGCTGAGAATTTACTCAACGCCTACTCATTTTCTTATAATATCATTTCTGATTCTGTCTTTTTTTTGGTAACTATAAGCTCTTTTCTCAGACATCTCAACTCGCAATGTTGTTACTTTTATAAATTGTACTGCTATTTGTAGTTCTTGCAGAGGTCGCAATAGTTTTGCCTGTGTTGTTGTCTATAGGCCAATGGATTTTCTTAGTTTGGGTTGGCCAGTAGCTCTATTCTCATGCCGACTGGCTCCACGGGACGATTGAGAAGTACATCCAGTAATAATGGTTGGGCCTTTTCGAGGCTGAGGGCCCGGCACTGCACTTTCCTGAGTGTCCATCACAAGGCGAGTGCAATATCGATTCGTAGTTATAGACATACTTCCCATAGGCAAGGGTGCCTGGCATCCTGAATGTTGTGATGCATATTTTGGCTGGTTGCCTCCGAATCAGGACCTTGCTTGCTAGAGCAGACTATGGACTTACTCAGGTGTAGGAAGACCTGGCCTGTCCTGACTTGCTAGAGCAGACTATGGGCTTGCTCAGGTGTAGGAAGTCCTGGCCTGTCCTGACTTGCTAGAGCAGACTATGGACTTACTCAGGTGTAGGAAGTCCTGGCCTGTCCTGACTTGCTAGAGCAGACTATGGACTTACTCAGGTGTAGGAAGACCTGATCATATTTGGTTTTCAAATCATTTCAATCCTGGTGACTGTTAAGTCCCATCCCAGCGCCAAGAAGCTGGTCTTGATAGAGGTCTTCGTTTCTCTTTCACTGATACCTAAAAGGTGTCGTGGTTTATATCATTTGTCGTTCTTGAGCTGCTCAAACTGTCTGAATTAGTGATTTTCTTTTGTTGTTACATGTCTCTGTCACTGCATCTATCCATCTTCTTCTGGGTCTTCCTCTTGGTCTTTTTCCATGCATTCTCGAGAAGAACGCCCTTGATGGTGATTGGTACGGGTTCATTCTGACCAGGTGGCCAAACCATTTAAGTTGTTGTTGTTCTATATATTCTTGGCAGGGTTTAGTTCCTACCAATTTTCTTATGGTTTCATTTGTATTCTATCTCTTCTTGTGTTGTTGTTACTCATGATATGTTATATATATATACATTTATTTCTGTAACTCCCGGGTCAAACTGAAAGCTGATATTGATTAATTTACCAAAATCAGGTGGCTCTCAAGAAGTAATGAAATAACGCAGTTATGGTTGCAAATTCCCAGTAATTGCTTTGAAAGATTCAGAAGTGATATCTTCGACAGGCGTAGATGGCACACACCGAGGTATCAGACATCAAAGAGCTCGTGTCCAGGTTATACGAAGGTTCATAGCAAAGGGATGGGAAATAGACTGGCCGTGGAAGCGTCTGTTGTTTGAATTCCATCTAAACGGCCCCTCAAAAACTGGAAATGGTCATTGTTTAAATTGCTTTCAGCTAAAATGTTATCTTGAGACTAAAACTAAAACATTGAAACAGAAAGTGGAACAAAAAAAGAAAGCGAAACAAATAGGAATGTCGTACAAATAGGAGTGACTAACAGGAGAGTGTGTGCGTGCTACTGGGAAGATAAAACAATTCATCATCTGCTAAAAGTGACAGAACACAAGTTTGTCCGAGTGCTGTGATATCAGTTCTAGAAAAATCGTAACGGCACTGCACGATTTGTGTGCTACCTTCCTCTCAAGCTCATCACAAACCCAACTCTTCTTATCTCCAGCGAAATTAAGAAAAGAAAAATATCGTTTCAAAGTTTATAATAAAGTTAATCTCACAGACTCAGCACACACAGCGCATACACACACGCAAAACACACGCATTGAGTTATAAAGTTAATCTCACAGACTCAGCACACACAGCGCATACACACACACAACACGCGCATTGAGTTATAAAGTTAATCTCACAGACTCAGCACACACAGCGCATACACACACACAACACATGCATTGAGTTATAAAGTTATTTGGGGGTCATCATCATTGCACTCCCAACACGTGTTCGGACTCTGCCTGAGAACTAGCTGAGACAACACACAGCAACAGAGAGCAACATTGCCTGCAAAGCAGCCTCGGTCATATACAGACGTGAGGTCATGATATCAGCAAGACAGAGCTGGATAGACAAACAGAGAGCCTTAATCTAGACAAAAATGGTCATAAACTATGGAAACTTACGAAAGCTCTGAGCGACGAAAACAACTGCCGACCTCCAATATCATTAGCACACAATCAGAACATCATCACAGACAAAAGGGCAGCAAATCTACTGATAGAGACTTAAAAACATTAGTAGATTAAACATTCCAACAGACAAACAAAGCTGCAAGACGGGAAAACCAAGATGCAAAACACATGCCTTTAGCACCAGAAGAGCATCAGACGACCATCTTTACCCCAACTGAATTAGATGTTGCCCTCAAAGGATTGAAGCTCAAAAGTTCCCCTGGTGAAGATGGAATCTCCAACGAAACGCTGTTAAATCTGGGACAGAAAGCCAAGAGCCAGCTTCTAAGGATAATAAATGCTAGCTGGAAGAGAGGTCATGTGCCGGCAATCTGGAAAGAAGCTATTCTGGTGCCCATCCTCAAGCGTGGAAAAGACCCACTAGACCCAAGTAGCTATAGACCAATTAGCCTACTGAGCTGCCTGAGTAAACTCATGTAAAGGCTGGTTAACAGAAGACTCATGTGGCATTTGGAGACAAAACAACAAATCGTACCACAACAAAGTGGCTTCCGTCAGCACAGATCAACTGAAGACCATATCACCTACATTGCACAGGAAATAGAGAATGCTCTACAAGAAAAGAAACACACACTGGGGGGGGGGGTCGACATGGAAAAGGCTTTTGATAGGGTGTGGCGAGAGGGTTTAAAAAACAAGCTTTTTAGACTTGGCATCCAGGGTCGTTTATTCAATTGGGTCTCTCAATACCTTCAGGATAGAACAGCCAGAGTACAAGTTCAAGGTCAACTAAGTGAGAAGGTCTCTATCGAACAAGGTGTCCCACAAGGCGGGGTCTTGTCCCCAACACTCTTTTTAATTTTCATAAATGACATCGTAATGGACATTCCACACTGAATACATTTAGCAATATACGCAGATGATCTGGCGTTATGGGCTCGCGAGGAAAGTATGTCGGTGGCTGGACCCAGGATGCAAGATGCCCTAGGTGAACTTGAAAAATGGAAGAACACCTGGTTTTTACCAATCAACGAAAAAAAAAACTGCATATACAATTTTCAGCCTATCAAGAAACACACTCTCTGCAAACTTGAAAAAAAAAGACCATACACTCCCTATTGACCAAAACTCAACATATCTTGGTGTCACTATGAATCGCAGAATGACTTGGAAAAATCAGATAGACAGGGCAAGGAAAAAGCCAGAAAACGAACTAATATTATGAAGAAATTGGCAGGAACAGACTGGGGGGGGGGGGGGGGGGGAGAGACAGCAATATTTGAAAAGACTATACGTAGGAAGAGTCAGACTAGTCCTAGAGTATGGAGTCACAGCTGGGCTATGGCTTCCAAATCACACCTTAGCAAATTAACAGAGTACAGAACAAGTTGCCCGTATCATGGGTACAAATAATCACATATTATTATATGGGAACTTCCGAGGCGATAGGGAATAATAGAACAAGAAGTATGTGAGCACTCGGAAAAATTGACAGATAGAAAAAACGAAGAACAGGTCAAGTGACAAACAACAATAGAAAAAACGAAGAACATATATTGTCCGAAGTGGACAAACACATAGAAAAAAACGAGAACAATATATGGTCCGAAGGGACAAAGATCTTTGTGTGGCAGTGTACCAAGCGTTCGCTTCTCGTGGCAAGGCGGGTGCCACTGAGTACGGGTTCGATCCCACTTCGGACCATATATTGTTCTTCGTTTTTTCTATTGTTGTTTGTCAATTTTTCCGAGTGCTAACACATACTTCTTTGTTCTATTATTCCTATTATCGCCTCGGAAGTTCCCCATATATAAGTATTATTATTTGTACCCAGTATATAACCACTGGGAACTACTATTCGTGCTCGTCCATAAATGTTTGTCTACAACACAAGTATTCAGCCCTACTGGAGATACTTGCAATAGGAAAGTACAATATACAATTATTTCCGTCTGTGATCGACCCTATGCTATAGTCATGAGATCGCCTTTGTGGAAGACACTACTGCAATAGCCAATTTTTTAGTCGTGGCAGTGTACCAGCGTTCGGCTTCTCGTGGCAAGGCTGCCACTGAGTACGGGTTCGATACTCGACCATATATCTTCAGTTGTTGTTTGCTGTCAATCCGATGCTAACACATACTTCTTTGTTCATTATTGCCCGTATCATCACTGGTGCTATGAAATCTACACCTATCAAGACTCTAGAACAGTACAGGTTTACACCCTTAGATGACAGACGGGTCACTAAAGTATTGCACAAGTGGAGAAATATAGAAGGCTCCTTAGCCACCCCATGCACCAAAGAATAACTGGTCCGGAATTGTGCGACTAAAGAGGAGCAACTTCGCTGCAATTGCCAATGAACTAACAACTGGAGACCCAGTACATTCCCAAACAATAACGAAACCCTTGATATGTCTCCTCATGGAAAAAACATAAATTACTAGAACTTAAGGAAAATATAACAGGAATCACGAAAAAGGCACCCAATCAGACACAGAAAGTTAAACACGTAGCAGAAAAACACATCCACGATACCTACCCACAGGACTCTTGGTCCCACACATACACAGATGGCTCTGCTACAAATGCCGCCAGAAATGGAGGGGGCGGGGGGGGGGATGTGTTCTTGACGCAGAATAATCAGGACGAGATCACAAAGTCAATAGCTACTGAGAAATTCTCAAACAACTTTAAAGCAGAAACTGAGGCCATCAGAGATGCTGCAACACTGGCTACTCAACACAAAAATAACATGCACAATAAATTGGTGATTCTGACTGATGCTCTGTCAGTACAATCATCTCTAAAAATCCCCAAGAACAATGAACTAGATGACTTGAGAACAACCCCGGACCAACTATGCAATAACTTCCAGAGAATAGTCACTCAGTGGATACCATCACACTGTAATATACACGGGAACGAACGCGCAGAAATATTAGCTAAAGAGGGAGGGAGATTAACACAAGAGAACATCCGCTCAGTTATGATGAAGCCAAATCCATCCTCAAAGGTCAGTTCCATGAAAAATGGAAACGAGAATACCCAAAGCATAACGAGAGTTACGGATACCACCAACTATCAAGGAGGGATCAAGTCATCATACTTCGCCTACGCACTGGCCACAATAGAATGAGAAATCACATGTTCACTAAATTCAAAATAGGTACAACCAGCCTATGCCACTGTACACTGGACAATATGACTACAAAACATGTTCTACAGGATTGCCCCCAGTACACAGACCTGAGAAGAGCAATGTGATCCACACCCACCTCCCTGGGAGAGAAACTATATGGGGCAATCGATTCGCTTAAACAGACAGCTGACTTCATGAGAGAATCTGGAATCCTACTCTGATTGAGTTTTGATCGCAGAGAGAGGGAGAGAGAGAGAGAGAGAGAGAGAGAGAGAGAGAGAGGGGGAGAAGGCCATGATCGCCTACGCCAGCCGGTATGGCACATGATGATGATGATAAAGAAGTGGCGTAGAACACACACATATTCAAACTCACTCAGTAACAAACACATCGATGATAAAGAAGATAGGGAATTCCCGAAATATCCATGTTTTGTAAGCACACACACACACCCACACCCAAACAATTTCCTGATGAATGACATTATTTTCTGTTCCAAGAAAGAATTCTGGTAAATTATTTGCTACTAAATTGATTCTAATAAATATCTATTTCCTAACATTTTAAACTTCTTGGAAATTATTATATTAATGGAGATTTTTAACAAGCTTTGTTCTATTTCAATTTCAAGCTTTGTTCTATTTAAAACTTGAATTATGAGTATTTGAGTTTTATCTCACTAATCTCAGTTGGGTGTTATTGAGTTATTTGCGGGTCACCATCATTGCACTCCGAACATGTCCATAGGTGCTCAGATCCCCTCCTCAGCAATTCCCTCAGTGTCCAGCGACTGACGACTCCAGTTCTATGTTGGTTGATAAGTCTTCTTACACGGCCATTACAGTTGGGTGTATGAGGTCTCTGTTTAAACTACAATGGACGATTCTTTAATTTAGGAGTACGAGCGTTTTTCTAAAATTTTCGGGCCTACTCCAGTAGAGTATAGAGGTACATAACTAGGATCAACAAACCTAATTTGATAGATAATTTAATCTTTGTTGTAGAGTGCACAATGAGCGACCATACAGGTTACTACTTTGAAACAGGTTCAAGAGAAACAACTCTGTCCATATAATATTTAGGTAACTTACGAGTTTAGTGTCCCAAATTATTTCTGATCGGAGTAACGTTCCCTTGCATTTTATTCGGTCGTTCTTGACTGTCACTAGAAGACTCCTGGGTTAGGTTTCATCATCATCATCGAGTGCCTTCTCCGCAACGAGGGTTGGCTACCACGGAGTGCCATTCTGCTCTGTCTCTTGCTTTGATGGTGCAGGTTGTCATATGCTGATTTGTCTATCTTTGGATGTTACTCGTCCATGTTAGTCTTGGTCTGCCTCTGCCTCTTTTACCTTATATTTTACCCTCCAAGATTACTTTTAGTAGGCTGTTGTGTCTTTTACATGGCCCAAATTGTTTGAATTGTGCTTAGTAGTTCTCTTTTCATTTTTAGTTGTTTTAAGACTTCATCTTTTGTTGTCTTTTACTTCCATCCAATTCTACCTATTCTTCTATATATCCACATTTCATAGGCTTCAATTCTCTGTTCTGTTTTCTTGTCTAATGTCCATGTTTCTGCGCCATATAGGAATATTGAGAAGATGTAACATTTTGCTATTCTTAGTTTTAGCCCTGGTGTTATTTGTTTTGATGTTAGTATGTTCTTCATGACATTAAAATAACTTTTTGCCATTCCTATTCTTTTGTTTATTTCAGTTGTACATTTTCCATCACTGGTTATAGTATGTCCAGGTAGTTGTAGTTCTGAACTGTCTACAGGTCTATTCCTTCTATTTTGATATTCACTTGTGGGTTTTGAGTATCTTCTTTGTTTATGATCATAGTTTTAGTCTTTTTGATATTCAAATCTGTCCATATTTTTGCTTGTCATGTTTATTTCACTAAGTAATTATTGTAGATCTTTAGGATTTTCTGCTAGTAGTACAGTATCGTCAGCATATCTTAAGTTACTGATTATCTTTCCATTAATTTGTAGGCCTGGCATCTATGAGATGTTTGGTGTAGGGTATGGAATAGCCTACAACTAAACCTAACCATAAAAGAACATTTCAGAACAAAGATTCTTCTTAGATCTTACATGGAACTTTTTAGTAACATTTTATTCTCCTTTACTTTACATTTCTCTTTCTAGTTCGATTATTTATTTATTTATTCTAATTTTAAATACATATTTGTACGCATATTGTATGTTTGTTCCTGTTGAAGGCATTTGCACCGAAACATCGTTCTGATTTGTGGTGTCCAGTTGTTACGTGAAGCTTTAACCATACAGTTATATATAGGCTATATATATATATTTTAATGTCTATCCCTAACCCTAAACCTTAATGAAAAAAAAAAAATTAATTAAATCTACGAAAATTAGAAACGGTTGATAATTCAAGTATGTCCGATCAGTGATGGGAGATCACACGTTTAGTATCACTAATTTTGGGACTCTAAACTCGTAAACTACCAATATTTGTATATAATCCAGAGATATGAAGGATAAGAACAGAACATTATCTCCCAAGGAATGTTAATTTCGTTTAGACGATGATTTGAATTATATTTTTTTCCCGATTAGTTACATTTTTATTTTTCCGAAAAATTTAATTTCTTTTATTTAAATATTATTGTTTTCAAATATCCAAGGGGAAAAAAACGTGTTTTTTGAAAAGTTTTTACAGCAAATATCGAAGTTTAAAAAAAAAAAGAATTGCGGGATCTTCTTACTTTTTCTTCTGCTTTCCTTCCTCATTTGTCTTTCAGCGTCGAGGTGAGTTATAATTTGCGGTCTTTTGCTCTTCTGTTCGCCTCTGCTGTTGGTATGTTTCCTAGTACATGTACTTCTAATATTCCGTCGGTCCATCTTTTCGTGGTCTACCCTTGGGTCTGGTGTTCTCGCAACGTTTATTGAAGGCTCGTTGTGTTGTGTTTAGATCGCCCTGTCTTGTCACGTGGCCAAACCATTTTATCTTTTGTTTCTTTATGTATTCTATGGCGGGCTGACATCGCTTATTGTACTAAAATATTGAGATAATTAAAAAACCTCAAAACTCTCTTAGTTTTATGGAGGAAGAGTTAATTTATATATATGTGTGTGTGTATGTATGGCCTTTGGCGTCTTGACAGAAGGCTGGTAGCAAGCAATCATGATAAGTCAGTAGTTTGGTAAAATTAATGTCTTCTGCTGGATGCTGTTTTACTGAACAGCTTCTCTTGTGCTGAATCTGCCAATAATGGATAGATAGATTCAACCGCAAAATGAACAAGATGTACTTGTGGAATCGTCTCCTTTCTCCTGCGCCTTTTGTTGTCTAAATATGACATCAAGGTTGAATCGAATGTTGCTGTGCCATTTTCATGTTTGTTCCCCATGTGCTACGATCTGAAGCCAGGTCCTCCCAGTTTCTTTCACTGATAGAGAATTCACTTAAGGATGCCATGAAAACATCCTTGTCTTGTGCGAATGAAATAGCTCAACCAAAAGTATAATAAAGCATTAGTATATATATATTATGCATTTTAAAATATAGGAATCAAGTGCCCAATCACATTTTTCTATCTCACGTGAAGATCTTGGCACGATAAAGATTTGTATAAAATTCTCCCCACTCCTATCTTCAAAATTATAGACAGACTATAGAAGCCATACTAATATAATCATTGAATACCATCTGAAAATAGCACTTGTGCGCTTTATTTGTAAATGTTGTGAAATAACGTCAATAATATATATTTGAAGAAGCCCTTTATAAATACATACACACGTGCATACACGTGTACACACACACCACACCATTAGTCAATTTTTTTTACGTTTCAGTTAAAATCGGGAAAACCCCATGACGATTCTCTGTTGATAGAAAAACCACGTCATGAGCATCGGGAAGTCCAGTTATTGTGTTTCAGGTATAAAGATCACTGCAGTCGAATCTTTGTTGCTTCCTCAAGACTGAATTATAGCAAACAACCATGAAGGCAATTTATTTAGTATTTTTTGAATTGTTGGTCCATTCGTGTAAGTATAAATTGTATGTACAATAGAAGCAGTAGTATTTGTGACGATAAGTACTAGAATCAGTCTATAAAGGAAGATTATAAGGTTAAAGGATCACGATGTGAGTAAAACATAAAACACTTTTTTGTGCAGTTTTACTTTGCAAAATGAGAAGTCAAGAAATAATGTCTGACCCAAACAGCAGCTGAGATAATTATGAATTTATTTTAGTAGTAAAATGTTTATACAATTTACAATATCTTTTGTTTGGCAAAGTCCTAGTTTAGCGTCTTTCTGCTAAACGAGTTATCTTCCAGTCTGACTGTACGTAGCATCAACTGCTACTAATTTGAGTGCATTTTTATTTTATTTTTTGAAGAAGATTTGGGTTAGGGTATTCATAAGTCGGGAATCTTCTAATGACAGACTGAGGACGACCGAATAAAGTGTAAAGGGGGGGGGGGGGGGTGTTAGAGCAGAACGTCGCTAAACTAGAACTTTACTTTTTGTTTATATATTTCTGTAAGTAAAAGAACGATAAAATAAAATTCGCCTTGTAATTTGTGTATTATATCAGTCTGCCTATCTATTGTCCTTTCGAGCCGAAGACTGCACTTAAGACAGAAATTCTAGACTTGTGTCTACAGCCTTTGTCAAGTGTCAGACCTTGCAGAGGGCCCGCATTGCATCTCGCCAAATATCCCTATTCGTCATTTCTGTTTAAGATTCAAGATTTTGTTTCAATAACAATGTATGTTTCACGATGACTATAAAGGAAATCAGTTATTTATTTGTAGGCAGTGTCCGTAATCCGGGCATATTCATTTGAATCTTCAACTGGACGGACATGGGTTATGATTATGTGTTAGGCAATGTTCTTTATTCATTTAAAAGTAGAACCATTTTAAAAGTTTAGTGACATAAACGTATCGATCTTACAAGTATTCTCAGTAACAAACCCATACAAAGCCGTAGGTAAATATAGAATTAGTAGCATTGTTGGGGTTGGACAGCTTCACCATATAATCGTTTATCCTTATCAGAAATAATGAATATTAGTTCTACGAGGAAGTCATACATTGACTTTCTGGTAATCTCACACAGCAAATTCGGTCTTTCCACGCCCTATTATCAAATTATTCTCAACATGAGGCAATTTTTAACTTACAATTAATATTGCTGTTATTGTCTCAACATTTAGCCTAAACTTATCAATAGTTGACCACTTCCTGTTCATAACTGAAATAATCTCTTCATTTAATAGGTGCAGTACTTCCTGGATGGGAGACGATACATTTCAAAATAGTACAAAAGACTTGAAGTCTAGTTATTTTTCGTTCATTTCAGAAGGAAAAAAAACATATAACCATCTTTCTTTGCTTCCTATATCTAACTATTTTACAATGATAGATTTCGTGTGAGGCAACTGAACAAACACAAAATAATGCATTGTCATCAGTAGTTATACAAACATTACATTCTCTTGGCTGTAAATTTTCTACACGATTTGTCATTGGTAATTATTACTTTTATAGTTGAGATTTTATCTTCTTCTTTTTTTAAAACTGAAGCTAATAAATGTTTGGAGAGCAGACACTTTGACTCTTGTAAACGACAAACACGATTTCAAGCGGATTTTCGAAGAATTTCTCTACATAAACAAAAAAAATAATTTTGTCTTGAGGAAGCACACCAAACATACAATTCTGTCAGTTAATTGACCAAAGGAAAAAAGAAAACTTTATTTCTCCATGCTCTCTAAGTGTAACATAATTGTTTCGTGTATAGTCTTCTGTTTTTTTTTTATTTCTTTAAACCTACATGTATTGAGATATCTGTATTCTTTCACTGCAAACATCTCATATCAAATGTTAAACAATCTACAGCAAACATGGGTCTATGTGTGCCCTACAAGCAATATCGATGACCTGCACTATAATTTATTGTTGAAAATTAAAGTATAAATGGTAGACACATATATTATTTTCTCAGAGAAAAGGTATTAAAAATGTTCATCTACAGCATCATCATCATCAAGTACCGGGCCTGCTGGCGTAGGTGATCATGTCTCTCCACAACTTTCGATCTCGACAGTTATTTATCATTTCCGTTGTTGACCTTCTGCCAAGCCATTCTCTTAAGCTGTGTGGTATCTTTTCTCTTTGCTTCCCTCTATCTCTTCGTCCCTCAATTTTTCCAGTTGTTACAATACATTCCAGTTGTTCTCTTCTCATTACATGGCCAACAAATGATGATTGTTTCTTCCTAATATTGCTCTCTTTTTGCTTTCGCCTCTTTCATAACGTTTTCATTACTCTTCTTAGCTGTCCATGGTATTCTCAACATTCTTCTGTAAAACCACATTTCTACAGACTCCAGTGATTTCTTGTCTGTTGTCCTATTGTCCATGATTCACATCCATATGTTAAGATTGGCTCTACATAACATTTAAGAACTCTTTTTCTTGTTTCTACTGTCAAAATGGATTGCATAAAATCTTCCTCATTTTCTAGAAAGTTGCTTTTGCCTGAGCCATTCTGCATCTCACCTCTTTTGTACATCTTCCGTCTGAGGTTAACAAAGTTCCCAAATATTTAAATTCATTTGCCTGTTTTAATATTGTTCCACTTGTCTTTATTTTGCACTGAGGTGATGTCTTTTTCTTTGTTGTTACCATTACCTCTGTCTTTTTGCTATTAAGGCTGAGTCCTTTACTTTTGCTTTCTTTCACTATAATGTCCAACATTTCTTGTAACTCATTTTCACTCTTAGCGATTAAGACTGTATCATCAGCATACCTTAGATTATTTATATTATGACCTCCGATTGTTATGTCAGGCATGCCTCTTATGGATTTTAAAATAATCTCACTATAAATATTGATTATGTTGAGAATACCATGAACAGCTAAGAAGAGTAATGAAAATGTTCTGAAAGAGGTCAAAGCGAAAAGAGAGCTAATTTTCAATATTAGGAAGAAACAATCATAATTTTTTGGCCATGTAATGAGAAGAGAACAACTGGAAAATATTGTAACAACTGGAAAAATTGAGGGACGAAGAGATAGAGGGAAGCAAAGAGAGAAAAATAACAGACAGCTTAAGAGAATGGCTTGGCAGAAGGTCAACAACAGAAATGATAAAGAACTGTCGAGATCGAAAGTTGTGGAGAGACATGATCACCTACGCCAGTAGGCTTGGTATTTGATGATGATGATGATATATATTAAACAAATCTGGTGACAGCACACAACCTTGTATAACACCCTGGTTTATTTTGTTGAAACATTCCCATTGATTTCCAGTTCTTATAGCCGTTGTTCGTTGCCAGTACATGTTCTTTATTATTCTTAGATCTTTGCTGTCTACGTTTATGCCTTCTAAAATTTTGATTATTTCTTGGTGCTTTACTTTGTCAAATGCTTTGGTATAATCTATGAAAAATAGGTATAAATCTGTTTTTACCTGTATGGTTCTTTCCACTAAAGATCTTATTATATATTTATGGCATTGCTCGTTCCTTTACCTCTAACAAAACCACGCTGTTCATCGCTAATGTCTGGACTGATTTTGTTTCGTACTCTTCGCATGATTATTCTTAGTAATATCTTAGTCATGTGACTCATAAGGCTTATTGTGCGATGATCATCGCATTCAATCGCAAAAGATTTCTTTGGTAGGGCTATGAACATTGATTTTAGCAGGTCATCTGGTATGTATCCGCTGTTGTAGATATCATTCAATATTTTTGTTATTATTCCTATTCCCAAATCACCCATGGCTTCAATCTCTTCTTTAGTTATAGTATCTGGTCCAGGAGCTTTCCTGCTTTCATATTGCAATCTGCCCCTGATCTAGTTTTCATACACACTAGACTGTTTCTAAATATATTGCTTATCATTATATAATCAATTTGATTACGTGCGTTGTCTCCTGGGCTTTTCCATGTCCACAGAAGTCTTGGATGTTGTTTAAACCAGGTGTTTCCTATCATCATGTTGTGTGTTCTTGCCCAGTCAATAAGTTTGTCACCTCTTTCATTCTTCTCGCCTAAGCCATAACCTAGTCAATAAGTTTGTCACCTTTTTCATTCCTCTCACCTAAGCCATAATTACCAACAACTTCCTCAGATATTTCCTTTCCTACTTTTGCGTTGAGATCTCCTAGAACTATGGTGTTTTCATGTGGTTTGCAGTCACGAAGTGCCTTATTTAACTCGTCATAAAATTTATCAACCATTTCCTCAACGTCTGCTGTTGGTGCATAAACTTGTATAAGATTTATGTCTATTGGTTTTCCATTCAGTTTTACTAAAAGGACTCTGGCAGATATTGGGTAAAAGCCTTTCACTGTTCTTGCTCTTTCTGCATCCAAGATGATACCTACTCCTCTTTGGTGTTCAGTACCTCCAGAATAGATTATTTTATGTTCATCAGAATATATCTCCCCTGATCCAGTGTATTTCATTTCGCAAAGTTCCAGTAAATGTAAACCCAATCTTTTCATTTCTTGTTTGATTTTTTCCAGTTTACCCTTCTGCATGAGTGTTCTCACATTCCAAGTACATATCTTTAGAGTCTATTTTATATTTATTTTGCTTACAGTAGCTTGATAACGATCGGGTATCACATGTAGCACATGATGTCCCCTACCGAACGAGGGTTTTCCATTGGAATTCCCCCTTAACGTTGTTGTTGTTATTTCTATTATTGTGACAATTCATGATTGTACAAAAAAGTTACGACGGTGGTTTTTTTGTTGCCTTCCGTCGTTTTGTTTACGGTTGGCTCCGCTAGCCTTTGACTAAAAAGTCTCTCCCACAAGGCAGTGGGGTTGTTTTACTTCAGGGTACCCTCCTTTAGTCTTTTACTCTTCCGAGCATGCCTGCAAGGTAGCAGAGCATCCGCAGGTTGTACTGTTTACTGCATACAGTAGCAGATAAAATTACCGACCTGACACAAAATCCTAGTACAGTGAAGTAAAGAGTAAAGTAAAGAGCCCCGTCATGCCAAGTGGCGTAAAGGGAATATGGTGTTAGTGACCATAATTTTTACAGACCTTCAACACATGATTTTGGGGTAATGTGGCCGGTATTATGTCCATGCCGCTTTACTTTCTCAGAAAAAAATTCGGTACCCATTTAAGGCTGGGTCAACCCGGAAGCCGTCGATCAGGATCGAACCCGACCTCTTGTCCTTTGTAGTCCAGTTCACTAACCACTGAGCTATCGCGGCCCCGTCCTAGTACAGTAATGATTAATAATCTTAGTACAGTAATGATTAATAATCTTAGTACAGCAATGATTAATAATCTTAGTACAGCAATGATGGATGATCTTAGTACAGTAATGATTAATAATCTTAGTACAGTAATGATGGATGATCTTAGTACAGTAATGATTAATAATCTTAGTACAGCAATGATGGATGATCTTAGTACAGTAATGATTAATAATCTTAGTACAGCAATGATGGATGATCTTAGTACAGTAATGATTATGGATGATCTTAGTACAGTGATGATGGATGATCTTAGTACAGTGATGATGGATGATCTTAGTACAGTGATGATGGATGATCTTAGTACAGTAATGATTAATAATCTTAGTACAGCAATGATGGATGATCTTAGTACAGTAATGATTAATAATCTTAGTACAGCAATGATGGATGATCTTAGTACAGTAATGATTAATAATCTTAGTACAGTAATGATGGATGATCTTAGTACAGTAATGATTAATAATCTTAGTACAGCAATGATGGATGATCTTAGTACAGTAATGATGATGGATGATCTTAGTACAGTGATGATGGATGATCTTAGTACAGTGATGATGGATGATCTTAGTACAGTGATGATGGATGATCTTAGTACAGTAATGATTAATAATCTTAGTACAGCAATGATGGATGATCTTAGTACAGTAATGATTAATAATCTTAGTACAGCAATGATGGATGATCTTAGTACAGCAATGATGGATGATCTTAGTACAGCAATGATGGATGATCTTAGTACAGTAATGATGGATGATCTTAGTACAGTAATGATGGATGATCTTAGTACAGTAATGATGGATGATCTTAGTACAGTGATGATGGATGATCTTAGTACAGCAATGATGGATGATCTTAGTACAGTAATGATGGATGATCTTAGTACAGCAATGATGGATGATCTTAGTATAGTGCTGATGGGTGATCTTAGTATAGTACTGATGGGTGATCTTAGTATAGTGCTGATGGGTGATCTTAGTACAGTAATGATGGGTGATCTTAGTATAGTACTGATGGGTGATCTTAGTATAGTACTGATGGGTGATCTTAGTATAGTACTGATGGGTGATCTTAGTATAGTACTGATGGATGATCTTAGTATAGTACTGATGGGTGATCTTAGTATAGTACTGATGGGTGATCTTAGTATAGTACTGATGGGTGATCTTAGTATAGTACTGATGGGTGATCTTAGTATAGTACTGATGGGTGATCTTAGTATAGTACTGATGGGTGATCTTAGTATAGTGCTGATGGGTGATCTTAGTACAGTAATGATGGGTGATCTTAGTATAGTGCTGATGGGTGATCTTAGTATAGTGCTGATGGGTGATCTTAGTATAGTGCTGATGGGTGATCTTAGTATAGTGCTGATGGGTGATCTTAGTATAGTACTGATGGGTGATCTTAGTATAGTGCTGATGGGTGATCTTAGTATAGTACTGATGGTGATCTTAGTATAGTACTGATGGATGATCTTAGTATAGTACTGATGGGTGATCTTAGTATAGTGCTGATGGGTGATCTTAGTATAGTGCTGATGGGTGATCTTAGTATAGTGCTGATGGGTGATCTTAGTATAGTGCTGATGGGTGATCTTAGTACAGTGAGAATGGGTGGTTCTAGTTCTGATGTGATCAGCTTTTGCTAATCTTCATTTAATCTCTTTCTGACATTCTCCATTGTTAGTTACTATAGATCCCAAATAGTCATAGTTATTACACTTTTCATCACTGGTGTTCTTCACTGTTGATAATTTTGGGCTGGCTTTTTGTTTTGTCAATGGATATTATCTTAGTTTTCTTTCTGTATGCTTAGAAAGACATAAACTCTTGCTTTTTTTTAACACACTCAATTGTCTATTTTAATCCTTGTGCGCTGTTTGAGAAGAGAACTGTCATCAGCGTATCTGAGTTCTGGAATTATGTTGCCACTTATTGTGAAAGAGTCGAACTTCACAAATCTCTCATCGTTTCTGCCATTTGTCATGATGTTCTCAGCATAGATATTGAACAGATGCTGAGAGAGGATGCATGCCTGTCTCGCCCCTTGTTGTACTTCAAACCAATTTGATGATTGGCCCACTATTCTGGTAGCGGCTTGTTGTTCGTGATATAGTGATTCGATAAGTTGTATTAGGTGTGTTGGAAAACCCATATCTTTCGTCATGTTCCAGTTTCTGATGTATGCATTCAAAGTCATTTCTGTAACCTATGAAGCATGTATCCAGTTGTATGCTGTATTCCTTACACATTTCAAGGATATTTCTCATGTTAAGATGTGGTCTCCGGTGCTTCTACGTTGTCTAAAATCACCTTGAGCTATGTGAAGTTCTTGTTCTAACTTTCCTCCTATCCTATTCATAATTATCCGCAAGAGTATTTTGCTGGCATGGCCTAATAGGGCGATAGTTCTGTAGTTGGAACACAGCTTCAGATTTCCTTTCTTTGGAATGGGGATGTGCACTGATCTTTTCCAGCCGTTTGGCCAGTCTGCATTTTTCCAGATCTTCGCATACAGTACATGGTAATTACAAACGCTGGCCTTCCCTCCTGCTTGGATGAATTCAGCTGGGATATCATCACTTCCTGGTAACTTCCCTTTCTTCAGATTTTTTTAAATTACGGAACGAACTTCAACTAACATAGGCTTTGGTTTTTTTTTTCTTCACTTTCTATTAATATACTTTAGTGTTTTGAGTTTCTTTGTACATTGCTGTGCAGTAATCGCTCCATCTTTTCAATATATAATTTTGTTCAGTTAGTGTGCTGCCACTTGGACTGAGGGGTTAAAATTACCTGTTATCGTTATAATTTCTCTGAACATTTCTCCGTCTCTCCCTTGCTGATAGACCTCTTCAGTTCTGCCACAGGCGTTTATAATATAATTCCTTTTGTCTCTTCTGGTCTCTGTTATAACTGCTTTTGTGTGTGTGTGTTCTGTATTCGTCGATGTTTCGCCATGCTCCTATTTGCTTCCATTTTCTTCTTTCTTCTATTAGGGTCAGTGTGTTTGTCCCGAGACGTAGCTTTGTTTGCGCTTTTCTGGGGATGATGTTTTGTGCTGACGAGACGGGAATATCCCTTGCTTGTGTGGCCAGCTCGTCTGGTGACATTTCTTCTTTTACTACCATCAATAAATCAAATTTGTTTTTAATTGCTATGCTTTAATCTGATGGTATAGCATCCGTATTAAAACATATTGGTCTTGACCCTCCCACCGCTTATTAAAGCCTTATTTTGACTTACTCAGATAATACTTAACGTCTTGTTTTTAAAAAAATGTATGTGTTGTTACTTCCTGAATGTTCTGACTAGGCCAAGGACTTGGCACGTAGAACAGAACACAAAGAGAGCACTACTTCAAGTGTGGAAAAGATTGCTCTCGGATTCACTTTGTATTCATTAATATTAATTTACTGGGCTCCTGATAAGAAATATCAGAAGATAAATGAAGACATAATTAGCACCATCCTGTAGAAATGCGTTTGTGTACTAAAAATATTAAGCCTATGCGGACGTTGTCATTTTAAGATTTTGAACCACTGTGTAGGCTCGCGACAATATATCCTCGACTTAGCGCCCTTGCTAAAGTTTTGCGTGGCGTCCCTTGGGGGGAAGGGGGGGGGGACACACTTTGGGAAATACTGTGTTAGATATTTTATGCCACTCCTGGTTAATAAAACTCATTTCTTGAAATAGCTACTTAATTGGAAAACGGCTGATCCAACCTACTCGCTGCCCAGTTGTGTTCTAATATGTGAAAATAGTGGCTAATAGATCAATAGAAGTAAAATTATTATCTACTTTTATCTAATCTTATTTTAGATTAAGAAAACAGTATTATTTTATATATTAATTGTTAATGAAGAGTAAATATACTATCGTAATCGGTGTTTAATCATCATCAGGTCGCATGTACTTTGCAGAACGTTACATTCACTGCAGTAAGTAAAGTAAAGTGCCCTGTCACGTCGAGTGGCGTATAGTGAATATGGTGCTAGTGACCATGATTTTTGGGGTAATGTAGTCGGTATTACGCCCGTGCCGCTTTCCTTTTCCATAAAAAAAAATCTGGTACCCATTAAGGCTGGGTGAATCTAGAAGCCGTCGATCAGGATCGAACCCAACTCTTGTCCCTTTAGTAGTCCAGTTCACTAACCACTGAGCTATCGCGGCTCCCCATTCACTACAGTAGTACGTCAGAAAGAATCCATGTCTCTCGCCAGATCTCCCAGAGAACGTTACATTCACCACAGCCCGTTAGAAAGAATCTCTGTCTCTAGCCAGATCTCCCACTTTTTCTGTTGTCATGTTCAAGGTCTTACTGAAGTCTTGAAATCACCTTCTTCTTGGCCTGCCCCTGCTGCATTGCCCAGGAACCATGCCTTTTATTATTGTTCTTTCCAGCTCACCGTGTCTTTTGACGTAGCCATAGTATTTTAATTTCCTCTGTAAAATGGTGTTTATAAGCCAGTTCATTTTAATGTTTCAATCTTTTAGTATGTCCTCATTGCTCTTTTTGATTATCTAAGGTATCTTAAGGATTCTTCTGTTGCATTTTGTTTATAATATTTTATAGCTAACAAAAATGGAATTGACCATCTTTGCTCAAGTTAACTGTCGTCGAGTTTAAAGGAAAGGTCATCACGTAATACCCCGGATCATGGCCAGAGTTTGTCCCATATCACAAACCTTGTATCACTGGTGTATGTTCTATACAAAAATAAACATTTTGATTTGAATAGCACGTAAATGATGTTATGGTAAAGTTGCTGACCTTATACTGCTCGCATTTCGCCCGAATTGTCATAATTATCATTTAAATGTGGATGTAGGAACTAAACAAATGTCGCGATGCCTGTTTAACTGTACAGACTGGTAACGAAGACTATTTTTATAATTCACAGCAACGACCACCATGAGGAGAAATCTAAGAAACGACGAATCCAAAATATGGAATCTGCTAAGAAATCATACGAGGCCAAAAAGAAAATGAGACAGCGGTTAGAGCAGGTATAATATTTTTGTCTGTCAATTTCTTTATTGTCCTTGTACATTTTTTGTCAGGACTAATCTCCTGGTCATCTCAATGTGGAAGATAATGCACTGTCAGGTATCTAGTGCAACATCTACTTGGTCTGTCTAGCTGGAGATTTCAAATGTCTATCTAGTCCAACATATACAAAGTCTTTTTAGATCAACAAATAACAACAAGACTAATCCAACACATCACACGTCTATCTAATTCACCATATTTCAAATCCATTCAGTCTAACACACTCATTGTCTGTCTATAAGATCAGATATATATATAAGGAATATTGAAGGAATGAAGAATACATCTGGAGACAGTCCAGAGCTACAACTACCTTGGACATAATATAACTAATGATGGAAAATGCAAAATTGAAATAAACAAAAGAATAGGTATGGCAAAAAGTAATTTTAATGCCATGAAAAATATACTAACAACAAAACAAATAACAGTAGGGCTGAAACTAAGAATAGCAAAATGTTACATCTTCTCAATATTCCTGTATGGTGCAGAAACATGGACATTAGACAAGAAAACAGAACATAAAATTTAAGCCTTTGAAATGTGGATATATAGAAGAATAGGTAGAATTGGGTGGAAAGGAAAGAAACAACCGATGAAGTTTTAAAACAACTAAAAATAAAAAGAGAACTACTAAATACAATTAAGACAAGAAGACAAATTAAATTTTTGGAGCACGTTAAAAGGCACAGCAGCCTACTAAAAGTAATATTGGAAGGGAAAATATAAGGTAAAAGAGGCAGAGGCAGACCAAGACTAACATGGACGAGTAACATCAAAAGATGGACACGTCAATCTATGACAACCTGCACCATCAAAGCAAGAAACAGAGTAGAATGGCGATCCATGGTAGCCAACCATCGTTACGGAGACGGCACTCGATGATGATGATGATGATATATATATATATATATATATATATATATATATATATATATATATATATATATATATATATCTTGTTTTAATAAAATATTCCAGGTATATCTTATTCAACATCATATAAGTCTCTCCAATACAACACATATTCCAGATCTGTCTGGTAGTAGTCGTACCTTAAAGTGTACTGCGTGAGTTGGTTTATTGGTATCAGCAAGTAGTCATACCTTAAAGTGTACTGCGTGAGTTGGTTTATTGGTATCAGCAAGTAGTCGTACCTTAAAGTGTACTGCGTGAGTTGGTTTATTGGTATCAGCAAGCAGTCATACCTTAAAGTTTAATTCAGAAAGTTAGCTTATGATTACTAAATACCTTAGTTGAATGCATATACTCATTTAATGTCTTTTAATTATAAAATGAGATAAAGAGGACATATCTAACATTTAAGGTTCTAGATTTTAGCCAGTTACACATATTGTATATCCCATATATTTTATTTTAATTTAATTTCTTAATTTATCCAAACATATGTGTGTATGTATGGTTTTTGGCGTCTTGACAAACGGTTTTTAGCAAGCAACCACGATAAGTCAGTAGTTTGGTAAAGCATTAGTGTCTCATACTGGGTGCTGCTTTACTGAACATCTCTCGTGGCTAAATTTGCCAATCCTGGACAGACAGATCTATCCACAGAACGAGAAAGGTGTATTTGCGGTACCTCAGATCAGTGCCTACAGAAAATCACGATGTAGAACACTGTGGGCGAGCTGCTGGAGAAAATAGTTGCCCGTGTCCTCACCTGTCACCTTGAACAGACACGCGCATTCTCACCCACACTCGGAGGTTATCAATATAACAAAGAGACATGGCTCAATGCGACAGTCTTCGCCTGTGACGTCTTCGAAGGCTTCCACAGACGAGATGAGACATGTGCTGCTGCTATAGATCTCGAGGATGCAATAAACTGGGTACCATTTGAATACCTCATGCACATGCTCCTCAAACTGGCGGTGCACCCCTTCCTCATTGGATGGATCGCTGCGGCATTGTTTCAGAGGAAGGTGATACTCAGATGTGGAAGTTGATCTTCCGAGCCAACATCCATTTGTCCAGGGCTGACACAAAGCTCACCATTGTCACCAGTTCTATTTAACGTGTACACAATAACGATCACGGAACAACAACTGGATGGAAGGGGAAGAACTATGACTTTTGCTGATGATATTCTGGTACATTGAGAGGGAAGAGACAGAATGGAAATCGCCCCCACAATGCAAAACGAAATCGATCGCATTTCTTCCTGTTGTCGGGTTTCAGGTGCCTTGGTTAATCCTAATAAATCATCAATTTCATGGTTCTCCCTTAACAATCATATCGTTAAAATGGACACACCGGTAGCACGAATGGGAGCTGATGAGGTGACCAGGGACAAGTTGATGACATACCTCGGAGTTAAGTTTGATCGCAGCCTGTGTTTTCGGGACCACGTTGACCATGTGATAACAAAATCCCGCAAAGGATTAGCCGCCTTGAAGGTGATGGCAGCTGCCAACATCGAGCAGAGGCTACTTACTCTTCTGTTACAGGGATTAGTCCTCGCGCCAATCGAGTATGCCCTGGCAATTCTTACTATCAGTACGAATTAAATTGACAGGCTGGAGAAAATACAGAACGAGGCCATGCGCATTATCTTGGGTGTACGAGGGACACTCCCTGTTTAGCAATGAGGTATCTTCTTGAATTTCCAACCATGAATGACAGAATCAAGATCTGGAGGGCACGAGCATACCTGAAAGTTAGTGCAGATAAAGTGCATCCATTGCACCACGAGCTCAACACAGGGAAAGGTGCCAGGCTAAAAGAGGCAAATCATGGGTGGGCCGAGCAGAAGATGTCATCAAACATGTCTGTGGGCTTACCAATATCAACGTTGGCGAGGAGTGGAAACCTGTGTCTACGTCATTCAGGGGGATATTCTCGTGTACTGTCACACTCGACAGGAAAAGTAGGGAACAGACACCCGGTCGTGGTCAATGCGGAGGTCAACGGTCTCGTCTGTGATAACACCGATGAGAAAGATGCAGTCATCTATACAGACGGATCTGTAAGACGACACCAAAGAAGTGCATGGGCATTTACAGCACGCTCGGCAGGCAGAATAGTCAAGGATGACAGTGGTGCATACGTCATGACCACGAGTAGCATGACAATGGAGGTGATGGTAGTGATCAGGGCATTCAACTGGTTAGAGTCACAAGACTACACCCACGCATGTATACTGAGTGATTCGATGAGCATGATAAAAAAAGTGGAGGCGGGCTCTGTACGTATGCAATGGGTAGAGTCGTTGCGGAAGTTAAAAATACGTGAAGTCACCTTTTTATATGTCCCTGGACATGCGGGTGTATGGGGAAATTAAAGAGCGGATAGGTTGACTAGCTGCGCTGTCGTTGAGGACGGTCAACCAATGGATCGGTCGGACATCATCAGTGCCCTCCGAGATGTGGGAAGAGCACAGGACTTCGACAACTACAAATCCACTTCACTCCTTCGGATGAAAGAGATGGGAGTTAAGATGGGCACAGCCAGAAATGAGAAACTTAGTGGACATATAAGAAGACTAATCAACCAACACAGAACTGGAGTCGTCAGTCGCTGGACACTGCGGGGCTTGCTGAGGAAGGAAACTGAGCACCTATGGACATGTTCGAGGTGCAATGATGATGACCTGCAAATAACTCAGTAATCTTCTGAATTTGATATCAGCACTGTCTCGAAAGTTTCTGTGCCATTTTGTCTTTTATTCTCCATCCGCAGTCACATTTTCCCAGTTTCTTTCAATTATAGAAAATTCCCCCAAGGAAGCCATGCAAACATCCTTATATCTCATCACTGGTCTGCCCTTTGGTCTCTATCTGTCCTTAAGTTCTCCATACAATATTTGTTTGGGAATACGATTGTATGCCATTCTTCTTTTCTTACATGGCCCAGCCACCTTAGTCTACGAATCTTAAGTGTTGCCATGATCGATGGGAGTTTGGCTCGTTGTAAGACATTACAGTTATTTACTTTGTCCTGCCATTTGATGTTCATAATCTTGCGAAGGCAACCTACACGAAAGCTGTTTAATATATATATATATATATATATATATATATATATATATATATATATGGAGGAAGAAAATGGGAAAGAAGAAGAAGGATAGTAAGAAGAACAAGATGATGAAGCCAGAAGGGTAGATGATGAAGAATATGAAGAAGAATGATAGGACGAAGAACAAGAGAGGAAGAAGTAGAGGAAGGAGATGAAGAATAAGAACAAGTAAAGAGGAGTAGAAGAAGAAAAGAAAAAAGAATTAGAAGAATATGGTGATTTTGGATTGGGGAGAAAAAAGACGAAGACAAAGCTGAAGTGTACTAGTTTGAGGACAGTATAAGACATTAGTTGTAAGGCATAAACTGAGAGCCAAATAAGAGACTGTCGGTGTTAGCTCTTTGATATCATTCAGTCGTGTTTTCGGGCTAAGAGTGAGAAATGCGACCTTGTTTTTCTGTTCACGGCTTTTGTGAATACTATATAGTTATGTTTTTTCCGTTAAGGCTTTAGTGGATACATGTTTTGTTTTTCTGTTCACGGCTTTAGTGGATACGAGTCTTGTTATCATCTCATCCTCTTGCCAGGTTCTTTGGAAGTTACTGACTTTTCTTGTTGTAAAAGACTAACATAAATAAAGACCATACATTTTATATAGCTAATTAATAATTTTGTTTCTTCGTGTTTTCTTCTTTAAAAAGACCCAAAAAAATAATAAAACGACACTACATATTGTATCATCATCATGTGTCATACCGATTGGCAAAGAACATGTCCTTCCACGACTCTCTATTTATTAGAGTTGTTGATTGTTTACCATGCCATGACAACAAGTTATCTAATATATTTTCACCTTGTCGTCCACAATCTCTCGTTCCCTGTATTTTGCCAGTTGTCGCCAAGTATTCCAACTTTCCTCTTCTCATGATATGCATACAAAATGTTCATTGTTTCTTTCTGGTGTTTTTAGAAACTCTCTTTTGCGTTCATCATCATCATTGAGTGCCTTCTCCGCAATGAAGGTTGGCTACTATGGATCGCCATTCTACTGTGTTTCTTGCTTTGATGGTGCAGGCTGTCATAGATTGACTTGTCCATCTTTTGATGTTACTCGTCCATGTTAGTCTTGGTCTGCCTCTGCCTCTTTTACCTTGTATTTTCTCTTCCAATATTACTTTTAGTAGGCTGTTGTGTCTTTTAACATGCCACAACAATTTCATTTGTCTTCTTGTCTTAATTGTATTTTGTAGTTCTCTTTTTATTTTCAGTTGTTTTAAAACTCCATCGTTTGTTTTCTTTTCTTTCCATCCAATTCTACATATTCTTCTATAAATCCACGAGAATTTTCTCGTTCTTCTTTTTAGCTGTCAACAGAACTCTCAACATTCTTTTGAGAAATCCCATCTCTGTAGCCCCTAATCCGTATTTTCATTTGTTTGTCTACTGTCCATGATTCGCTTCCATAAGTCAGAATTGGTTCTATTTAACACTGATGAACGCTGCTTTTCACTTCTATTGAATTACCATTCAATATGTTTTTTTTTTTAATTTTCTGCAACTTTGGCTTGTGAAGTTCTGCTCCACAACAAGTACGGGCCTGCTGGCGTATATGATCCTGTCTCTCCACAACTTTCGATGTCGGCAGCTATTTATCATTTCTTTTGTTGACCTTCTGCCAAGCCATTCTCTTAAGGTGTCTGTTATTTTCTCTCTTTGCTTCCCTCTATAACTTCGTCCCTCAATTTTTCCAGTTGTTACAATATATTCCAGTTGTTCTCTTCTCATTACATGGCCAAAAGATTATGATTGTTCCTTCCTAATATTGGAAATTAGCTCTCTTTTTGCTTTGACCTCTTTCAGAACATCTTCATTACTCTTCTTAGCTGTCCATGGTACTCTCAATATTCTTCTGTAAAACCACATTTCTACAGACTCCAGTGATTTTCTTGTCTGCTGTCCTATTGTCCATGATTCGCATACATATGTTAAGACTGGCTCTACGTAACATTTAAGAACTCTTTTTCTTGTTTCTATTGTCAAAAATGGATTGCATAATATCTTCCTCATTTTTTGGAAAGTTACTTTTGCCTAAGCCATTCTGCATCTCACCTCTTTTGTACATCTTCCGTCTGAGGTTAACAAAGTTCCCAAATATTTAAATTCATTTACCTGTTTTAATATTGTTCCACTTGTCTTTATTTTGCACTGAGGTGATGTCTTTTTCTTTGTTGTTACCATTACCTCTGTCTTTTTGCTATTAATGCTGAGTCCTTTATTTTTGCTTTCTTTCACTATAGTGTCCAACATTTCTTGTAACTCATTTTCACTCTTAGCGATTAAGACTGTATCATCAGCATACCTTAGATTATTTATGTTATTACCTCCAATTGTTATTCCAGGCATGCCCCTTATGGATCTTAAAATAATCTCACTATAAATATTAAACAAATCTGGTGACAGTACACAACCTTGTCTAACACCCTGTTTTATTTGTTGAAACATTCCTAATTGGTTTCCAGTTCTTATGGCTGCTGTTTGTTGCCTGTACATGTTCTTTATTATTCTTAGATCTTTGCTGTCTACGTTTATGCTTTCTAAAATTTTGATTATTTCTTGGTGCTTTACTTTGTCAAATGCCTTGGTGTAATCTATGAAACATTGGTATAGATCTGTTTTCACCTCTATGGCTCTTTCTACTAAAGATCTTATGGTATAAATGGCATTGCTTGTTCCTTTATCTCTAACAAAACCACACTGTTTATCGCTAATTTCTGGACTGATTTTGTTTCGCACTCTTCGCATGATGATTCTTAGTAATATCTTAGTCATATGACTCATAAGGCTTATTATGCGATGATCATCGCATTCAATCGCACCCGATTTCTTTGGTAGGGCTATGAATATTGATTTGAGCATGTCGTCTGGTATATCCGCTATTGTAGATATCATTCAATTTTTTTTTTATTATTCCTATTCCAAAATCACCCATGGCTTCAATCTCTTCTTTAGTTATATTATCTGGTCCAGGAGCTTTGCCTGTTTTCATATTGCGCAAGGCGTCTTCCACTTCTTCTCTTAGTATTTCTGGTCCTTCTCCATTATCCTTAATATTTACTTCCGTTCATTCATTGTTATAAAGATCTTTATTGTATTCTGTCCATCGTTCCCTTATGTTTTCTTGATAAATCAACAGTTCTCCTTCTTTTGATCTTAGACATCCAGTTTTTGATTGCGTTTTTCTTCCTGTTAATTCCTCAATTTGTTTGTATATAGCTTTAGCATCTCCTTTTTGTTGCATTTCAATCTCTTTGCATCTCTCTTTTAGCCATGCTTCTTTTGCTTCATTGCATTTTACTACATTTTCTTTATTTAATCTCTTATACTCATCTTTATTTTCTTTATTTCTTCTTCTTGTATCCATTAGCTGCAAAATGCCATCTGTCATCCATTTCTTTCTTGAATGTTTCCTCACTAGTGGGATGAACTCTTTTGATGTTTGTTGCATTGATTCTATTAGCATTTCCCACACTGTTCATCAATGCTTTGTATCTTCTCTATTGCATTGTACCGGTTCTGAATTGTGATTTTATATTTGTCTTGCAGCGTCTTGTCTGATTTTAGTAAATCTAAATTTAACTTGATGTTAACTGAGGCTCGTTTTGTTGTTTTTATAAGCCGCTGAAAACATAGATTTATGTTATCTTATGTTTTGATCATTGACGACAATAATACAACATGGAGCACACCAGAGCTTTAAGGGGCGTTGTACGGTTTTCTCGTTGTTTATTGAGATGGGAGTAAACTCTTTATTTTATGGAAAAAGAAAACAGTGGATGCACGTGTGTGTAATTGTTTATATACTGTTTACATTTATATTTCATGTATTATAAATTAATAATTTCGTTTCGGCACTTTCTAATAGTTTTTTTTTACATGTTTTTTTTTTTCTGTTCTAGAGACACGCTGAACTTGAAAAAACTCAAAAGGAACTTTTGCACAGCAAGTTTCGGCTGGAGTCGACACTGCGAATGTTGCAGCACGTGGCAGGAACCATGATCCACGCCTACAGCACGTGCAACCTCAAGAATGAGGAAGACCAAGCAAGGTCAAGGCACGAGACCAAACGCCAGAACAGCTCCGATGACAGCACTTGCCACGCTCTGGATTTGTCTGTCAAATGCCAACGCACACATTTCCAGCAGGAGAAACTATCCACACAGTGCAGACGAAACCCAAACCATTACAACAATGCCACTAGCGTCCCTCAGGTCAGAAGAAGCAATAGCCAGTTGGTTGATAGAGACTCATCCATGAAGAGGGAGGCAGACATTTCATCAAACGTGCCTAAATGTGACGCAACACAAGAAATCAACGAGATTAAGCAAGAAATCGACATCAAGCAAGAAAAGGTTGACAGTACTCAATTGCAGAAACAAATAAAACTAGAACCACTGGCTACATAATTATGATGAAGAAAAGAAACATCCGTTAAAAGAGAGTCGTTTCCTGTTGTATAATATGATCTAGGTTTCAATTTGTGGTGGATTTATTTAGAGCCATATTAAATGTGAATTGTTTCAACTCAAGTATGTTAAAAAAGAGAAGACCCAAGTCTCAGGGCTGACTTTGTACATACAAGGCCAATAGAAATGAAATAGCTTCAACATTTTGTAAAGTAAAATTATTAGAATATGTACACCCATTTTGCATGTCTCAGACAACTTTCTTCCTTTCCTCATGTTTTTACAGATTTACGTTTGATGTGTACACCATTGGTTATACGACAGAATTGAAGTTCTCATCACATTTGATTGTTTTAACATCAAAATTACATTTCATCAGTAATCCAACAATTTTTGCATAATTTATTGATAAAAATACCATGACTCTGATACATTCTCCTCATTCACAAGATTGATGTTTAATGGAAGGTGATTCGAATTTGCTGCATCACCAAAAATGTTACATTTTCTAGATTAATTAATTTTCCTGTTACTGATTTTTAAAATAGTAATGTTTCTAAAAATTATCATTTTACATTTGATACTCTCTGTTGTGAAATGTCTAAGCCACAAATGTTATTCAAAGTTTAGTTGATAACGTCCTCTAATCAGCTTCAATAGGCTACCCCTACCTACATAGGATAACAATATCAGCATTATATTTCCGAAAAAGAGATAGATAAGTAAATTAACAGTGACAGACAGGTCATGTGACATGACAGGCATACGTCATGAATCATCACAAGATAACGCGAACAATAAAACTCATTGGCTCTTGACGTCAACATGCAAGTTATGTGTACATAAGTTCAATAGCTTTGGGTTGCAATCAAGCAAGCTGCATATTTCACTGAAAGCAACCAGTACTTAACGAATGTATGAATGAAACGAAATGGGTTTTTTTTAAATATCGCCATAAAAATTTAGTCTCTAGAATGCAAGATAAAATTTCATTTTAGTATCTCAGAATGGACATCAATTGTGGACAATAGGACACTAGACAAGAAAATCACTGGAGGCTGTAGAAATCTGGTTTTTCAGACGAATATTGAGAATACCATAGACTGCTAAGAAAAGTAATTAAAACGTTATGAAAGAGGCCAAAATAAAAAAAGAGCGCTAATTTCCAATAATGGGAAGAGAACAGCTGGAATATATTGTTAACAAATGGAAAAATCGAGGGACGAAGAGATAGAGAGAAGCAAAGAGAAAATATACCAGACAGCTTAAGAGAATGGCTTGGCAGAAGGTCAGCAACAGAAACGATAAATAACTGTCGAGATCGAAAGTTGTGGAGAGTCATGATCACCTACGCCAGCAGGCACGGTACTTGATAATGATCTTAGATTGGTTTAGTTATGATGAATCATAGAAGTTAATGAACAAACAAATAATGTAACGCCTATCAGCATTTCTTGACGGAGTATATTAGAACAACACTGTAAATGAACATTTGTTTTGTAATTTCTGTACCAGTGAGTTCTTTCATGTCAATAACAACGATGAATCAGCGATACTGGCTTTATCTAGATAAGAAACGACAGACTTAAAACAGGAACAACAATAACAGAACCTGGCATTAGTTTGACATCTGCCTGTCCACTTCCACCATTTCGTTGTCAGAATTGTTTTTCCTCTTAAATTATTAATAAAGGATATCCAATTTCTCCTATTAATAAAGGATATCCAATTTCTCCTATTAATAAAGGATATTCAATTTCTCCTATTAATAAAGGATATCCAATTCCTCCTATTAATAAAGGATATCCAATTTCTCCTATTAATAAAGGATATCCAATTTCTCCTATTAATAAAGGATATCCAATTTCTCCTATTAATAAAGGATATCCAATTTCTCCTATTAATAAAGGATATCCAATTTCTCCTATTAATAAAGGATATCCAATTTCTCCTATTAATAAAGGATATCCAATTTCTCCTATTTATAAAGGATATCCAATTTCTCCTATTAATAAAGGACATCCAATTTCTCCTATTAATAAAGGACATCCAATTTCTCCTATTAATAAAGGATATCCAATTTCTCCTATTAATAAAGGATATCCAATTTCTCCTATTAATAAAGGATATCCAATTTCTCCTATTAATAAAGGATATCCAATTTCTCCTATTAATAAAGGATATCCAATTTCTTCTATTAATAAAGGATATCCAATTTCTCCTATTAATAAACGATATCCAATTTCTCCTATTAATAAATGATATCCATTTTCTCCTATTTATAAAGGATATCCAATTTCTCCTATTAATAAATGATATCCATTTTGTCCTATTTATAAAGGATATCCAATTTCTCCTATTTATAAATGTAATCATGTTATTTTTTAAAAAATCAACAAAAAGAATATATCTTCTTCCATTCAGACCTTCATTCATCCAAATTTAAATTTTTAATGAAACAGATTTTATTACAAAGTGTGTTTTTTTTTTTTTTTGGTAAAATAAAAGCATGTTTTTCTTTTTGTCAAAACAGGCATCTCAAATGAAACACGCACAGTTAAAATGTGCATGCGTTATTTATTTATTTATATATTTTTAGTGTGTGTGTTTTTGAAAACAGTAATTCTCCTAAGTGTTACCGGGGCCTCGTTATGAGGGAAGTAAAGAATTGAGACACTGTGACCTTCCAGGCATGTCGTAAGAGGCGACTAAGGAGATTGATCGATGGTTTGACAAGCTGTCATTGTAAAATGTATTGTTATGGAAACAGAGTCATAGATTTTAGAGCAGAGATCTCTGCAATATGTGCCATTTTGGCACGCAAGGTTTCTGTATTTGAGATTGTGGTTCTGCACTATGTGCCGTCATGGGCTCGAAAGGACAATAGATAGAAATGGTGTGTCCAGAAAATCAAATCGAGCCTTCAAAAAAAGCTACAAGAACACCAGATTCAAGGGTCGATCACAGACAAACTAGGAGTGGTTGAATATTAGAAAAAAAACTAGGATAGAACAGGAGAGTCCAAAAGGAGAGTCCAACAGGAGCGTCCAACAGAAGAATCAAACTGAAGAATCCAACAGGAGAGCAAAAGACTGAAAACTATATAACCCCTCGACGTTGAAAGAAAACATAAGAAAGGAAAGAAGAAGAAGTTAGTGTAAATCTTTGGGTGGTCTGTCCAGTCAAGACGTTGCTCCTTTAAGTCCAAACACAATTTCTTTACTTGACTGTGATCTAGCTAGCTCGCCTACAGTGTGTTTGTGTGTGTGTGATCTAGCTAGCTCGCCTACAGTGTGTGTGATCTAGCTAGCTCGCCTACAGTGTGTGTGATCTAGCTAGCTCGCCTACAGTGTGTGTGTGATCTAGCTAGCTCGCCTACAGTGTGTTTGTGTGTGTGTGATCTAGCTAGCTCGCCTACAGTGTGTGTGATCTAGCTAGCTCGCCTACAGTGTGTGTGATCTAGCTAGCTCGCCTACAGTGTGTGTGTGTGTGATCTAGCTAGCTCGCCTACAGTGTGTTTGTGTGTGTGGTCTAGCTAACTCGCCTAAAGTGTGTGTGGTCTAGCTAGCTCGCCTAAAGTGTGTGTGTGGTCTAGCTAGCTCGCCTAAAGTGTGTGTGTGTGTGTGTGTGTGTGGTCTAGCTAACTCGCCTAAAGTGTGTTTGTGTATGTGGTCTAGCTAGCTCGCCTACGGTGTGTGTGGTCTAGCTAGCTCGCCTAAAGTGTGTGTGGTCTAGCTAGCTCGCCTAAAGTGTGTTTGTGTGTGTGGTCTAGCTAACTCGCCTACGGTGTGTGTGGTCTAGCTAACTCGCCTACGGTGTGTGTGTGTGGTCTAGCTAACTCGCCTACGGTGTGCGTGTGTGATCTAGCTAACTCACCTACGGTGTGTGCGTAATCTAGCTAACTCGCCTACGGTGTGTGTGTGTGATCTAGCTAACTCGCCTACGGTGTGTGTGGTCAGCTAACTCGCCTACGGTGTGTCTGTGTGTGGTCTAGCTAACTCGCCTACGGTGTGTATGTGGTCTAGATAAGTCGCGCGGCTACGGTGTGTTTGGTCTATATATATATATACGGTGTGCTAGGTCGCCTACCGTGTGTGTGTGTGGTCTGAAAGGAGTTGGTCCATCGTCTTGTAGATCGTCCCCTTCTCGATATTCCAGGAATTATACATTATATGTAGTATCACTCTTCCTATGCCATAATGGCGTTTTATGTGGCCAAAAATATTAATTTATTTGGTTCACTAGCCGATTATCATTGTTTTCTCTTCAGATTTCTTATTATTTCTTGCTCTCTTTTGTTGGTCTATTATTTTCATTTGCTTTTTAATTCCACTTTGGGAGTATCGGGGAAGGGGGGATAATTCTATAGAGTTTAAGAATAAAGACTGCATGCACACTGCAGTCACAACGAGGTTCTCAAGTTAAAATGAGTGTCCAACTTTGAACTAATATTATGAAGAAATTGGCAGGAACGGACTGGGGAGCAGACAGCAATACCTTGAAAAGACTATACGTAGGAAGAGTCAGGCCAGCTCTAGAGTATGGCGTCACAGCCTGGGCTATGGCTTCCAAATCACACCTTAGCAAAATTAACAGAACACAGAACCAAGCTGCCCGTATCATCACTGGTGCTATGAAATCTACACCTATCAAGACTCTAGAAACAGTAACAGGTTTACAACCCTTAGATGACAGACGGGTCACTAAAGTATTGCAACAAGCGGAGAAATATAGAAGGCTCCTTAGCCACCCCATGCACCAAAGAATAATTGGTTCCGGAATTGTACGACTAAAGAGGAGCAACTTCGCTGCAATTGCCAATGAACTAACTACTGGAGACCCTGTACTTTCCCAAATAATATCGAAACTCTTGAGCCCATCTGATATGTCTCCTCATGGGAAACATAAAATACCAGAACTTAAGGAAAATATAACAGGAATCATGAAAAAAGGCACCCAATCAAACACAGAAAGAAAACACGTAACAGAAAAACACATACACGATACCTACGCACAGGACTCTTGGTCCCACATATACACAGATGGCTCTGCTACAAATGCCACCAGAAATGGAGGGGGAGGTGTGTTCTTGACGCTGAATAATCAGGACGAGATCACCAAGTCAATAGCTACTGGAAAATTCTCAAACAACTTTAAAGCAGAAACTGAGGCCCTCGGAGATGCTGCAAGATGCGGAGATGGACAGAGGAATCAGGATTGTCGATATAAGTACGGACAGAAGTGAAAGGAATAGTTGACAAAGAGGAACAGAATAGACTGCAGCGTAAAAGTCTTAAGTGTTTTGGAAGAAAAATACCCACAAATGTACAAATTATAGAACTGGGATCGTCAGTCGCTGGACACTGCGGAAATTACTGAGGAGGAGATCTGAGCACCTATGGACATGTTCGGAGTGCAATGATGATGACCCACAAATAACTAAATAACTCAATACCCACAAAATCTATGGGTCCGTATGTATACAGATGGATCAGTACAGAATGCAGTAAATAATGGAAGAGCAGGTGCATGCATAGAGTGACATACACTCCTGGTGGTGACAGCTTTACAAAAAGGAACACAACAAACATGACGTTTCGGCCTCTGTGCGGCCTTCTTCAGAAACCGACAACAACACAAATGGACAACGGAATACAGATAAACTCAACAACATCTAGAATGAGCGGAACAAGTAAATCAAGGAGAAATAAAACGAGGGATATGATATGATAAGATAAAAGAGAGACATTATACAAGAATAAACATAGATAGTATATAAAAATTAGTAAGCTACAAATATTTATAAATTAATACGAGACTTAACTGAGGCTCGATCCAGAAGCTCCAAACCGTGTGGATGACTGTAAGTCAAAGTGGATGTGATGAGAGGGGAAGAGGGACGGTGGGCTGTTACGTGATTATACGAGAGATCTTATAGGAGTGGTGATGAATTATTCGGGTGTCTGCCGAGATAGATCAATGTGTACTAGGGCGTGAAAACATGAGCAAAGAAAGCCAGAAATGCTTGAGCAACAAGGGGAGAAATACAGCATAAACGGGGATCATGGAAGACTGGTATAAACACGAGGTATGATCTACTTGGAGGGATGGGATGGTAGTGTGTCTGAAAGAAATAATATAATAGCAGCTATGAGAAAATGGATTAAAAAGGAAGCATTTTATTTTAAATTTTATATTTCTAGGTACGTTGGCACCCATCTACAGGAACCATGATCTTTCTTTATCAACTTATATTTATAATCCTTATCAATACGTATTTTGCCTACTTCTTCTCTTTCACGGTGTATTCCAGTACTACCTTACACTTTTTTTGCCGAAACCTTGAAGTTTGTCTTGTCTAGTTGCTCAACATCATTTTATGTGTATTTTATTTGAAACTACCATAACAAGAAATTAATTGTTAATACTTAGATCATCGTCATTGCATATTCACTCAATTTGGCCATAATTACTTGGGTCTCCTCTTCAGCAAATCCCACAGCATGGAACTTGTTACAACACCAGTTCTGTGTTGAATGACTAACGGGTCATGTGACCCGTATTAGTAACGTTCTGGCAATGCCTCTATGGAGATGTAGTTCTCCGTGAAGTCTGACCGCTAAGTCATGCACTAGCCCTGCTTTTATTAGGAGGTTGCGATTGTCAACACGGTCCATTACTTGACCACGTCCAATGGCAGCCACACCGGCGAGTCTATCCGCACGTGAATTACCACTTACTCCCACATGTCCTGGCACAGAAATGGCAAAGATCTTTTTCAGCCTAGTCCTTCTCAAGGACTCCAGCCATTACCCACGGGCCCAGCCCATTTCGATCTTCCTGGGCAAACTCATGGAGTCGCTGAGAACGTACCCCGGGGAGAATGTCTCTCCAACGATACCGTTGCCTTGGTTACAGCCATGACCTTCCATAGCCACACTGCTTGTGGTTAAGGCAAACCAACCGTTATCTCCCTTCACAGTTCTCCCTCCTACGTATATACGTAAAAGCCCACGCACTTTGCAGACGTCGTTCCACTAATCCAACAAGAAGTAAGAAGACCATTCAATCAGCAATGAAAAAATCAAACCCATCATCCAAATGCAGTACCATGCAAAGTAGAAACGAGACCACCAAAAATGGAGGGTGGGTATTACCATCTATTAATCCCTGTTCTGATTGTTCCTACTGAAGGTCTATTGGGCCGAAACGTCGTTTAATCTGTGTCGTCCACTGATCACGTAAAGCTTCTAACATACCATTTTTTTCTATTTTTTTTAATTTTTCCTCCTATTACCATCTATCCAGGAGGGACCAAGTTATCATTCCCCACCTTGACCTCGATAATGAGACCACCTGTACTCCAAACTAAAAAGGGCACCACAGGGCTATGTCACTGAGTCTAAGCAGACAGTAAAACACACCCTACAAGACTGTGTGCATAACAGAAGAAAAAAACGTCACCCATCACGCTTTCTTGGAAGAGACACACAGTAGATTTCAAAAGAAAATCGGAAATCCCTGTTCTGATTAAGTCGTGGCTGCAGTAGGATACACGCTCTACGGGCAGGCAAAGCTTCACTTTGTTTCAGTTTACTTCTAACTCATTGATGCAGGGAATAGTCACCATTTGAGATTTGCTGCAGAATGATATATACTCTAGAAGCAAGTGAAGCTTCATTTTATTTCAGTTTATTTCTAACTCATTGATGTAGGGAACAGTCACCATTTGAGATTTGCTGCAGAATGATACATACTCTAGAAGCAAGTAAAGCTTCATTTTATTTCAGTTTATTTCTAACTCAGCTAGCAGCGGAGTGAAAATGTTACCACTTTAGAAGATATATTGATGAAGAATGCTTCAACTATTGCGGATAAACAATTATCGGAGAGCGGATGGCTTGACAGGCATAAAAAAGGGTGGAGGAGGGGCATGTTATTCAATTAAGGTTTAGTTTAGTTGAAAGAACATCATTGTACAACGGTCAACGTCATTGTGTTCCTATCCTTCCTCAGTACGCTCTCCAAGTGCGACGTCTGCCACTGAAAACACTAAAGAAGATGGCTTCAGCTCAGAAGAACGAAATTCATAACACTGACCTTGAACCCAACCTCCGGACGCACCAAGATGGACGCTTGTTTACATTTGAACAAAGCCCAACGGCCAAGATCTGAATTTGCAGAATTTCGTTCATTCTCAACGGCGGCCGTTATAGTTTAGCTTTTACTAGCACAATGCCTGGAGTATAAGCTCAGAACACAATCTTGTCGTGCTTTCTCCCTTCATCGAGGGTTGGCGACAATGGAGATTCATTTCACTCTGACTCTTGTGGACGCTGTCTTAAATGAACCAAATTAGTAAACAACCATGCGTCCACTAACGAAGGAGGAGATCAACACCGTCTTTGACAAACTATCCAAATAGTAAATTACATGTTTCCTCATATATTCGTATATATCTGGTAGAACTTTTAGTTTAAAATACTTGTCATAACATGACTTGTCAGCATCGGTGAGACTCCCGGAAGTTCGTGATAGTTAGGAGGGTCTTATAGTCTATTGTTTGATGTGTGATGGTCTAAACACCAACTAATTACTATAACAAGCTTGGGCAGATGGTGCTCGTAAACCTGGGAGGGTCGACCATCTAAGGGCAGAATCCCCCTACAGAAAAGACAATCTGCTGCCTTGCATGAAGATTCGGGACAATCAAAGGCTAAGGAAAGCAAACCTGAATAAAAAGCTGGCTGAAATCGGATGCACTGGGCCACTGGCGCAGAACACAGTGCAACGTTTCAACAAGTAATCAATCAGACTGGATCTAACAGACTCTAATTATGATAGAAACTACCGCTGACCGGAAAGGCTTCAAGAAACAGCTGAATATAATACACTGGAATACGGAGAGCATATACCACAGAAAACAAACTCTAACAATCAGACTAGCAGAGGAGGAGATAGACGTTGCCTGCATCCAGGAAACTCATCATAATCCTCAGCACAGATTTATGATCAGGGGCTACCAAACATTTAGACAAGACAGGGAAGGTCACAAGGGTGGAATTCTTATACTTATTAAAAAGTCCATCCCAGCAAAACTGATAGATAGAGTCACAAATGGAGAGGCAGAGATCATTGGTACAGACCTATACATTAACTCCGCTAGTATAAGGATATTTAATATATACTGTCCAAATGACAAATTGCTGAAGCTGGAGTCAATGGAAATAACACCATCAAAGTGTCTGGTAGTAGAAGACTTTAACAGCCACTTTGAAAGATGGGGATATAAGGAGTCCAATGTTCGAGGTGAAGAAGTAGAAGAATGGGAAATAGACAACAACCTATTCCTCATAAACTCTAGGGAGGACCCCCCAACCTTCTACTCAAGAAGATGGAAAACAACTTCTACTCCCGACCTAGCATTTGCAACTGGAGACATATCTATCAAAATAACCAGAAAAGTGCTGAACCAACTTGGAGATAGTGACCATAGACCAGTCAAACTTTCAGTGGACCATGCTCACAAACAGGAATTGCAAATACCTCTTCCCCGCTGGAACTATAAGAGAGCGGATTGGGCAAAGTTTGCAAGGCTCACTGATGCATATACTGCGCCTATCAACACCCACGAAAAGAAGGTCAATAATATGATAGAGCGGTTAACAAATGTACTCCTGAGAGCTGCTAAAGAATCCATTTCTAGAGGAGCAAGAAGAAACTACAAGCCAAACAGGAGCAAGGAAATACAAAGACTAGAAGAGGAACTGGACTCTGCCAGAGAACTAGCTGAAACATCACACAGCACAGAGAGCAACATTGCCTACAAAGCAGTCTCGGCCAAATACAGACGTGAGGTCATGCTATCAGCAAGACAGAGCTGGATAGACAAAACAGAGAGCCTTCATCTAGACAAAAATGGTCATAAATTATGGAAACTTGCGAAAACTCTGAGCGACGAAAACAACTGCCGACCCCCAATATCATTAGCACACAATCAGAACATCCTCACAGGTAAAACGGCAGCAAATCTACTGATAGAGACTTACAAAAACATTAGTAGAATAAACATTCCAATAGACAAACAGAAAGCTGCAAGACGGGAAAACCAAGATGCAAAATACATGCCTTTAGCACCAGAAGAGCATTAGACTCTTGATGAGATCAAGAGTCAATCAGAGTAGGATTCCAGATTCTCTCATGAAGTCAGATGTCTGTTTAAGTGATTCGGTTGCCCCATATAGTTTCTCTTCCAGGGAGGTGGGCGCGGACCACATTGCTCTTCTCAGGTCTGTGTACTGGGGGCAATCCTGTAGAACATGTTTTGTTGTCATATCGTCCAGTGTACAGTGGCATAGGCTGGTTGTACCTATTTTGAATTTGGTGAACAATTGATTTCTCATTCTATCGTGGCCAGTGCGTCCGCGAAGTATGATGACTTGATCCCTCCTTGATAGTTGATGGTATCCGTCACTCTAGTTATGCTTTGGGTGTTCTCGTTCCATTTTTCATGGAACTGACCCTTGAGCATGGATTTGGCTTCATCATAACTGAGCGGATGGTTCTCTTGTGGTAATCTCCCTCCCTCTTTAGCTAATTTGTCTGTGCGTTAGTTCCCGTGTATATTACAGTGTGATGGTATCCACTGAATGACTACTCTCTGGAAGTTATTGCATAGTTGGTCCAGGGCTGTTCTCATGTCATCTAATTCATTGTTCTTGATGCTATTTAGAGCTGATAGTACTGACAGTGCATCAGTCAGAATCACCAATTTATTGTGCATGTTATTTTTGTGTTGAGTAGCCAGTGTTGCAGCATCTCCGAGGGCCTCAGTTTCTGCTTTAAAGTTGTTTGAGAATTTTCCAGTAACTATTGACTTGGTGATCTCGTCCTGATTATTCAGCGTCAAGAACACACCTCCCCCTCCATTTCTGGTGGCATTTGTAGCAGAGCCATCTGTGTATATGTGGGACCAAGAGTCCTGTGCGTAGGTATCGTGTATGTGTTTTTCTGTTACGTGTTTTCTTTCTGTGTTTGATTGGGTGCCTTTTCTCATGATTCCTGTTATATTTTCCTTAAGTTCTGGTATTTTATGTTTCCCATGAGGAGACATATCAGATGTCACAGGCGTTTATTTCTCGTGGCAAGACGATGTGTTGAAGAGTACGGGTTCGATCCGGCTTCAGGCTGTCTTTTGTTCTTTGGTTTTTTTGTTCTGTTGTTGATTATTTGTGATTTTTTTTCCGAGTTTTGTAAACTACCTCTTCCCCCGAAATGATTCGTTGATCTATCGCTTCGGAAGCTTCTCTACATAATAATATTCTATTATTATTTGTCTCCAGACTAAACCACTGGAAACTAATATTCGTACTGTTTCCTACTATAGCTGTTTATGTGCAACGCTAGTATTCAGCCCAAATCCGGGAGACACTTGTCTTACCAGAATAGTACAGATAGACAATTTATTCCCGAGTGGAGTTCTAAACCCTATGTTATTGTCATGAGAACACATGCGTGAAAGACATCGCCAAAGATTGATTTTTTTTAGATCGCTTAGTTGGCCGTGTGCTCTAACGCTTGTTTCTCACTTCAAGGCACTGTGTCGAGAAGTACGGGTTCGATCCTTCTTCGGACTGTCTATTGTTCTTTGTTTTTTGTTTTTTTATGTTGTTTGTTATTTGTGATTTTTTTTTCGAGTGTTGTAAAAATACCTCTTCCTTCGAAATGATTCAAATGTGTACGGGAACTAAGTTTGCCATATCAACAATTATCTCCCCATTATCATTGCAACAAAAGAACGACAAATTAGATGACATTCCATATTTTCATTGAAACATATAGAGGTAGTGTCGATGGGGAGAAGGATTTCTCTCTCTCTCTCTCTGCGTTCAGGACTCAATCAGAGTAAGGATTCCAGACTCTCATATGAAGTCAGCTGTCAGGCTAAGTGTGTTGATCGCCCCCACAGACAGAACATCACAATTAGAGTCTGTCAGATCCACTCTGACTGAACACCCGTTAATACGTTGCACTGTGTTCTGCGCCAGTGGCCCAGTGCATCCGATTTCAGCCAGCATTTTTTCAGGTTTGCTTTCCTTAGCCTTTGATTGTCCCCAATCTTCCTGCAAGGCAGCAGTTGATCTTTTCTGTCGGGGGATTCTGCCCTTAGATGGTCGGCCTTCCCAGGTTTACGAGCACCATCTGCCCGAGTCACTAGAGGTGACTAACACAGACATGCGACTTGTAATATGAGGAAACTGCAACAAGGAACACATTTCATGCATAGCCTCCATTTGTTCCCGCCGCCTATCCCCATATACCGGTAAGTCACGTCCTCCCGAAAATGATGATCATCGTAGCACTTGATGATGTTAGGCCATCGTTGATGACTCCAATTCCGAACATATAGACACACAGTCAGTCGTCAATTTATTCTTGTTGCACATCAAACAGCAGACCGTAAGATTTGCGCACGGCCGGTTTAGGGAACCAATACGATGACGTAGGACACAATGTCGCCAAACTCATAATCTCGATACCTTTAGACTTATGTCTGATTACTCAAGTGTAAACAGTCTACGACGAACAATACACGAAGCAACTTCCCCAAAGAGACAAAACTGCGACTGACGAAGTAGTTTACATTAATGTGTAACGTGGAAATAACTTGCGTCAAAGAATCCCAATAACGGTCTTGAACAGCACTAATGTGACGTAAAGCACAGATGAAGTCTGGACGGTGGAATGTCTCACTCACAACACTTGATTCGTCAAAAACGGACTGTTGTCGACCTACGACCTCGTCTTAGCGACACAGATGTATCAAGCATATCATCATTTTGACTATTACGGCAGAAAAGTGCAAAGAAGATCCGAAATTAATCAGACCTTGGGTGCATTTTCTGCAGCGATCGAGAGGACGTGGACTAGATCCGCCATCTTGGAAACGGAACGGGAGAAGGATTTATGAAGTACCTCCTGTAAGAGTCACTTTATATACAAAAAATACCTGAACAAAACTGCACGAGATTTTAATTAACAGCAAACCCATGCTTTTTTCATAATGTATGATGCAAATAACTAAGATATAATGATATAATTATAATTATGTTAACTTAGGGCGATAATTGAAGGAACTATATTACATAGCGGAAATTGTAGCAATGTTTATGTCGCAAATTATCAGGTTAAAGGTCACCCACAAAAGTTTGGTTTTCTGTCTGGCCTCCTCCAGTTTCGATGTCACCGCCCGTGGATGTCATAGAGGGTATTGCCATAACAGAATGACTGAGCAATACTGCTGTTTTCGCCCTTCATAAATATGAGATGTTTAACTTAGACTCTGGGACGTGTGCTTCTGCGATTGGCATCGGATCTCCTATGATAGATTGCTATCTGATTTCTTTGGGATTCAGCTTTCTGCTCCCAAAATCAGCCCGTTTCTTCTTAGCTCGCTCTCTGCTGCCCTTTGTTCAACGAAAGGTGGTGTTCAAATGTGGCATATGGACATATGAACCAACGTTTCCTTAATTAGTTTAGTTTAGTTTATAAGTTATCTTCATTACACATTAAACAAACCCGTTGTGCTCAGATCCCCTATCCGCTAAGAGAAAGCACAGAAGATGGTTTCAGTTCAGACGCACGAACTCAGCAGCATCGGCGAAGACCTTGAAAATGGAGGCGGATGGAGGGAGGGGGGGCGTGAAGGTGACTGGTTAGATTTTTATCTCATAAAAATGTGTTGGTCATATTTGGTTTACTCTTTTGTTTTATTTGTCAAAGGTTCTTTAACGTGTGCACTGCGCACGCGGTACATCCTATTTTTCCCTCTTGATCCGCGATTGCTAGACATCAAGTCTATATACACAGAGACTGAGGAAGGGTAAAGCCAAGAAAAATCTACGTATCTTTTTTTTCTTTATTTTATCTAGCTGCTGATGCCTTTTAGCGTCGCAAAGAAAGGAGGTTGTTGTTATTAAACTATGGTGTCTAGATATGTGCTTGCTTGTTTGATTCTCTCTTTTTATAAATGGAACGTCCTTCTTTGACGTATCTGATTGCTGTTAAAAAGGAAATGTTTTGTTCTTTGCATATGTCTTTTATTCCGTCTATCTATCTTTTCCTTGGTCTTTCTCTTACCCTCTGTTTTGAAGCTCTTTAATGGAATGCTCTTGATGAGCAGGCTCATGTGCATAAAAATTGACATAAAAACATAAATTTATGACATAAAATCCACGGATTCTAATAGAAAAATTATCACTGCCTATGTCAAGTTTCGAACCGATGACCTTCCTGACCAGAGATCAACGCTTTACCACTTACGGTTTACGACACCTCCAGCCTACTTATTTCCTTATATATTGAACTGTTAGGGTAACTTTAAATGACAACTTTCTAAAAATGACGACACGGCACACTTGGGTTGTTCTCAGCTCATTTAGATCATTATTCTTGGAGGCACTCTGAGATGTAATGACTGACAGTGCATAAGTCGAGAACACGGCCTTTCTAGTGTGTTGGTTTAAAGATCAAAAATAGAAACAAGTACCCGTCGAATCTTTTTAAGCTTGGGGAATATTGTGTTAAAAAAATTATATTACTGTTAGTGCATGGGATCCACGATAGCTAATTGGTTAGTGAACAAAGGACAAGAAGATCGACGGCTTCCGGGTTCACACAGCCTTAAATGAGTACCGGATTTTTTCTGGGAATGTAAAGCGTCACGGGCGTAATACCGACCGCATTATCCCAAAAATCATGTGCCGAAGGTCTATACAAATTATGGTCGCTGGCACCATATTCTCTATACGCCACTTGGCGTGACGGGGCTTTTTACTTTTTACTTTTAGGACATATATTTTTCACGACATAAGCACATATATGGCACAGTTGCTTGTTTAAGTCTCAATCTAGTACTTTAGTTATAATGACAAACGTGTTGTTACATGTATAAATGAAGATGTTCTAAGGAAACTACACTCCACTCATTATTGAGATTGGTATTGCACTGGAGTGGTTCAAATTTGTGACACAGTAGAAAAATAGTGTATGTCATGTGTATGATAGCGATATGTTCATGCTTTGAGGGGACAGCGAACCCAACTTGGCAATGAGGCGATTCTCAAGGGCGAACCGGCTGCGATTGCTGGAGTGACACGAGACAATGGCAGTAACTTGCATGCCAGGTTCACCACTATGGCCAGGGGAGTTGAAATGGACAGACACCGGGCTGCCAGACTATTGCTCAACATCACGGAGATGCTCACAAAATGTGTCATTCAAGTGTCGTCCAGACTCGTCCACATATGTCATCTGGCAATGCTTACAAATTATGGCGTAGATGATGTTTCGTGACACACAAGTAAACCAATCCTTGATGTCGAATCGCATATTAAGGAACAAGACCGAATCGGTGCAAAGCACGCAGTCACAAGTTCTGCAAACTCGACGTCCACAACGAACAGTACCAAGGTGTTCGTGGTTTGAGCGGGGGAGGCGGCTCGTGACAAGAATGTCTCTCAGACTCCTGTCACGTTTAAAGCTACTAAAGGAGGATCACTGAAAAACAGTCGTGAGAAACTAGGAAACAATTAAAGGCGTGTAGCATATTTATTTTGTAAATAGCAGTAACGTGACAGTTTCTTTAACATTGAGTTTTTTTTTAAAACAATAAACAGTCAGAAAAATTGGCCACTTAATTGCTTGGTTATTAATCAACATTTGTTCTATTTATGCTGTAGTATATGTGGATTCTTTTGTCCAAGTTATTAGTGATAGCTTTGTGTCCTTCTCCTGGTCACTTCCGTCATTTCGTTACTTTCGTCTTGTGGACCTCTAGACAATCTCACCATATGGACCTGCCTACTCTGCGCTCAGTAAATTTATGTGATAGGGAATAATAGAAGGAAAAGGTATGTGTTAGCACTCGGAAAAAATGACAAATAAACAACAGTCATTTTTTCCGAGTGCTAACACATACCTTTTCCTTCTATTATTGCCTCGGAAGTTTCCCTATTTAATCATATTTATTTATTATTATTTGTCTCCAAATTTATGTGATAGTCTTTGTTGTCTTACTGATGAAGGCATCTGACCGAAACGTTTAGTTATTATGTTCTATTCTTACTTAATAAAGCTATCACATACACTTTTATGTTGATGTTCTCTTCAATAAAGCACCAAGCTCAAAATATCACTTAATCAGTTTTTTCGTAAACAACTCAAACTCATTGAGGTCTCTACCGAATCTATCAATCTCCTCCGAAATTGCATCAACTTTTATTGACGGCAATCCTGTGAAACGATGGGTAAAATTATTAACTTATTCATTTTCAATGCCAAAGTACGAAACCTACCCTATAAGTTCTATAGTTCTAACATGACATTACTTTACATACAGTTTCCGCAGTTAGAAAACTTACAATACATTGCGTTTTTATTTTTTAACGCTTTTTCTCGAAATTGTTAGTAACCTGTTCACATATTTACTTTCACAATCTCGGTTTTTAATTCGACGAACATGAAAGACTTTTATCGCCCATCTGAAGCTTAAAATCGCCCACTATCATTGGTAACGTCCTGGTTGAAACCCCTGCTTTAGTGTAATATTTGTCAAGTAGTTTTACTCTAGCCCTGATCATTTTCATTTTGCAATATTAATAAAATAAGATGACATACATTTTAATAATAATAATAATAATAATAAAGCTATTATATAGGTTTAATAAATATGGTTTCTGCATCTGTATAACATTGAGCCATGGACAGCTAAGAAAAGTAATAAAAACGTTCTGAAAGAGGCCGAAGCAAAAAGAGAGTTAATTTCCAATATTAGGAAGAAACAATCATCATTTTTTGGCTATGTAATGAGAAGAGAACAACTGGAATATATTGTAACAACTGGGAAAATTAAGGGACGAAGAGATAGAGGGAATCAAAGAGAAAAGATACCCGACAGCTTAAGAGAATGGCTTGGCAGAAGGTCAACAACAGAAATGATAAATAACTGTCGAGATCGAAAGTTGTTGAGAGACATGATCACCTACGCCAGCAGGCACGGTACTTGATGATGATGACATTGAGCAAATTTAAAAATACCTTATTGCATTTTAACTTAAAAGTTGGCGCACGTCACTACATTTTCACAAACTGTTAACTTCCGCGATTTAACATTCCTAACAAACATTAATTAAACCGGTACTGAAAGTAGAAATGGCGACACAGAATTACGTTATCAAAGTTGTAAATCTATTAATAGCAATATTGGGGATATTTCTTTCTAGACAATGTCTGCTATTTTGTTTACTTTTATGTTATTAGCAATCGTACACAGAGATCAATTCTGAGAAACTGTAAAACACTCGGAAAGACATTGATACGTTAAAAAAAGGATTCTTTTAAAATTTCCCCTCAAATAACCAATGATACCAATGGTTAATAATTATGAAACATAGCATTTACATGCATTAATAACTGTTACTTTAAATTTACATTCTGAAATAGAATAATTAGGAAGCTCAAAGGCACACGCTGACAGAGAGCATGATATCTCTTGACATAGTGGAATCAGTTTATTGTTTTGTAAATAGGATAACTGGGTAATTGTCACAGGATAGCTAAATCGATATTTATGATAGCATATGATTGGAGTAAAACATAACAAGATTACATTACGGAATTGCTAATACCTTCTTCTTGGCCTTCACCCGACAGCTACTAAAGGAGTTATTCCTCTTTGTCGTCCGAGACTGGGACCTTTCTTATACAATTATGTCTATCATTTCTTGAAGTTCATTCTCTGTCTCTTCCATTAGGACTGTGTCATCCACATAGGGCAAATTGTATATGTTGTGACCGTTGACTTCAATTCCTTTTATGTCTTCTATTGATCACATAATATTTTCGCTGTAAAATGAAGAAAAAAAAAATCCGGCGACAGAACACAGCATTGTCTGATTCCTTGTTTTATATAATGGAACTGTCCTGTTTGATTGCTAATTCCTATAGCTGCTGTTTGTTGCCACTACATGATTTTTTTTAATTATTCGCAGATCCTGTCCATGAATGTTTAATTTCTCCAGCATATTTATTATTTCCACATGCATTACTTTGTCAAATTCTTTTGTGTAGTCTATAAAGCACATATATAGATCTTTCTTTACCTACATAGCTCTTTCTATCAATCTTCTCAGGATGTATATTGTACTATTGGTGCCCTTTCCTTCCACAAATCCACATTGTTCCTCACTTATTTCTGGTTTTAATTTGTTCTTTACACGTCTCATGATGATTCTTAGTAATATTTTCGTCATATGGCTCGTGAGACTAATAGTGCGATGGTCTTCACAATCAGTGGCGCCTGACTTCTTTGGTATGGGTACATAGAGACATTTTAGTAGATTTTCGAGTGTGTGCCCAGTGTTATATATGTCATTGAGTAGTTTTGTTCTGACTTGTACTCCCAGCTATCCTAATAAATCTAACTCTTCGATTCTTATATTGTCGTGACCTGAAGCTTTGTCTCTTTTCATGTGTTGAATTTAGATAGATTTTATTAGAACTTCGGGTGTGTGTCCAGTGTCATATATGCCATTGAGTAGTTTTGTTATGACCTGTACTCCCTGCTCTTTTAATGCATTTATCTCTTCAATTGTTATATTGTTGCGAACCAGGAGCTTTCTCTTTTGTTATGTGTTGAATTCTTTTTTTATAGTAAACTGGAAAAAAATCATTTGCCAACTTCCATTGTGTGATATTTGACGATACGCATGATTGATGTGTGCATTTACAATCTGCTGGCACGAAAATTAAATTTAACTTGAGCTTATCCCAACAATTATTGAACTTCACCGTAATAAAGAATTTACTTCCTCGTGTCACGTGAACGCTTGCATTTTATTTTCGTCCGGTTATTTCTAACCCGACATCAGACTAGGTTCTATTTCGCTTCCTTCAAGTTGCTAGCTCTCCATCACGGTGAGACTGGAAAGTTATTATACAGAACATTTATTCTTTTCAGTGATTTGTAAACATAAACAAAGATAATACTAAAAACCTACAAGCGGATATCAAAGTTGACGGAATAGACCTGGAGACAGATTAGAAGCTACAACTACCTCGGACATAGGAGCCAGTAGTGGGGTGTGATGTGCACTCCAAGATATGGTGATAGCTTTACAAAAAAGGAACACAAAAAAATACTGTCGTTTCGGCCTACGGCCTTCTTCAGAAAACGGGGACAAAGACAACAAACGGTGAGGCACAAATACCTATAGCTACATGTCGGGTGATCTAACTAAAGCATAGGAAGATGGATGACGTAAAACAAACATAAAGTAGAGCCGGTAAAAATTGAGTAGGAAACAGTCAACTAATTTCAGTGCTGCGGTAAAGCTGGTAGCAAAGAGCCAGTATTGGGGTGTAATGTACACTCCAAGGTATGGTGACCGTCAGTATTTTGTTGTGTTCCTTCCTTGTAAAGCTCTCACCACACCTTGAAGTTTACACCACACCCCACTACTGGCTCCTTGCTACCAGCTTTACCGCAGCACTGAAATTAGTTGACTGTTTCCTACCTTGGACATACTATAACCAGTGATGGAAAATGTACAACTGTAATAAACAAAAGAATCATCATCATGTACCCTGCCGGTTGGCGTAGGTGATCATGTCCCTCCACAATCTTCTATCTATAGTGCATCGTATCAGTTCTGTTGTTGAATGTTTTCCATGCCATGACACCAAGCTATTCAGTATTTTCTCTCTTTGTCGTCCGCGATCTCTTTTTCCTTTTATTTTGCCAGTTGTAACCAAGTATTCCAATTTTCCTCTTCTCATGATGTGCCCGAAAAATGTTGATTGCTTCTTTCTGATGTTTTTTAAGAGCTCCCTTTTTGTGTTGGCCTCTTTGAGAACTTCCTCTTTGGTCTTTTTATCTGTCCAGGGAACTTTCAACATTCTTCTGAGAAATCCCATCTCTGTGGCCTCTAATCATCTTTTCATTTGTTTGTCTACTGTCCATGATTTGCTTCCATAGGTCAGAATTGGTTCTATATAGCACCGATGAACTCTCTTTCTCATTTTTATTGACATAGATCTGTTGCATAAGATATTTTTCATTTTCTGAAATGCTATTTTGGCCTGATCTATTCTGCTTTTTATTTCTGTGGTGCATCTCCCATCTGATGTTATTATTGTGCCCAAGTATTTGAAACGTTGTACTTGTTTCAGGTTTGTCTCGTTTATTTTTATGCTGCATGATGGTGATGATTGTTTCTTCGATATAACCATTACTTCTGTTTTCTTACTATTCAGACTGAGACCTTTCTTGTTGCTTTCTTCCACTATTATGTCTATCATTTCTTGTAGTTCGTTCTCTGTCTCTGCTATTAAGACTGTGTCATCCGCAAATCGCAAATTATTTATGTTGTAACCGTTGACTTCAATTCCTTTTTGTCTACTATTGATCTCATAATATATTCGCTGTAAACTGAAAACAAATCTGGTGGTGACAGAACACAGCCTTGTCTGACTCCTTGTTTTATATATTGGAATTGTCCTGTTTGGTTGTTAATTCGTATAGCTACTGTTTGTTGCCAGTACATGTTTTTTATGATTCGCAGATCCTTGCCATCAATGTTTAATTTCTCCAGCATATTTATTATTTCCACATGCTTTACTTTGTCAAATGCTTTTGTGTAGTCTATAAAGCACATATATAGATCTTTCTTTACCTCTATAGATCTTTCTATCAATGTCCTTAAGATGTATATAGCATTGTTAGTGCCCTTTCCTTCCACAAATCCACATTGTTCCTCACTTATTTCTGGTTTTATTTTGTTCCTTACACGTCTCATAATTATTCTTAGTAATATTTTAGTCATATGGCTCATGAGACTAATAGTGCGATGGTCTTCACAATCAGTGGCGCCTGACTTCTTCGGTATGGCTACAAAGATAGATTTTAGTAGATCTTCGGGTATATGTCCAGTGTTATTTATGTCATTGAGTAATTTTGTTATGACTTGTACTCCCAGCTCTCCTAATGCATTTATCTCTTCGATTGTTATATTGTCAGGACCTGGAGCTTTGCCTCTTTTCATGTGTTGAATTGCGTCCTCCACTTCACTCTGCATTATTGGCGGTCCTGTGTCTTCATTTGAATTGTTTAATTCTGGTCTTTCATCATCATAGAGTTGACTGATATATTCTGTCCATCTTTCTATTGTCTTCTCCTGTCCCATTATTATATTTCCTTCCTTTGATTTCACACATCCTGAAACTTTGACTTCTTTTCTTCCTGTTAATTAATTTAACTGATTGTGCATAAATTGTGGGTCTTTCTTTTGTTGTTTTTCCATTTCTTCACATTTCTGTTTTAACCATCCTTCCTTTGCTTCTCTGCACTTGTTTTGGATCTCTTTGTGCAATATTTTGTATGCTCGTTCTTCTTTCTTATGTTTTCTTCTTTCGTCCATTAGTTGTAATATTTCTTCTGTCATCCATTTCTTTTTGTTGATTCTTTTAGTCACTAGTATTACTTCTTTTGATGCTTGTTGAATCGATTGTTTGAGCATTTCCCACTGCTCCTGGATGTCCTGTATTTTCTCAATAGCATTATATCTATTTTGTACTATCATGCTGTACTTATCACTCATCTGTTTATCTACTCTTAGCATATCTAGTTCTAATTTTATATTTCTTGGTGATTTCTGTGCCTTCCGCAGTTTTATTCTTCTTTCCAACTACTGGTACATGGTCACTATTACAATCTATTCCTGGCCTTGTTTTAACCGATGTTAGCCCATTCCTGAATCTTATCTGTACCAGTATAAAATCAATTTGATTGTGTGTTTTTTTGTCTGGGCTTTGCCATGTCCATAGTCGCCTAGAGTGTTGTTTGAACCAGGTGTTACCTATAATCATTTCATGTGTCTTTGCCCAAACAAAAGAATAATAATGGCAAAAAAAGTAATTTTTATGCCATGAAAAATATACTAACATCAAAATAAATAACACCAGGGCTAAAATTAAGAATAGCAAAATGTTACATCTTCTCAACATTTCTGTATGGTGCAGAAACATGGATATTAGACTATAAAACAGAACAGAAAATTGAACCCTTGGCAATGTGGATGTACAGAAAAATAGGTAGAATTGGATGGAAAGAAAACAAACGATTAAGTCTTAAAACAACTAAAAATGAAAAGAGAACTACTAAATACAATTCAAACAAGACAAATAGGATTTTTGGGGCATGTTAAAAGTTACAGCAGCCTACTAAAAGTAGTATTGGAAGGGAAAATACAAGGTAAAATAGGCAGGCCAAGACTAACATGGACGAGTAACATAAAAAGATAGACAAGTCAGCCTATGACAACCTGCACCATCAAAGCAAGAGACAGAGTGTAATGGCGTTCCATAGTAGCCAACTTTCTGTGCGGAGACGGCACTCAATGAGTGCTCTGTGGAGCGAATTATTTCTCTATCTGTTATGCATTTTGTCCATCCTTTCTTGATGCTCGTAGAAGGAACTCCGTCACGCCTCGTAGCGTGTCGAAAATATGGCGTTAGTTGCAACACCCAAAAAAATAATAATAACATGGTCAGCATTACAGTGGCCCCATTTTTCATTCTAGAACCAATCTGAGGTTGGATGAACTCAAATACCGTCGATCGGATTTAAAACACGACCTAATGTCATCTGCAGAGAAGTTTACTAACCACTGCCCTGCTACAGTGCGCATTGTGATGGACAAGGTGTAACTAATTTTTAGGCAGTTACCTTCCTTTGCTTTAAAAAAAATAGTGTACAAATACAGGTATGGCAAGATACGTGATAAATATACATGTCTCTATCAAACTTGAGATATTCACTTCCTCAAGAACTTCAATGTCAAATGTATTGGTTGTTCCCCCTTCAAAACTCTTCGAAAGTTGAGTCATGTTTAGTCATTCTCAAAGAAAGTAGGACAAGTACATGTACTTAGAATTCCTGCTTCCTCTTCTTTCCTTCCTCATTTGCCTTTCAGGGTCGAGTGAATAAATAATTTACGGTCTTTTACTCTTCTGTCTGTTGCTGTTATGTTTGCTAGTTTCTAATATTCAATCAATCCATTTTTTTCGTAGTCGGCCCTTGGGTCTGCTGTTCTCGAATCGTTCGTTGAAGGCTCCTTATGTAGTATTTTGATATTTCTGCCTTATCATGTGGCCAAACCATTTGATCTGTTGTTTCTGTATATATTCTATGGCCGGGGGCCTTTCCTAGCCTTTTTCTCAGTTCTTCATTTCTGATCTTATCTATCAGACTGTTTCCTGTTATTCGTCATTTCAAATTGGTAGTGGTTATGTTTCCAATTGTTCTTGCATCTAGGGCCAGGACTGGCATTGGTAGCACAATACTGGGATGAAGATTGTATCGTAGAGTGTCCGTTTTGCCTCTAGAGTTATTTCCTTGTTGGACAATAGTGGTGATAGCAGTCCAATGATTTCACAAGTTTTGTTGCATCTTGTGTCCATTTCTGTTATTTGTGAATTGTCTTTTGTCACTAGACTCCCTAAGTATTTAAATTCCTCTACTTGTTTTTGTTGTCTGCCCTCTATAGTTATGTTGAAGTTCTGTTTCTCTTTTGCGTTTTTCATGTTCTCTGTTTTGTTGATTTTCATATTTTATTTTGTGCCTGTGCTGTTGAGTCTATTTAAATGTTCTTGTAGGTCTTTCATTTTTCCAAGTATTAGCACCTGATCGTTTGCGAATAGAAGCTCATTGATCTCCTCTTAGCTTACTGAGCTGCCTGAGTAAACTCATGGAAAGGCTGGTTAACAGAAGACTTATGTGGCAGTTGGAGACAAAACAACAAATCGTACCACAACAAAGTGGCTTCCGTCAGCACAGATTAACTGAAGATCTGGTCACCTACATCGCACAGGAAATAGAGGATGCTCTACAAGAAAAGAAACACATGGAGAAGGCTTTTGATAAGGTATGGTGAGAGGGTTTAAAAAACAAGCTTTTTAGACTTGGCATCCAGGGTAGTTTATTCAATTGGGCCTCTCAATACCTTCAGGATAGAACAACCAGAGTACAAGTACAAGGTCAACTAAGTAAGAAGGTCACAATCGAACAAGGTGTCCCACAAGGCGGAGTCTTGTCCCCAACACTCTTTTTAATTTTCATAAATGACATCGTAATGGACATTCCACACTGAATACACTCAGCAATATACGCAGATGATCTGGCATTATGGGCTTGCGAGGAAAGTATGTCAGTGGCTGGATCCAGGATGCAAGATGCCCTAGGTGAACTTGAAAAAAGGTCTAATACCTAGCCTATCAAGAAACACACTCTCTGCAAACTTGAAGATAAAAGACTATACACTCCCTATTGACCAAAACCCAACATATCTTGGCGTAACCATGAATCGCAGAATGACTTGGAAAAATCAGATAAATAATTTGTTGGAAAATATAACAGGAATCATGAAAAAAGACACCCAATCAGACACAGAAAGAAAACACGTAGCAGAAAAACACATACACGGTGCCTACCCACAGGACGCTTGGTCCCACATATACACAGATAGCTCTGCTACAAATGCCACCAGAAGTGGAGGGGTGGTGTGTTCTTGACGCTGAATAACCAGGACGAGATCACCAAGTTAATAGCTACTGGGATATTCTCAAACAACTTTAAAGCAGAAATTGAGGCCCTCAGAGATGCTGCAACACTGGCTACTCAACACAAAAATAACATGCACAATAAATTGGTGATTCTGGCTGATGCTCTGTCAGTTTTATCAGCACTAAAAAGCCCCAAGAACAATGAACTAGATGACTTGAGAACAACCCTGGACCAACTATGCAATAGCTTCCAGAGAGTAGTTATTCAGTGGATACCATCACACTGTAATATACACGGGAACGAACACACAGATAAATTAGCTAAAGAGGGAGGGAGATTACCACAAGAGAACCATCCGCTCAGTTATGATGAAGCCAAATCCATCCTCAAAGGTCAGTACCATGAAAAATGGAAACAAGAACACCCAAAGCATAACGAGAGGGATGGATACCATCAACTATCAAGGAGGGATCAAGTCATCATACTTTGCCTACACACTGGCCACAATAAAATGAGGAATCACATGTTCACCAAATTCAAAATAGGTACAACCAGCCTATGCCACTGTACACTGAACAATATGACTACAAAACATGTTCTACAGGATTGCCTCCAGTACACAAACCTGAGAAGAGCAAGGTGAACCACACCCACCTTCCTGGAAGAGAAACTTTATGGGGCAATCGAATCACTTAAACAGACAGCTGACTTCATGAGAGAGTCTGGAATCCTACTCTGATTGACTCTTGATCGCAGAGAGAGAGAGAGAGAGAGAGAGAGATCTCCTCCGTCTCTGATGGTTTGGCTAACTTGCATATATAGTCCACGTATGTAATAGACAAAAGGGGGGATAGTAAACACTCCTGTTTTACACTTGATCTAACTTTGAAGTGGTCTGTGTAACCTACTGCTGTTCTGACTGTGCAGCTGCTGTTGATGTAGAGACTTTTAATTAGGTTGGTTAGATGTTGATGAAACGAAAATTTCAAAAAAAAAGGAAAAAGTGGAATGATAACAGCTTTAAGTAGGTGAGAAACAAAACAAAAGTAGAATAATGTTTCAGCCAGAAAGCCTTTAGCTGGAACAACAAACAACAACACAAAAATATATTCAGGGATAGACACAGAAATCTAACTACATGGTGATAATATGCTAGACTATCAAAATAGGAAAATAGTTACTTCCCTGTAGTCCGGAGCTTGGTCAGGAACGAAGCTTGATCAGAAACCAACTGGACTGAAATTGATATGGCTGGTCAACAGGAATGGTATTCAATTGTAAAAGTGAGATTAATGCTAAAGAGTTTAGTTTAAGACCATGGATCTATGGAAAAACTTGTTCCAAAATGATTAATTGCATTTGTTCTTTTGTTTCTTAAATTATTTTGCTGTACCCATTTTCTTTAACTTGCTGGGCTCTGTTTTGCTTTAAAGATTATCAGTCCCTATGACTGTTAAGACTTATTCATAGTTGAGTTGGCCGTGTGCTCTAGCATTTGGTTTCTCATTGCAAGGTGCTGTGCTAAGGAGTACAGGTTTGATCCTGCTTCAGACCATATATTGTTCTTTGTTTTTTTTTTTCTGTTGTTGATTAATTTTGCTTTTTTCAGAGTGTTGTAAATATACCTCCTTCTCTGAAATGATTCGCTCATTCATATTAACAATATTTGTAACAGGCAATTATATCCTTGCATCACAATTTTCACTCACTAATGAAATGTAACATGTAACTTTGAGACTTGCTGAGGAGGAGATCTGAGCACCTATGTACATGTCTGGAGTGCAGTGAGGATGAACCGCTAATAACTCAATGTAACAACCTATTGAACAAATGTGTCAAATATTTTAATTATTAATTTCAATAACTGAAAACAATATTTCTTAGAAATCTTTATTTCAAAATATTGACTACAAGCATGAAACAAAGAGGAGATCATTTACAAAAGTTGTTGATATTATTAAACCTATAGTCTTTTACTTAGAAATTAAACATTGATGACAAGGATCTGTGAATCATAAAAAACATGTACTGGCAACAAACAGCAGCTATACAAATTAACAACCAAACAGGACAATTTCAACATATAAAACAAGGAGTCAGACAAGGCTGTGTTCTGTTGCCGGATTTGTTTTCACTTTACAGCAAACATATTATGAGATCAATAGTAGACAAAAAAGGAATTGAAGTCAACGGTCACAACATAAATAATTTGCGATATGTGGATGACACAGTCTTAATAGCAGAGACAGAGAGTGAACTACAAGAAATGATAGACATAATAGTAAAAGAAAGCATCAAGAAAGGTCTCAGTCTGAATAGTAAGAAAACAGAAGCAATGGTCATATCGAAGAAACAATCATCACCAGCATGTAGCAAAAAAATATACAGGACAAATTTGAAACAAGTGTAAAGCGTCAAATACTTGGGCACAATAATAACATCGGATGGAAGATGCACCACAGAAATAAAAAGCATAATAGCTCAGGCCAAAATAACATTTCAGAAAATGAAAAATATCTTATGCAACAAATCTATGTCAATAGAAATGAGAAAGAGAGTTCATCGGTGCTATATAGAACCAATTCTGACCTATGGAAGCAAATCATGGACAGTAGACAAACAAATGAAAAGACAATTAGAGGCCACAGAGATGGGATTTCTCAGAAGAATGTTGAAAGTTCCCTGGAGAGCTAAAAAGACCAATGAGGAAGTTCTCAAAGAGGCCAACACAAAAAGGCAGCTCCTAAAAACATCAGAAAGAAACAATCAACATTTTGTATGCATATCATAAAAAGAGGAAAGTTGGAATACTTGGTTACAACTGGCAAAATAAAAGGAAAGAGAGTTCACGGACAACAAAGAGAGAAAATACTGGATAGTTTGGTGTCATGGCATGGAAAGCAGTTAACAACAGAACTGACACGATGCACTGTAGATAGAAGATTGTGGAAGGACATGATCGCCTACGCCAACTGGTATGGTACATGATGATGATGAAAGTCTTTTGCTGGAAAATTTGAAAAAAAGGAAACACTCATACCATTATCACTTCATGCAACTGGACAGAATAAACTTACCCTAAAAATTTTGTCAAACAAAATGAACAACCAAGAAAAGCAGAACAAGTGCAACCAAGAGAAAATATAGTTATAGTTATTTGCAGAAAAGTTTTGAAAATAAAAACATTAATACTACTATCACTAAACGTAGAAAATATTTAAAATCTTCACTGCAGTTATTTTTTTAAGAGAAAGGATTGAAATACTAAATATAGTTTTTAATCAAATAAATTTCACATCACACTGTAGTAACACAACACAATTAATATTACTTAAAGCTTGTGAAGAAGATTTGGATATAGATAAATATCATTTGTGTCATTCTTCTGTTAACAATGTCAACCATGGTCTATATCTAAAGCACAAGAAAGGGAGATTACAACATGCAAGATTAGTTATATGAGATTGTAGAAAAATGAATTTGTAATATACAGTACAAACTGCTTGAACATGACAACAGAAGTGGGAGATCTGGCTAGAGACAAGAGTTTCTTACTCAGATGGGCTGTGGTGAATGTAACATTCTGCATAGGACATGCGATCAGACGATGATAAAGAGCTTCTTAAATATTTTTACTCGCAGTTCTTTTCTTCTTCCTCAGTGTTTGCTCATTAAATAAGGACAAATATGGAGGCCAAAATAAGGATAAATATAGAGGCCAAAATAAGGATAAATATGGAGGTCAAAATAAGGATAAATATGGAGGCCAAAATAAGGATAAATATGGAGGCCAAAATAAGGATAAATATAGAGGCCAAAATAAGGGCAAATATGGAGGCCAAAAAAAGGATAAATATGGAGGCCAGGTGCCTGTCAGCAACAGAGCTGGAAGTTGTCAGTGACTCATAGATGATGGCTTATGTCAGGATTAGTGTATCTGATCCAGACCCTACTCCACCTCCTGTGGTGCCTCTAGAAACAGACTAACCAATCTAGTCTGGCCAAGCAAGTAGAGATCAAAGAGGTACTGCAAATTCAGTTACTCACAAAAATTCCATGCTGAAGTTGAATGCCTTGGTTCAAAAGGTTCAAGTAAACCACAGCATATCTACATCCACTTAATGTCTTTTTAACGATGGATGACGAAGTGGACTTTAGTATTCATCGGGTGAAAGTCAGAAAAGAAAGAAAGGGATAAATATGTTGTGTCACTAGTTTACAGCAAGCTACAACACTTGTACCATCTCAGCCCATGGCATCCATCTTCAGCTAACTTGATTTTTAATTGCTCAATAATTTAGCCTAGGTAGAAGTCACTTTGGCCTAACTCAATAATTTAGCCTAGGCAGAAGTCACTTTGGCCTAACTCAATAATTTAGCCGAGGTAGAAGTCACTTTGGCCTAACTCAATAATTTAGCCTAGGTAGAAGTCACTTTGGCCTAACTCAATAATTTAGCCTAGGCAGAAGTCACTTTGGCCTAACTCAATAATTTAGCCTAGGCAGAAGTCACTTTGGCCTAACTCAATAATTTAGCCTAGGCAGAAGTCACTTTGGCCTAACTCAATAATTTAGCCTAGGCAGAAGTCACTTTGGCCTAACTCAATAATTTAGCCTAGGCAGAAGTCACTTTGGCCTAACTCAATAATTTAGCCTAGGCAGAAGTCACTTTGGCATAACTCAATAATTTAACCTAGGCAGAAGTCACTTTGGCCTAACTCAATAATTTAGCCTAGGCAGAAGTCACTTTGGCCTAACATTTTGGACTTTCAACTGGTAAGTGTTCTTTAACATGTAGAAAGTGCACATGGGACCTACTGATTTCATCACTACCCACAGGACCAGACAATGGATCTCTCTATCAAGACACCAAGAAAAAGTAAAGCAATGAAGAAATCATGGATTCAAAGACAAAAATTCCAGTCACCATTGGTGGGATTCAAACTTGATACCTTCTAGTCAAAAAAAAGATGTCCTACCTCTAGACCACCAACACTCATATTCTGGTTCAAATATCTGGTCTTTTGGTTATTATGCTACAAAAATATTAACTCTTTCTGTATGGAAGCTTTTTATCGACGCAACAGAAGAGATTTTAGAAACAAAATTGTTCATGGTTTTAGGAATCAATCTACATATTTATATTTATCTAACATATAACATATTATATATGAATGTTTATATAATTGAACAAGGTATTAGATTTCACCAATATCACGATGATACAAGACATGTAAAATGAATATGGTCTGATGGCGTTCACACTAATAAAATTTAGCGTGGCGCACTATGCGGCTGAACGTACGCAACCGAAATGGAAATCGCGCACCATGCGGCGGATCGTACGGAAAGAGTTAACTTTCTTAGTTTTTCACTCTTTTAAATTAAGTTTAAAACAATAAACTTGCACTGCTTTTAAGAAAACAAACAATTTTCACCATATTTAGTAGAAAAGACAACAGTAAACATATGATAGCTCTGATGAATTCATTATCATCATTTAAAAACATAAAACACTATAAAACAAACAGAACCAAATATTAAAATATTATTTTTTCCTCAATAAATATTAATAAAATGTAACTCATTCAAGCCATAAAGAAAAAAAAAACATGAATAAATGCATGTCAAACCTGCCATTAAAAAAAAAGGAAATAAGTTCCAGATTTATACATAAAAATAAATATACATTAATTAAGAGTAACATCTCTGCCAATCACTTTAACCTCTTGTCTGTAAGAGTTGAGAGGACAATCTCTATGTTGGTGACAATGTTACTCAAAGTTCCTTCCATTCTGTCTACTCTCCGACACAGAATCTTTAATGATGAAGTAATGAACATTACGACACCCGACATATAATAAACAAACAAAAAATTCTTATTTAAAACCAGACTAGATAATGAAAGAAAACAGTATTTAATTTGGCATTTAAAAAAAATCTTGAAATTTTGCACAACAAACTGTGGCCATGCAAAAATTGCATAAGGTTTCAATGTTTAAAATAAACTAATTGAGACAGGAAAATAAAGGGAAGATAATGAGTGAATGCTGCACATTTGTAATTATTGCTAGAGCTTTCTGTACTAAACATCAAACAATAATAAGCACAACGAATATTCACTCAATGAAATTTGAGATAAATGTACAACCACATGTACTTTTATGTGAAGAGAGAGACTAACAGATGAGCAAATAATTAGCATAGATTAAGAAAATACAATTTATATTGTGTCACAGCAACAACAATTGTATGGCATGTTTTCCATAGTTTGAAACAAATGTTCTATTTATGTATTTTCCAAAGTTGTAAATCATCATCATGTGCCATACCGGTTGGCGTAGGTGATCATGTCCCTCCACAATCTTCTATCTACAGTGCATCGTATCAGTTCTGTTGTTGACTGTTTTCTATGCCATGACACCAAGCTATCCAATATTTTCTCTCTTTGTCACCCACGATCTCTCTTTCCTTTTATTTTGCCAGTTGTAACTAAGTATTCCAACTTTCCTCTTCTCATGATGTGCCCGAAAAATGTTGATTGCTTCTTTCTGATGTTTTTTAAGAGCTCCCTTTTTGTGTTGGCCTCTTTGAGAACTTCCTCATTGGTCTTTTTTATATTGGTGTTATTTAATATCTTTCATAATGTTTATAAAAATAATATATTTTATTGTTCCTCAGTCTATATTAGTGCTTCCGTGATCCTTCAATGGCTGTTTTTTCCATCCATCTCTATTTTGGATAAGGTATTCGATCTTAATCAGTCTATATACCTGCCAGCTTTGCTTCACTTGTCAGTGTTCTTTTCAGTATCTCTCAAGGTCTTTTTCTTTTACTACATCCTGATGTGAGCCGCGATAGCTCAGTGGTTAGTGAACTGGACTACCACGGACAAGGGGTAGGGTTCGATCCCAACCGACGGGTTCCGGGTTCACCCAGCCTTAAATGGGTACCGGATTTTTTTATGGGAAAGTAAAGTAGCACGGGCGTAATACCGACCACATTACCCCAAAAATCATGTGCTGAAGGTCTGTAAAATATAGGGTCACTGATGTTGATGATGTTAATATTGATCAGAGAGGCAAAGGCAGCAGGAATCGACTTCCTCAATGAGATTGAGATGCTTGCACACAACAGAGACAAATGGCGAGATTTGATAAATGTTTTTTGCAAGGATTGAAACTGCTAGAAAAAAAATTTAGAAAAAGATAAAAAGTATCTGGGTCTATGCTCTATGGGTCGGTCACAGTTCAAGGTCAATAGATAGATAGATCCTGATGTTTCCCATTTAAGAGCCTGTTTTGAGATTCTCTTGTTGCCTCTTCTCAGCATAAGTCCCACATATGCCCATCTTCTTTCTCTAATTGTGGATGAGATGACTGGTTCTGCAGCCATTTCCCTTATCTCTTTATTAGTCTTGAATTCACGAGCGCAATTCAATGATAATAAAAAATTAACAGCATGTAAGCAATATATTCTGATACCTAATTAGTGTGAACAATCATTTGTTTCAGGTTATAAACGTGCTTACCAAGAATTCACTTGCATGAACTACTTCTTCGTCTCCCCCACCTTGTCCTGCATCACTGTCAGCATCTTCAAGTGTTTCTTCAAAGTCTATGCCTTCTTCACCTTTTCTACCTTCATCAAGGTCAGCCTGACAAATAAATAAAGATGTCAGTTTAAAAATTAATTCCAACAAATTAATTTGTTGTTTGTTTGCTTAAGCCAACCTTATATTTCCAGTAAAGTTCCAAGAGATTGAATCTTGCACAAATATAAGTTTTCCGCTTTTTTTTCCACACTAGCAGTTATGTGTCAGGAGTCCCCTATTCTTTTCTCCTACTTCAGAGGTACTCTAATCATTTTGTTTATCATTGAAGTTTTGACATTTCTGGTGCATTTTTTCTATTAATTTTACACAGTCAGTGGCCTTCACTTATAGAATTTCAACTGCCAAGGCTCATTAATGTTTTCAGAGTGCACACAGAACCTCTATTTTTTCACCTTTATTCAGGAGTGCATATCTCACTACTCAAAGGTCAGGGTAGGGTAAAGCCATGAAAGCACTATAGACTCATAAGAGAAAATTCCCACTGTTTATTATGGGATTTGACCATGGGGCCTTCTTATCCAGAGAAATACATCTTACCTCTAGAGACCATCTGGCCCCAAATTAATTTTGATAATTTATGCAGAAAATAAGGAGTCAGACAAAGCTGTGTTCTGTCGCCGGATTTGTTTTCACATTACAGCAAAAATATTATGAGATCAATAGTAGACAAAAAAGGAATTGAAGTCAATGGTCACAACATAAACAATTTGCGATATGCGGATGATACAGTCTTAATAGCAGAGACAGAGAATGAAATACAAGAAATAATAGACATAAATGTAAAAAAGAAAGCAACAAGAAAGGTCTCAGTCTCAATAGTAAGAAAATAGAAATAATGGTCATATGGAAAAAACAATCACCATCATGCAACATAAAAATAAACAGGACAAATCTGAAACAAGTGCAATGCATCAAATACTTGGGCACAATAATAACATAGGTTGGAAGATGCACCACAGAAATAAAAAGTATAATAATTCAGGCCAAAATAACATTTTAGAAAGTGAAAGACGTCTTATGCAACAAATCTATATCAATAGAAGTGAGAAAAAGAGTTCATTGGTGCTATATAGAACCAATTCTAACCTATGGAAATGAATCATGGACGATTAAAAAAACAAATGAAAAGACGAATAGAGACTATAGAGATGGGATTTCTCAGAAGAATATTGAATGTTCTCTGGACAGCTAATAAGACCATCAAGGAAATTCTCAAAGAGGTCAACACAAAAAGGGAGCTCCTAAAAAACATCTGAAAGAAACAATCAATATTTTTCGAGCACATCATGAAAAGAGGAAATATTGAATACTTGGTTACAACTGGCAAAATACAGATAAAGAGATATTGTGGACGACAAAGAGAGAAAATACTAGATAGCTTGGTGTCATGGCATGGAAAGCAGTCAACAACAGAATTGATACAATGCACGGTGGATACAATATTGTGGGTGGACATGATTGCCTATGCCAACCGGTATTGGACATAATGATGTGGAAAGTGTCAACATTTGTTTTGCATGTTCATATTTATGGTAAATCAATAGTAAATTAGTCAATAACATGAAAGAAGAATAAACATAAAACCTGACATGATAAACGGTAAATTTATCTGGGGACCAGGAGAGCTAACAACTGAGCTGAGTGCACACAATGACCCATGTCTGTATGCATTAAGATCAGTGAACAACTGAGTTGAGTGCACTCAATGACCCATGTCTGCATGCATTAAGATTAGTGAACAAATGAGCTGAGTGCACTCAATGACCCATGTCTGCATGCATTAAGATTAGTGAACAAATGAGCTGGGTGCACTCAATGACCCATGTCTGCATGCATTAAGATTAGTGAACAAATGAGCTGAGTGCACTCAATGAGCCAAGTCTGTATGCGTTAGGATTGGTGAACAACTGAGCTGAGTGCACACAATGACCCATGTCTGTATGCATTAAGATCAGTGAACAACTGAGTTGAGTGCACTCAATGACCCATGTCTGCATGCATTAAGATTAGTGAACAACTGAGCTGGGTGCACTCAATGACCCATGTCTGTATGCGTTATGATTGGTGAACAACTGAGCTGAGTGCACTCAATGACCCACGTCTGCAGGCGTTAGGATCAGTGAACAACTGAGCTGAGTGCACTCAATGACCCACGTCTGCAGGCGTTAGGATCAGTGAACAACTGAGCTGAGTGCACTCAATGACCCACGTCTGCAGGCGTTAGGATCAGTGAACAACTGAGCTGACCCTTCTCCACCTTTCAACAATGCTTTTGAAAACAGACTATTCAGTCTGGGTAAAAGATCATAGAGGAAAGGTAACCTGGTACTTAAGAATGGTTATGGTTAAGGTTAGTTGAAGGTCCTGGTATCCCTGCAAATGAATTAAAAACCATAATTGCTCGAACTGCCTTGCCAGTGGAATCATCCGAAATAAAACTCGAACCGCCTTGCCAGTGGAATCATCCGAAATAAAACTCGAACCGCCTTGCCAGTGGAATCATCCGAAATAAAACTCGAACCGCCTTGCCAGTGGAACATCCGAAATAAAACTCGAACCGCCTTGCCAGTGGAATCATCCGAAATAAAACTCATCTCACTGCTATGCCAAAAGACATAAGGCCAAGCGACACCAAAAGTGAATGCAGCCAAACTGTCCTTCATCATTCAACATCATCATTCATTGTATAAGCAATCAGAATCGAAACACGATCGGGATGAAAAACACAGCTCACGGTATGCACAGAGCACTATACTCAGTAGCTCTGGCAGCAATCTGGACTTGGAATATAAGTAAACTGCAACAAGGAACACTTTTCAAACTGAGCCTCAATGGTTCCTGTCACCTATCCGTCATATTGACCGGAAGTTAAGAATGCAGTGCTGAAGTCAGACGCGTCGGACTAAAAGGTGCAAATAAATCACAACACAATGCAGCTAAGTCCTTTGGATGATGAAGAGTACTTATTCATTCCTTTAGTAGTCATCAGCTGAAGGAAGGAAGGAAGGAAGGAAGGAAGGAAGGAAGGAATTTTTATCTTGTTCCTCTGTCATCAATAATAACCAAGGTCACTATCTAAGTCACATGAAAGGGAGATCACAATATGTCAGACTGGATACTTGCGGATAAACCTTGCGTAATCAGAAGAGACATAATAAGAAATAATGACATCACAAAGACTGTTGGAACTACCACTTGCATCATCAAACAAATGGAAACAAAATAACAAAATGGCTCCTCACACCATGAGAATGAAGTTTAACCAGATACCACTGAGCTTTTACAATGAAGTTTAACCAGATACCACTGAGCTTTTACAATGAAGTTTAACCAGATACCACTGAGCTTTTACAATGAAGTTTAACCAGATACCACTGAGCTTTTACAATGAAGTTTAACCAGATACCACTGAGCTTTTACAATGAAGTTTAACCAGATACCACTGAGCTTTTACAATGAAGTTTAACCAGATACCACTGAGCTTTTACAATGAAGTTTAACCAGAAATGAAAGGTAGGAACCTACTTGTGTGAATGTACTAGCAAAGAAAGAGACAAGACGATTATGGAGATAATTGTAATAAATACTTAATTAGAACTTAGTATCTGGTATCATCTTAACTCATAAATATTCAGATCTGACTTTCTAATCAATAAGTCAGAATATGTAGACTTATTTCAAAAACAATATTGTCTTATCTATTACTTGTATTATTTTACTCAGTATAAAGTACATAATAAGTTTTTATAATTCTACTTAAAACGCACACCACACAATACAAATCTCACTTTATATTTCTGTAACTCTGTCAACATTTTTTGCTGCTCGACTAGACTTAGAATGTGGTCTCCATCTACATCATATTTGGCAAAGACTGTCTCTATCTCTTCCTCATTAAAATTCTGCCTAAAGAGCAGCAACGCAAAAAAAAAAAATGAAATTAAAGTTACACTGCTTTAACACAACATCTATTTTTGTTATTAAGACTTCTAAGCAGTATGCACTTCTAATTATTTAGCTGAATAATATGTTGAATAAATAATTTCCAACAACAAATTTATCTTTTTTCCCCCAACTCAGAAATCATAAAAAAGGTGTAATCAGAGATAATGAACAATTAAAAATTGTAGCTGGAAAATACTGGAAAGCCTGACTCACAATTATCTACAAATACTTGTGAGAAGTATGCCTTACTGCATCACATTTTTTATTGATGGAGAAGGCAACATTATATTGCACTGATACCACTGTAGATTAGGGAAATATCAATCTTTCGCTGGGACATTGTACAAATTTGACTGCTATTTTTTGACAATATACTGTGCATATATAAGCAATAATCGGTGTATCACCTGCAAGCAAAATATATATAGTTTACTTAAACTACAAATATAACAGAAAAACTTCTCAAATTTATTAGAAACATTCACTTTTACTCACAGAAATGAGTAAATTGTATTGTTGCTTTCACATATGTCTTTGATCACAGCTAGCATGAGAGTTAAAACACCATAAAGTATGATGAACCCAATATATTATTACAGGTGCTTTTGTGCAAAATATATAGGCAACTTAAACAACAAATATTAACATTGAATCAATCAAAAATATTCAGACTTTCACTTACAGAATTTGCAGATGACCAGGCACGGAAGCTAACGGATAATAGACAAGTATCTCTCGGTCTTAATAGGAAAAATACAAATACACAATTTAGTCCAAAGCTGTGATTGCAGCCCTATGCTATAGTCATGAGAACACCTGCGTGAAAGACATCGCTAATGATGGCTAATTTTTTTAGTTAGCTGAGTTGGCAGTGTTCTCTAGTGTTTGGCATTTTGTAGCAAGGAGCTGTGCCAAGGAGTACGGGTTTGATCCTGCTTCGGACCATATATTGTTTTTTTTTTCTGTTGTTGATTATTTGTCATTTTTCCGAGTGCTGTAAACATACCTTGTCCTCTGAATTGATTCACTGATTATCACCTTGGAAGTTTCCCTCTATAATAATATTCATCTATTATTATTTGTCTCCTCCCTACTCTATAACAAAATTTTCATTCCAACATTGTGCTACCAATGCTAGACTTTGACCCTAGACTCAAGACAATAAGAAAAATAACCACCACTGAGACGAAATGTGTTAGATGAATGACAGGAAACGGGCTGAGAGATTAGATCAGAAATAAAGAACTGAGAAAAAAGCTAGGAATAAACCCTGCCATAGAATGCATAAAGAAACAATAGATAAAATGGCTTAGTCATGTAATAAGACAGAAATACCAAAACACAAGACAATAAGTCTTTAATGAACGCTATGAGAATAACAGACTCAAGGGTTGACCACGAAAAAGATGGATAGATTGAATATTAGAAACACCAGGAAATATAACAGCAGCAGAGGCCAACAGAAGAGAAAAAGACTACAAATTATACCTCCCCTTAACGCTGAAAGGCAAATAAGGAAGGGAAAAAAAAGAAGACTTACAGAATTTATTAAATTGTGTTGTTGCATTAACAAATGACTTTGACCACTATTGACAAGGATGGATATTTGGACATTACGAAATATGCAGATCATTAAGATATTGTTTTAGGTGCATCACCTCATAATATCTAGGCCTAATTAAACTATAAATATCACAAGAATGAAACCATGGAAATGCTCACAATTTCAATTGCATTCACAGAACTGAGTAAATCTTATTAATACATTAATAAATGTTTTTGATCACTGCTAATATGAGATATTAGACTCTAAAAAGAGGGACCAGAGATTTTTCTGAGAAGTAATGGCGGCCTGGTGTGATAACGACCACATCACCCAAAAATGTGCCATAGTCATAGAAAAATATGGTCACCAACACCATATTCCCCATACACCTAGCAAGGCGTGGAGGGAACCTTTACTTTTTTAAAATACTTTTAATATGAGAGTTTAACATTTTGAAATAAGAAGATCCTATTATATTATTACACCACTTTTACTACAGGCAAGCAAAAATATGGGTCTATTTGAAGTAAAAATATCACACAGAAATTAAACCATGTGAAATGTCTAGACTTTACTCATAGAAATTTTTTTATTTTAGTCTTATTGACAAGTATCTTTAACCACTGTTAAAATATAAGTTTAAACATAATGAAATATGTGAATCATAACATAAATTATATAGTCCCAGCACTATTTATTTGGAATAGTAAACGAGGTAAAAGTTTAGACCTGATTTTGCAGTTGGGGATTCCCTATCTGATGTCATAACTTCCTAAAAATAGCAGTCTAAGAGAACAAATTTAAAGAGAACATGTTCTACTGAGTGCTGCCATCTAAAGTCTTCACCATAATCAATCAACAACACTTCAGGGTTGTTGGTCAACACCGATGGCTGCAGCCAGCTTCCTCTGTTTCTTTTTGTATACAACTGCTCATTGAGATCTGACAAAGTCAAGGTCATCAATTTTGTCTAACATTAAACTAACAAATAGGAAGAAGAGATAAAAACAACTCACTTCAAAAGCTCTCTTTTCCAATCTTTGAAATGTAACTTATCACTTCCCCCAGCATTTGTTCATAGCCTTCCAAATGTTCTCGCCTTGCTCCCAGGACATCCCAAAATCTGTTGTAACTCTGGTGTAGAAACAGAAATATACAAATTTATATGACAAGAAATAATTATTTTTATAGCAATAGAAAGATGTCAGTTTAATCTTATTGTGCTAGAGACAGTATTTATTAGCTAATGTGCTGAAACTGAGTAATTCAGGGTACATATGTTCATACAACCATCAACAGATGCAAGATAAAATGAGAGTACTTGATGAGAGACCACAACAGCTAGGACTGAAAATAAATAGAGATAAGACCAAATTTATGAGAATTAATGCAGTTGGCAATAACCAAATAATAATACGAGAAATACCTCTACTAGACGTACAATCTTACATATACCTGGGCAGTAATATAGATAAAGAGGGAGGAACAGAAATTGATACCAAAATAAGGATATCAAAAGCAAGAGGAGCTTTCGTTGCACTGGGAAACATATGGAAATCCAAAGAAATTAGGTTAAATACAAAAATAAAAATTTTCAACTCAAATGTTAAATCGGTCCTATTATATGACTGTGAAACATAGAGAACAACAAAATTGAGAATCATGAAGATACAGACCTTCATGAATGGATTCTTGCACAGAATAAAAGGATGGAAATGGCAGGATAAAATCACTAACATAGAATTATGGAAATGTACCAATCAAATAATTGTGGATAAAGAGATACAGTGAAGACGATGGTGCTGGATAGGACACACTGTGGAAGCCAACTGACAGTATTACACAACGGGCCCTTTTTTGGAATTCCCAAGGAAAAAGACAAAAAGGAAGACCAAAATATTCTTGGAGAAGACAGATGGAAGCAGAGATGAAGATGATGGGGAAGACATGGAATGATCTTAAATAGTGGCAAGAAACAGAACGGCTTGAAAAGTGTTTGTTTATGACCTATGCTCCAAAGGAAGCTGAAAGGTAGAATAAAATGTTCATACAGAAATACTGTTTAGCATCACTAATGTCTTAACATCATTTTTATAATTGAAGATGCAAACACTAGAAGAAATCACATTCCTCACCCAAATGTGCACCATCACTTGCAGATCGAGAAAACTCACTTAATGAATGATCTAGAAAACTGACTGGATGACTAATCTAGGAAACTCACAGATGAATTATCTAGTAAAGTAACCGCAAGAATGATGTAGCAAACTCACTGATGAATGATCTAGAAACTCACTGCATGGATGATCTAGCAAACTGACTGATGAGTGATCGAGCAAACTTACTGAAGAATGATCTTGCAAACTCACTGATGAATGATCTAGAAAACTTACTGTACAAATGATCTAGAAAACTTACTGCATGAGTGATCTAGAAAACTCACTGATGAGTGACCTAGAAAACTCACTGCATGAATGATCTAGAAAACTTACTGTATAAATGTTCTGGAAAACTCACTGCATGAATGATCTAGAAAACTCACTGCATGAAAACATAAGAATAAGTATTCATTTTCTTAAAGCATTCCTTTAAATAACATTCATATATTTCTTTATAATATTTTATTATCTTTAAATAACATCCTAGAGTGAAGACTATAAAAATTGGCACAGCAACTTTCGAGGCAGTGCTGATGTCAAATTCAGAAGACAAAAGGCGCAAGAGAAAGGAGACGAGGCTAGGTACCACAGGTACACCTTGCTCGTTCTATGGATGGATCTGTCTGTCCAGAAATGGCAAATTCAGCCACGAGAAAAGATGTTCAGTAAAGCAGTACCCAGCATGAGACACTAATGCTTTACCAAACTACTGACTTATCATGATTGCTTACTACCAACCGTCTGTCAAGACGCCTAAGGCCATATATATATATAGAGTGAAGATCATTCAAGTGTTTTATTCTATAAATAACAATGAGATGGTCATTTAAATAATGTATTTTTTATTAGAAATTGTGGAACAATGTTATAGCTTTGCATTCCCTTCCAAGAACACAAAAAAGAAGGTTAAAAATTGGAAAGGTTTTCATCAAATAATTAGTATTTGTCTTTATTTACTCTTGATCATACAAACTGTTTATGTATACTCTTTATGGTCCAAATGTGAAGCACCTTAAAGTTCCAGCATCCCAATTCATGATTTATTTGTTTACAAAACATGTTGTGATAAATATCTAAATTCAATAGTTTGAAAAGTTTTGTAATATGTTTACATATTTTAAGACCAAAGAAAAGCAAATTGCAACAATAACAACAACAACAACAAAATTCATTATTTTGATTTTCTGTGTTTGATTTACAAATGTTTACCTGTTTAAGGAAATCTGACATTATAAATACATCTGTCTGTTTTGCCATGTCTGACTTAACTTCAGAGTATGTATCATTGATGATGGCCAAAAACATGTTGATCAAAACAAAGAAAACAAAGAATACAAAAAGCACAAAGAAGATGGGACCCAAGATACGATTGGCCTGCTCCAGCTGGTAGAAGTTGAAGTCTCCTAAAATTATTCGAAATAATGTAAAGCTGAAAATAAAATAAATGACATGAGCTGTATTTAATACTTTAAACTGTAGTTAAATTAACATGAACTAGACTTCAATATTATAAACTGTAATTAAAATGGCATGAATTAGATTTATATAGAGTCTTCTCATTGTTTCTATTAACAATGTTGTATTCCCTTCAAATATTGTTTTATAGTAATATTTCATTATTTGAATTAGATATCCGTTGTCTTTTGAACACTATCCACAGAAATTGTACAGTCCACATTGTTGTGATTACAATCAATCTTGTGGAATGACTATCTATGGTTCATCTATCATATCAATAAAGCAATATTGAACACACCATCATTCATTATTGGGTGCCATCTCCACATCAAAAGTTGGCTACCATAGAGCGCCATTTTACTCTGTCTCTTGTCTTGATGGTTCACCTGTCTCTCTTTTGATGTTATCAGCTCTCGTTAGTCTTCGTCTGCCTCAGCTTCATCTACCTTGTACCGTCCTTTACAAGATGACTTTAAAGAGGGCCTTGTGTACACATGCATCAAAAATTTCAGTCATCTTTTTCTAATTGTGTTAAGTCGTTCCTTTTTAATTTTCAGCTGATTTAGATTTTCTTTGTTTATCTTCTTTTCCTTCCACCCAATTCTCCCCATTATTCTATAGATCCACATTTTAATGGCTTCAATTTTCTGTTCCAATTTCTGATTAATGTCCATGTTTTTGTACCAAGGAGGAATGGTCAGTCACATTGGACTTATATAACACTGAAAAACCCTTTCTTGCTTCATTAGTAAGATTTTCTTCCTCTTCATTGGTTTCTGGATTGCACTGCATTGTGTTTGCACCTTTCAAATCTTGCAACTTTGTTCCGAGCTGCTTTCCTAGCCCTTGATTTTTCTTGACTTTTTTTTACAGGACAACCGTTTGTACTTTGAGTTATCTCTCTTGGGAAAGCAGACTTATCAGACTAAACCCTGAGTCTTTCCTCTTCTTCTTTTCTCTTTTCACTGATACCTAAAAGGTGTCGTTGTTTATATCATTTGTCATTCTTGAGCTGCTCGAACTGTCTGAATTAGTGATTTTCCTTTGTTATTACATGTCTCTGTCACTGCATCTATCCATCTTCTTCTGGGTCTTCCTCTTGGTCTTTTCCATGCATTCTCGAGAACGCCCTTGATGGTGATTGATAAGGATTCATTCTGACCAGGTGGCCAAACCATTTGTTGTTGTTGTTCTATATATTCTTGGTAGGGTTTAGTTCCTACCATTTTTCTTATGGTTTTATTTGGTATTCTATCTCTTCTTGTGTTGTTTGTTACTTTCCTCAAGCATCGCATCTCACATGTATTGATCTTTCTTAAATGGGATTTAGAAAGGGTCCATGTTTGACTTTCATAGCACAAAGTTGGTATGAAAATGCTATTTATTATTTGTTGTTTAGCTGACATAGAAGTGTTTGGATGTCTTAGCAATGGTGAAAACTGGTATGTGACAGCATTTGCTTTTTGTATTCTCATATCAATTTCTCTGTCTAGTTTTCCATCTTCTGTGCATCATTGTGCCTAAATACTTGAGTTCCTCTACTTGTTTTACCTGAGTCTTTACTGTCCTGAATTGCATACAGTTTTCCTTCTCTTAAGTGGATTATCTACCAGAATTATCATGCTCGTACTTAATCATTTTTTTTTACTGAGTTCCTCCCCAGCCTTCTCTTACTAGAATAAGTGCCTTTGATAAACTGAATTTGATTAAATTAAATCTGGCATCATTTTTTTGTTAGATTCCCCAGCAAATACTTTTTTGTTTATAAATGGAAATGAGCATAAATATATTATATCATGTTAGGCAATAAAGCTTGATAAAACATGGACAAATTAATATAAAATTGTACACAGCAGCTTTACTAAAAAAAAAAAAGACAGCTCAGTTATAAATGTTTTGACTACAAGCCTTCATCTGTATGACAAGACAACAAAAACATGCAAGACAATTATATAGATAGATTTCAACTTAGCTTTGAGCATTGTGTGTATTTTTTGTCCATATATCCTTCCAATTCACTGTGAAATATCAACTAGTTTAAAACATAGGTTAAACTTACAAAGAGTTCATAAAGGTGCTAAAATCCTCAACCTGAGTGCCAAAGAGAAGAAAGCCCAGCTGGGTGAATGCCAGAAACACAATGAAGAACATAACGAAGAATCCCAATAGATCTTTGGCACAGCGTCCCAATGTGGTCGACAGCTGTGTCATAGTTTTGTTAAAACTAATATACTTGAAAACCTTCAAGAAAAATTGGCAACAAAATTAATTATAAATGTAGCATATATATTATTTAACTTCTTGTCTATTTATCTTGTCTATTTATCTGATCTCCATTTATTTATCTTATTTTTTATTTACTTATTTATCTCCATTTATTTCTTCTACTATAAAGAAAAGAAGATGGACATATGTTAAGCATGTATTTAAAAGAAAAGACCAGAGAATTACAAAGCAGGCTCTCAAATGGGAAAAATCAGGTCAGAGGACAAGAGGATGACCTCGAGAGACACTGAAAATAACTCTAACAAAAGAGTCAAGGCTGGCAGGCATATACTTACTCTCTATAATCAAACATCTCATCCAGAATAGAGACAACTGACAGGAGACTCTATGAGCCCCCTATGTGCCATCTAATGGCACTGGAGGGATGAAACAACAAATAAAACAACTACTAAATCATATATATATATATAGTAGTTTTATTTGTATATATATATATACATATCCTGCATAATGAACACATTTGTACATTTATTTTTTTTTAAATATTTACAAAATGAGAAAGTAATACCACATGAATGTCTAAAAATAAAACAATCACAAAGTGATATATATATATATATATATATATATATATATATATATATATATATATATATTAGCTTAATGATCCCACCTAAAGATTTATTAAAAGCAGCAAAATATTACACAAAAATACAATCTAAAATATGAAATATTGTCTCTTTAACTTGGCTTTTGTTTGGAGGTGTAGAACAGTTTCACTATAACATTAACACTCTATAGAATAAGAAGGAAAAGTGAAAGAAATGGCAAAATAAGACAAAGAATTTCTTTAAATATATATATCATTTAATATTCAATATAAATAGTACCCAAAAATATTTTAAGTCATAAATATCAAGCTGTGACGGTTGTAAAAACTTTTTTTTATTTATATCAAGTGGTGACACACACAAAGTTCCCTGTGATCCACATATGTAAAGTGGTGGCACACACAAATTCACTATGATTCACACATATCAAGTGGTGACACACACAAAATTCCCAATGATCCATATATATAAAGTGATGACACACACACAAATTTACAATGATCCACATATATCAAGTTAGCTCAGTGGTTAGTGAACTGGACTATAAAGGACAAGGGGTAGGGTTCAATCCCAACCGACGGCTTCGGGGTTCACCCAGCCTTTAATGGCTACCAGATTTTTTTCTGGGAAAGTGAAGCGGCACGGGCGAAATACCAACCACATTACCCCAAAAATCATGTGCCGAAGGTCTGTAAAATTTATGGTCACTAACACCATATTCGCTATACACCACTTGGCGTGACGGGGGTACTTTACTCTTTACTTACATATATCTATCAAGTGGTGACACACACAAAATTCACAATGATCCACATATATCAAGTGGTGACACACAAAACTCACTATGACCACATACTTCAAGTGGTGACATATGCAAAACTCACTATGACCAAATACATTAAGTGGTAACACATACAAAACTCACTATGATCAAATACATCAAGTGGTGACACATACAAAAATCACTATGACTCACATACACAACTCACTATGACTCACATACAAAACTCACTATGACTCACATACAAAACTCTCTATGGCTCACATACAAAACTCTCTATGGCTCACATACAAAACTCACTATGACTCACATACAAAACTCACTATGGCTCACATACAAAAATCACTATGGCTCTCATACAAAACTCAATGACTCACATACAAAACTCACTATAACTCATATACAAAACATCATCAGCACAACTTACTTTAACCCATGCAAAGAAAACAGTAATGGCCACACTGTTATTAAAGCGAGTCTCCCAGAAACTCAGGTACTCAAAGCTTGGGTACTTTAGGGGATCTTTGAGCAGTTCTTCTAATCTCCCTTTTATTGTTAGTGTCCGGTACAAGTTGAATATTATGCACAAGATTGATATTATTATCAAAACAATATCCAGAATATTCCACAAGTTCATGAAGAATTTGAGACCATTGAGATATATCTGTGGAAAAGTGTATACTATAATAGTTTAAGTACATACACACAAGTTGAATAAATAGTCATCTTCAAAGATGTATACCTCTCCTGCACATCAGTTCATACATTTATCATTACACACATTCTTAGTTACAAATTCATAGGTACACAAATTCACGGTTACACACATTTATAGTTACACACATTCATAGTTACATATATTCATGGTTACACACATCCATAGTTATACATTCACAGATACTAACTTTCATAGTTACACACATCCATAGTTATACATTCACAGATACTAACTTTCATAGTTACACACATCTATAGTTATACATTCACAGATACTAACTTTCATAGTTACACACATCCATAGTTATACATTCACAGATACTAACTTTCATAGTTACACACATCCATAGTTATACATTCACAGATACTAACTTTCATAGTTACATGCATTCATAGTTAAACACATTCATAGTTACATACATTCATAGTTACATACACTCACAGTTACACAGACATAGCCGATAAGTTAGCTGGCAGCTATAATACATAGTTTGGCCTTACTCTGGGCAAAGAGGACATTACCAAGTTTGTTGTTTCTTCACTCCTTACAAGAAAAGGAGGGAAATGGGTTGGACAAGGATGTATACATTGAAAGACTGAGGAGTCTAAAGGTGGAAAAGGAGTCTGGTCAATCCGGAGTGTTTAATGGGATAACCAGATTTATCTATAATAAACACCTTACAGGAACAATCAGTCTGCATACGCTTTGAGAAGGGCTGGGATGGGTGGTAGATGGATAAGGGGATGCCCAGACTGAATGAAACTGATTCCAAGAAAAAAATAGAATAGTTACACACATTCATAATTACATACATTCATAATTACACATATTCATAATTACACACATTCATAATTACACACATTCATAGTTTACAGTGCAGAAACACAAACTGTACCAATCTCTGATAAACAATACAATCACTAAAGCCAATGCTATTTTTTTTTTAAACTGTGCAACAGTGCATGTGACAGAAAAGGAATTATCAGTCATACCAAAACACTGAAGATCTATCATACCAAAGAAAGAACTACTGCACTTTTTTTTTTACTTCACATTGATGAGTTAGAAAATCTTCAAAATAAATTTGCAGCATCAGGCCACTAAGATTTCCAGTAGACATTTAATATTTGTAATGTTAAATCTTGTTTTGCTTGAGTTGAATGAGCAAATATAAAAGGATTTCCAGCAATTCATTATGTTGAGGTTATGATTAAGCAAAGTTCACACACCACAGCCGCTTGCTTTAATTTAAAAGTGCACTTTAGCTATAATCTTGAAAATCTGGCAACACATTTGGGTCAAGGTACATTCCACTCTGAACTGGACTACAAAGGGCAAGAGGTCGGGTTTGATCCTGATCAACGGCTTCCAGGTTCACCCAGCCTTTAATGGGTACCAGATTATTTCTGGGAAAGTAAAGCGGCATGAACGTAATACCGACCACATTACTCCAAAAATCATGTGCTGAAGGTCTGCAAAAAATTATGGTCACTAACACCATATTCCTTATACGCCACTTGGAGTGACAGGGCTCTTTACTTTTTACTTACATTCAACTCATTCTTAAACTTGATATTTCACAGAAGTGGTTTCAATTTTTAACACCATATACAATATGTACAACTGTTTAGATAAGTAAATATTGATGTGTGAATCTATCTATCTATCTTTCGTTCGCCTGAAGCATTGTCTATATCTGCAATGTCGTTTCCTGTATAAATGTTACTGTCTTTTGTAATTCTTGCAGTGGCCCATATAGTTTTGTCTGTAGTGTTGTATCTATGGGCCAATGGATTTTCCTCAGTCTACTATATTCAGTGCAGTCTTGAAGTATGTGTTCAGCAGTCTGGGGCGCCTGTCCACATGTACAAGTAGTTGAGGTGCCGATCTTGAATTTTGTATACATGTGACTATGGAGTCGATTGTGTCCTGTTCTGAGACGTATAATGATAACTTGTTCATATCTATTCATATTATAAAAGGCATCCTGATTTGGGGCTTGTGGTCCTCTGATTGATTTGATTATCTGTTTCTTATGATGGTATGTAACAGGTGTATCTAGTTGTGTGCCTGTTGAACCTTCCTTTGCCAACTGATCTGCTTTCTCATTTCCTGGTATTCCACAGTGAGATGGGATCCACTGCAGGGCAACCCTGTGGTGCTTGCAGAGTTCAGTCAATAAGGTCTGCAGATGTGGTAATTTTCTGGATTGTAGTGCCTGGAGTACTGATCTTGCATCTGTCAAAAACACTACAGGCTGCGGGCTAAGATTAATGTTCAGCAGTTTTTCTATTGCTAACTTTATTGCTTGTATTTCTGCATCATAATTGTGACAATATTTCCCTGTTGCTATTTTATTCATATCCCTAGTGTTATTTGGGTATTCTATATATGCACCTGCTCCCCCATTTTTTACTGCATTCTGTGCTGATCCATCTGTATACACACGAATCCATAGGTCTTGTGGGTATTCTTCATCCAGGAAACTGAGAGTTATTGTTTTTCGCTGTAGACTATTCTGTTCCTCTTTATCAACTATTCCTTTCACTTCTGTCCGTATTTGAACTGATAATCCAGATTCCTCTGTCCAGGGAGTCTGTTCTGGTATGGGCAGTAGGGGGTTAACAGCTCTTGGCATGTCTGGTGTTTGTCTACTAATACGCTTGGCTTGGTGGATAAAACTGCTTCTCTTAAGTCGTCCCAATGCAAGATTTTGGAATCGGTCCTTCATTGGATGTCTCGGCATGCAAGCAAATTTTTCTGCCTGTATCAGCACCTTTGTGTCCCTCCGTTCTCTCAGTGCTGGTATCCTCCACAATTTCTCCATCTCTAATATTGGTGTTGATTTCATTGCTCCTGTGATGACCCTAAGTGCCTGGTTTTGTACTTTATCCAGTTCTTGAAGTGTGGTGTTTGATGCTGAACACCATGCAGATGATCCATATTCTAAATGTGGGCGTATACTCTGTTGGTAAACTTTACTGAGTATTTTCCCACTCGCACCCCACGTAGTTCCACACAGCTTTCTTAGAATAGCCAATTTTCTCCTTGCTTTTTGGGTTGCCTTATTTATCTGCTGTTTCCAAGATAGTTTGTTATCAAATGTAACTCCGAGATACGTAGCCTGTATGTCTTCTTTCACAGGCTCATTGTTTATATAGATGGCTCCTGCTTTTTGTTTTGGGGAAAGAGTGAAAAGTGTAGTACTGCATTTGTCTGTATTGATGCTGATACACCATCTATTTGTCCATGAATTCAGTGCATTCATAGCTCTTTGTAACAATTTGGAGGCCACTGTTGCATACTCCTCTGTGCACCACATTACCAAGTCATCTGCATACATTGCCACTTTGATACCATGTGGTAGTTCAGTAACTAGGTCATTGATGTAGATCAGAAAAAGTGTTGGAGATAGTACCCCTCCCTGTGGAACGCCCTGGCGCAGTAAGACCTTCTTACTCTTAAGACCATCCAGTTGCACTCTGGCTCTCCTGTTATGCAGGTATGCTTTGACCCATTTGTACATCCTGCCATTTACTCCATAATTTCTCAGTTTCTTCAAAAGCCCTTCCTTCCATACCTTATCAAATGCTTTCTTTAGGTCTATCCATGCTGCTAGTACCAGTTTCTTTTCTTGAAACGCATCCTCAATTTCCTGGGAAAGATAGGTTGCCTGATCTTCGGTAGAGTAACACTGTCTAAAGCCTGCTTGTTGTGGGACAAGGAGATTTTCACTTTCCAGGTACCACTGCAGTCTGAGATTGATTATACGTTCCATTGTTTTACACAAACAGCTTGTAAGGCTGATTGGTCTATAGCTGGATGTCATTGAACCATCTTTTCCTGGCTTTAGTAATGGTATCATAATTGCTTCTCTCCATGCCTGTGGCACTTTACCTGTGATCCAGCAAATGTTGTAGATCTGCAGTAGTTTTGCTTTAGCTGCAGTTCCCAAGTTCTTAATCATTTCATTAGACACTCCATCACTACCTGGTGACTTTTTCATTTTTAATTTGGATATTGCCAGCTCTAGCTCTCTTTGTGTAATGGGTATTTCCATGACTTCATGTGCAGTCTCTTCTTGTCTTGCATTTTGTTGTTTTAGACGGGTCTCTTGACGTTTCTCTAGGCTAATTTCAATATTGTTGTCATTTGCAAAGGAGTCTGCAAAGTGATTTGCTGCATGTTTACCTGTTAGAATGTTTCCATCCTTCTTCAGTGTAATTTTTGTGTTCCCTTCTGTACCCTCATCATTCAGCTGTTTTACAAGCTTCCACACTTTTCTTGTGTCTCGTTCTAGATTCATGTACTCTGTTTTCTCTTTCCAACTTCTCCGTCTGGCTTGTAGTTTAGCCCATTGAAATTTGGCTTTAGCATGCTGATAGTTATTGTGGTGTTCCTGGCAGGGGTTATTTTCTGCTTGTTTTCGAGATGTTTCCATGTCATTGTGCAGTTGCTCTAGTTCACTATTCCAGTATGGTTTGTAGTGTTTCCGTGCCCCTCTGGGTATTGGATTAGACTGAGGAGTCTAAAGGTGGAAAAGGAGTCTGGTCAATCCGGAGTGTTTAATGGGATAACCAGATTTATCTATAATAAACACCTTACAGGAACAATCAGTCTGCATACGCTTTGAGAAGGGCTGGGATGGGTGGTAGATGGATAAGGGGATGCCCAGACTGAATGAAACTGATTCCAAGAAAAAAATAGAATAGTTACACACATTCATAATTACATACATTCATAATTACACATATTCATAATTACACACATTCATAATTACACACATTCATAGTTTACAGTGCAGAAACACAAACTGTACCAATCTCTGATAAACAATACAATCACTAAAGCCAATGCTATTTTTTTTTTAAACTGTGCAACAGTGCATGTGACAGAAAAGGAATTATCAGTCATACCAAAACACTGAAGATCTATCATACCAAAGAAAGAACTACTGCACTTTTTTTTTTACTTCACATTGATGAGTTAGAAAATCTTCAAAATAAATTTGCAGCATCAGGCCACTAAGATTTCCAGTAGACATTTAATATTTGTAATGTTAAATCTTGTTTTGCTTGAGTTGAATGAGCAAATATAAAAGGATTTCCAGCAATTCATTATGTTGAGGTTATGATTAAGCAAAGTTCACACACCACAGCCGCTTGCTTTAATTTAAAAGTGCACTTTAGCTATAATCTTGAAAATCTGGCAACACATTTGGGTCAAGGTACATTCCACTCTGAACTGGACTACAAAGGGCAAGAGGTCGGGTTTGATCCTGATCAACGGCTTCCAGGTTCACCCAGCCTTTAATGGGTACCAGATTATTTCTGGGAAAGTAAAGCGGCATGAACGTAATACCGACCACATTACTCCAAAAATCATGTGCTGAAGGTCTGCAAAAAATTATGGTCACTAACACCATATTCCTTATACGCCACTTGGAGTGACAGGGCTCTTTACTTTTTACTTACATTCAACTCATTCTTAAACTTGATATTTCACAGAAGTGGTTTCAATTTTTAACACCATATACAATATGTACAACTGTTTAGATAAGTAAATATTGATGTGTGAATGATATTTCAGTAGAATAATGCTTGTAACAGAATCAGCAAAGATTGTCAAATCTGAGGGTTTCAGGGGACGCATCATGCAACTTTAACAATAACAGTTTTTAAGTTTTAAGATATAGATTCGCTTAATCAACATGAATGTGTATTCATTTTTATCAAGTACCATGACTGTTGGCGTAGGTGATCCTGTCTCTCCACAACTTTCTATCTCGGCAGTTATTTATCATTTCTGTTGTTGACCTTCCGCCAAGACTTTCTCTTAAGTTGTCTGGTATCTTTTCTCTTTGCTTCCCTCTATCTCTTCATCTCTCAACTTTGCTAGTTGTCACAATATATCGCAGCTATTCCCTTCTCATTATATGACCAAAAAATTATGATTGTTTCTTCTTAATATATTACCTCACTTTTTGTTTTAGCTTCTTTCAGAGCATTTTTATACTCTTCTTAGCTGTCCATGGTATTCTCAACATTCTTCTGTAAAACCACATTTCTACAGCCTCCAGTGACTTTCTTGCCTATTGTCCTAGATTGATATCCATATGTTAAAACTGGCTCTACATAACATTTAAGAACCCTTTTTCTTGTTTCTAATGTCAAAAATGGTTTGCACGATATCTTCCTCATTTTTTGGAGAGCTGCTTTTGCATGAGCCATTCTGTAACTCACCTCTGTTGTACATCCACTATCTGAGGTTAACAATGTTCCCAGATATTTAAATTCATTTACCTGTTTTAATATTGTCCCACTTGTCTTTATTGTGCATTGTGATGATGTCTTTTTCTTTGTTGTTACCATTACTTCTGTCTTCGCTATTAAGGCTGAGTACTTTATTTTTGCTTTCCTTCACTATAATGTCTAACATTTCTTGTAAATCATTTTCACTCTTAGCAATTAAGACTGTCTCATCAGCATACCTTAGATTATTTATATTATGACATTCAATTGTTATTCCAGGCATGCCCCTTATTGTTTCTTAAAATAATCTCACTATAAATATTAAACAAATCTGGTGACAGCACACAACCTTGCCTAACACCCTGTTTTATTTGTTGAAACATTCCCAAATGATTACAGTTCTAATGGCCACAGTTTGTTGCCAGTATATGTTCTTTATTATTCTTAGATCTTTGCTGTCTACGCTTAAGCTTTCTAATATTTTTATTATTTCTTGGTGCTTTACTTTGTCAAATGCTTTGGTATAATCTATGGAATATAGGCATAGATCTGTTTTCACCTCTATGGCTTTTTCTACTAAAGATCTTATGATATATATGGCATAGTTCGTACCTTTACCTCCAACAAAACCACACCGTTAATCACTAATTTCTGGACTGAATTTGTTTCGCACTCTTTGCATAATGATTATTAGTAATATCTTAGTAATGTGTATATTAGTGTAGATAGAGATGATACAGGCACTATAAGATTTTGCCATTGAGGTGATTACAGACATATGCAATGACATATACCAAACAGGATACATACCAAATGAACTAAAAACATCAACTTTCATTGCATTGCCTAAAAGGAATGGTGCAGTTGAATGCAGTGATTTTAGAACAATAAGCCTAATGAGCCATGTTACAAAAATCTTGCTAAAGGTTATACGAGGAAGGATTCAAAATAAAATCAAACTGAATTAGATGAGCAGCAATTTGGATTTAGGAGAAATAGTGGGACAAAAAAGCCACATTTTGCATGAGAACATTAATTGAAAAGTACACAGAAGTAAAATAACCAATATATGTCTGCTTCATAGACTACATCAAAGCTTTTGATAGAATACACTACAAACAACTTATAGAATGCCTAAAAGAGACACATCTAGATAAAATGGACATACGACTAATATGTAATCTATACTGGGAGCAAACAGCAATAATAAAATATAACAAAGAGTTCTCTACACCCATTGATATAAAAAGAGGAGTAAGACAGGGATGCATTCTATCACCAACCTTGTTCAATCTATACACTGAGCAAATCTTTAAAAACATCACAGAGATGCCAGGCCTAAACATTAATGGAAAGATAATCAATAACCAAAGATATGCTGATGATACTGTATTACTAGTAGAAAATCCTAAATATCTACAACAATTACTTAATGAAATAAACATGACAAGCAAAAAATATGGACTAAATATGAATATCAAAAAGACTAAAACTATGATAATAAACAAAGAAAATACTCAAAACCCACAGGTGGATATCAAAATTGAAGGAATAGACCTGGAGACAGTTCAGAACTACAACTACCTTTGACATACTATAACCAATGATGGAAAATGTGCAACTGAAATAAACAAAAGAACAGGAATGGCAAAAAAGTAATTTTAATGTCATGAAGAACATACTAACATCAAACAAATAACACCAGGGCTGAAACTAAGAATAGCAAAATGTTACATCTTTTCAATATTTCTATTTGGTGCATAAACATGGACATTAGACAAGAAAACAGAACAGAGAATTGAAGCCTTTGAAATGGGGATATATAGAAGAATAGGTAGAATTGGATGGAAGGAAAAGAAAACAAACGATGAAGTCTTAAAACAACTAAAAATGAAAAGAGAACTACTAAACACAATTCAAACAAGACAACACGATTTTTGGGCCATGTTAAAAGACACAATAGCCTACTAAAAGTAATATTGGAAGGAAAAATACAAGGTAAAAGAGGCAGAGGCAGGCCAAGACTAACATGGATGAGTAACATCAAAAGATGGTCAAGTCAATCTATGACAGTCTGCACCATCAAAGCAAGAAACATAGTAGAATGGCGATCCATGGTAGCCAACCTTCATTGCTGAGAAGGCACACGATGATGATGATGATCAATGACAAACAGCTGTGCCAAGCACTGAGATGAGGACTGTACAAACAGCATTAGGCCACTAAGACAAGGACTGGAGCAGACACTGTAGGCAGTACACCAGGTTCAATTATATGGCTAAAAGTGGTAGGTAATTACATTTTAAAAAATATTATTAATATTCACAGTTTCAAATATTTTTGCATCCTTATCACAAAAATCTGAAACTGCACAATGAAATGTGCAATAATGTAGGAAATTGCTGTATATTATTTGCCTTATATTACATATATCGTGAAAAAAACTAAATGTCTTCCACATGCGATGTTCCTGCAGAATAATGCACATCAAATGGCAGGACAAAATAGCCATCTTAGCTGTCCTGCAACGTGCTAAGACCACAAAAATCATATCGATGGTTAGATGTCGAAGACTAAGATGGCTGGGGCACGTCCTGTGAATGAAAGAAAAACGCATCCCCAGGTAAATACTATATGGTGAACTAACACACAGAAAAAGACAAATCGGCAGACCTAAACTATGATATATGTTTATCTGTAAATATATATATAGATTTACATATATCTGTAAATCATCTCTGAATGACTTCTCCATCTGTGAAAATGACTGGGAACATCTGGCAAGTGATTGCACATCATGGAGAGCATGTATAAGGAATGGTATAACATCATTTGAGACTGTGCTAAGGCAAAACTTAGAAGAGAAAAGACTCATGAAAAAAGGATGGAAAACCCTGTGGATCAGTGGGCCTGAATTGTTCATTCTGTGGCTGTGTGTGATTTGTCAAACATTGGTAGAATTAGTCACAAGAGAAGCTGTTCGACAAAAACAAAACTAAAAAAAAATACACAATAGCCTCCACTAGACTGTCTGACAAGACGAAAAGGGCCATATATTATATATATAATAGAAAAAATATGCAAATATTTCATTGGATTCAAATAAACCCAGTAATTGTAAGCTTCTCTCTCTCTCTCTGTCTCTCTCTATCTCTCTCTCTCTGCGATCAAGACTCAATCAGAGTAGGATTCCAGACTCTCTCATGAAGTCAGCTGTCTGTTTAAGTGATTCGATTGCCCATATAGTTTCTCTTCCAGGGAGGTGGGTGTGGACCACATTGCTCTTCTCAGGTCTGTGTACTAATAAACATGACTTATAAAAATAAATAAGCTTCTAAAAGGCAGTGAAATAAAAACAAAAAAAACCTTCATAACAAGTGAATTATGTCACTACAATAAATATCTTATATAATTAATTAAAACAAAATAACCCAAAAGCAATTGAAACATAGAGTTATAAATAGAACATTATATAATATAGAACAAACTTGATCCAATGTTTCAAACACTCCAAGGCCTGAAACATCACTACACACCTCAATGATCTCTTCCAATATGTAAAATATAATGAACAGTATAAAGATGACCTCACATGCCAGGACAAAATAATCAAATGTGGTCACGTAACGAATCAGTTTAACAGTGTTAAATGTCCATGATGGGATAGCACCCCCAGTTGCAGGAAATTCTACGATCAACCTGGAACACAGGTTTAAGAAAATGTTGATGTTGATTTTTAAGTGTGAACATACTAGATTTTTTTGCTAATTTAAAAAGAAACATAAAACATGTACAAGCATGAAATTATTAGACAATCATCATGCGGTGCCAAGAAATTCCATGCATTTTTAAATCTCCTGCTTCAGATTACATTATATTGTAGTTATTCTTCTTAATCCACTGATCCCCTCGATGCTGAAAGGCAAATGAGGAAGGAAAGAAGAGGAAGATAAGCCATTTTTAGCATCTTCTTTTCACTTCTTTACCGATGTTGTTAATGCCTAATCTTCTGGCGACTTCTTTCTTTGTGATTTGTTGATCCCAAGAGGTGTTTAGAATCTTCCTAAGACAGCAACCTTCAAATCCTCCAAGTCAGATTTTTGTCTTATGGTAGGTTCATTTTCTACATTTCATTGCAGTTATCATATTTTTATAATAAGGCTGTGAAACATGAAGAACAACAAAAATGACGAAGATACAGACTTTCATTAATGGATAATTATGCAGAATAAAAGGATGGAAATGGCAGGACAAAATCACTAACATAGAATTATGGAAATGTACCACTCAAAATCCTGCGGATAAAGAGATACAGTGTGACGATGGTGCTGGCTAGGACACACATTGCAGAAGCCAACTGAGAGTATTACACAACAGGCCCTTTTTTGAAATACCCAGGGAAAAATATAAAAAGGAAGACCAAGGTATTCTTGGAGAAGACAGATGGAAGCTGAGATGAAGTTGATGAGAAAGACATGGAATAATCTTAAAAGAATGGCAAGAAACAGAACAGCTTGGAAAGTGTTTACTGAAGACCCATACTCCACAGAGAGCTGAAATGTAGAAGTAGAAGAAGATAGCCACTATTAGGCCACAGCAGCTAGTCATTTTGTATCACTTTTAACTACAGTAAGATTGCAACTCTACCACCTTTTCTCGTCTTTTTTATCTATTTGCCTTTTACAATAAGTCATCCACTGCAAGCAATAATGATAATGGTTTCAAACATGTACTATTGTAATGGTCATACTGAAGAAACAATCATCATCATCAACATGCAGCATAAAAATAAACAGGACAATTCTGAAACAAGTGCAATGCTTCAAATACTTGGCATTGGCATACATGGCATAATAACATCAGATGGAAGATGCACCACAGAAATAAAAAGCAGAATAGCTCAGGCCAAAATAGCATATCAGAAAATGAAAAACATCTTATGCAACAAATATATGTCAATAGAAGTGAGAAAGAGAGCTCATCGGTGCTATATAGAGCCAATTCTTACCTATGGAAGCGAATCATGAACAGTAAACAAACAAATTCAAAAATGATTAGAGGCCAGAGAGATGGGATTTCTCAGAAGAATGTTGAAAGTTCCCTGGACAGCTAAAAGGACCAACGAGGAAATTCTCAAAAAGGCCAACACAAAAAGGCAGCTCCTAAAAAAGATCAGAAAGAAACAATCAACATTTTTTGGGCACATCATGAGAAGAGGAAAGTTGGAATACTTGGTTACAAGTGGCAAAATACAGGGAAAGAGAGATCGTGGGTGATAAAGAAAGAAAATACTGGATAGCTTGGTGTCATGACATGAAATACGGTTAACAACAGAACTGATACAATGTACAGTACATAGAAGATTGTGGAAGGACAGAATCACCTTTGCCAACCGGTATGGCACATGATGAGGATGACTATTGCACATCTGTTCTGTACATCGATTCTTACAAATAATTCCCTGTCACAGGGTGGGATATGTGTGATCTGAGCTTTCGAAAATGCTTTAAAATATCAAAAACAGATCAATAAAAACAATTTTTGTCCATAAAATGTTATAAATCTAAATAGAAAGGCTTGACTATGAAGAAACCATGGTTCTGGATAGAAAGACCTGGCTATGAAGAAACCATGGTTCTGGATAGAAAGGCTTGGCTATAAAGAAACCATGGTTCTGGATAGAAAGGCTTGGCTATGAAGAAACCATGGTTCTGGATAGAAAGGCTTGGCTATGAAGAAACCATGGTTCTAGATAGAAAGGCCTGGCTATGAAGAAACCATGGTTCTGGATAGAAAGGCTTGGCTATGAAGAAACCATGGTTCTGGATAGAAAGGCTTGGCTATGAAGAAACCATGGTTCTGGATAGAAAGGCTTGGCTATGAAGATACCATGGTTCTGGATAGAAAGGCTTGGCTATGAAGAAATCATGGTTCTGGATAGAAAGGCTTGGCTATGAAGAAACCATGGTTCTGTACAGAAAGGCTTGGCTATGAAGAAACCATGGTTCTGTACAGAAAGGCTTGGCTATGAAGAAACCTTGGTTCTGTACAGAAAGGCTTGGCTATGAATAAACCTTGGTTCTGTACAGAAAGACTTGGCTATGAAGAAACTATGGTTCTAAATAGAAAGGCTTGACTATGAAGAAACTATGGTTCTGAACAGAAAGGCTTGACTATGAAGAAACTATGGTTCTAAATAGAAAGGCTTGGCTATGAAGAAACTATGGTTCTGAACAGAAAGGCTTGACTATGAAGAAACTATGGTTCTAAATAGAAAGGCTTGGCTATGAAGAAACCATGGTTCTGAACAGAAAGGCTTGACTATGAAGAAACTATGGTTCTGAACAGAAAGGCTTGACTATGAAGAAACTATGGTTCTAAATAGAAAGGCTTGGCTATGAAGAAACTATGGTTCTAAATAGAAAGGCTTGACTATGAAGAAACTATGGTTCTAAATAGAAAGGCTTGACTATGAAGAAACTATGGTTCTAAATAGAAAGGCTTGACTATGAAGAAACTATGGTTCTAAATAGAAAGGCTTGACTATGAAGAAACTATGGTTCTAAATAGAAAGGCTTGACTATGAAGAAACTATGGTTCTAAATAGAAAGGCTTGACTATGAAGAAACTATGGTTCTGTACAGAAAGGCTTGGCTATGAAGAAACTATGGTTCTAAATAGAAAGGCTTGGCTATGAAGAAACTATGGTTCTGAATAGAAAGGCTTGACTATGAAGAAACTATGGTTCTAAATAGAAAGGCTTGACTATGAAGAAACTATGGTTCTAAATAGAAAGGCTTGACTATGAAGAAACTATGGTTCCGAATAGAAAGGCTTGACTATGAAGAAACTATGGTTCTGTACAGAAAGGCTTGACTATGAAGAAACTATGGTTCTGAATAGAAAGGCTTGACTATGAAGAAACTATGGTTCTGTACAGAAAGGCTTGACTATGAAGAAACTATGGTTCTGAACAGAAAGGCTTGGCTATGAAGAAACTATGGTTCTAAATAGAAAGGCTTGGCTATGAAGAAACTATGGTTCTAAATAGAAAGGCTTGACTATGAAGAAACTATGGTTCTAAATAGAAAGGCTTGACTATGAAGAAACTATGGTTCTAAATAGAAAGGCTTGACTATGAAGAAACTATGGTTCTAAATAGAAAGGCTTGACTATGAAGAAACTATGGTTCTAAATAGAAAGGCTTGACTATGAAGAAACTATGGTTCTAAATAGAAAGGCTTGACTATGAAGAAACTATGGTTCTAAATAGAAAGGCTTGACTATGAAGAAACTATGGTTGTAAATAGAAAGGCTTGACTATGAAGAAACTATGGTTCTAAATAGAAAGGCTTGACTATGAAGAAACTATGGTTCTAAATAGAAAGGCTTGACTATGAAGAAACTATGGTTCTGTATAGAAAGGCTTGGCTATGAAGAAACTATGGTTCTAAATAGAAAGGCTTGACTATGAAGAAACTATGGTTCTAAATAGAAAGGCTTGACTATGAAGAAACTATGGTTCTAAATAGAAAAGCTTGACTATGAAGAAACTATGGTTCTGAACAGAAAGGCTTGACTATGAAGAAACTATGGTTCTAAATAGAAAAGCTTGGCTATGAAGAAACTATGGTTCTAAATAGAAAAGCTTGACTATGAAGAAACTATGGTTATGAACAGAAAGGCTTGACTATGAAGAAACTATGGTTCTGAACAGAAAGGAGCCAATGGTGGGGTGTGCTAAACACTCCAAGGTATGGTGACAGCTTTACAAATAAAGAACACAACACAATACTGACGTTTCGGCCTGTGGCCTTCTTCAGAATACAGGGACAACGACAACAGGCGGTGAAGCACAATTACTACATGTTAGATGATCAAGTGGAGGGCGAGGAAAGTAGGATGCAGAAATAAGAAAAGAGAGAAATGAATTTTACATGATGAGAGGTATCATGGGCGTCAAAATATATAAAATAGAAAAAGAGAGAGAAAAATGTATAATAAATGTACTTAGCTGAGCTCAGAGCAGGAAAACTGTAATCCGTGCTGAAACCAGTCGGAATGACTAAAAGCGCAGAGAACGTGTATAGAAAGCAACACGTGACAAAGACAGGTCAGTAAAGAGGGCAAAAAGGATCTAATATCGGGAAAACCAAAAAAGGGGGGGGGGGGAAAGGGGGGGATAGACGAGGACACTCCTGGGACACAACAAGCAATACATATAAATCACTCAACAATGGAAGTGAGAGATCACGCGAGAGGTTAAGAGAAAGAAATAGAATGACACGACAAAGTAGTAAACTAGGCAGTGGGTGAGAGAGATGGACTCTACAGAATGGATGGCCTCAAACTGAAAGAGTTGAGAGGTAGGTCAACGAAAGGAAGGATTGGATACTGGAGGAAGAGATACGGTGAGGAAGAATAATAAAGCCGGTATAATGAGAAGTCGGCAGGAGTCGGCTCCCTCAATGAGATAGAACTGCTTGCACAGAAGAGAGACAGATGGCGAGATTTGATAAAATATCTTTAAAAGAAAACTGCTAGAACAAAAAAAAAATCCATATAGGAGAAGGTGTATCTTGGTCTACGCCCTATGGGCCGGTTACGGCTCGAAAGGTCAATAGATAGATAGATAATGAGAAGGGCGATAGAGGGGTGGTCCGGAGGAAGTTAGTCTATCGGGAGGTAGGGAAGTATTGGAGGAGGAGGTATGGAGAGGAGGGTTAAGAAGCAGGTATGTGAAAACTGGATAGGGGGAGAGGCGGTAGGTCAGAAGTGAATGGAAAAAGAGAAAGTCTGGAAGAAGTGGAGCAATAGGGGATGGTGTAGAAGAGGTATGAACCATAGGAGGTAAAGAAGTAGGGAAATGATAGAACAAAGGGGGGAATGAAAGTGGGCATCAGGATAAGGGGGATACTGGAATAGTAGGTATAGATGAGTAGTGACTACAAGTTAATAGAGAGGAGAGGGGTGAGCTAGGAGTAGATCAGCAGAGGGGTGGTAGGAAGGACGAGGGACAATAGAGGTGGGCAGAGAGATCGTACGTACAGTCCAGGTGGAGAGGTGATATAGTGATAAAGAGGTAAAGGACATGAAGGTAGTCAGAAGAGAAAAAGGTGTAGGGAGGGGGGGGTTTAGGAGGAAGAAGGCAAGATGGGGGTTACTCAAAGAGGATATGAAAAGCAGGGATGGACGAGGAGTAGAGGACCCAAGAAGAGAAATAGGAAGAGAGGTCCATAGGTGGGAGGGTGGAGTCGGAGGCCGGAGGGTCCTCAGAGGGACAGGGATACATTGATGCCACGAGGGGTGAGGCAGCCTCAACGAGCGATCAGACGGTGCTCAAGAGTGAGCCGACTGTGGTGATCAGAGGAGCATGATACTAGGCCAGTTACCAAGACATCAGTCTTACCTCGATGGCCCCTCGAGTTAAAGTGGGCTGCTACAGGAGTGTCCGCTTCTTGGGTGATGTCATTCAAGTGTTCACGGCACCTATCGCCGATTCTTCGACCAGACTGACCGATGTAGGTTAACTTGCATCGCTTACAGATGATGGCATAAATGATGTTCCGCGATGTGCAAGTGAATCCCTCTCTGATCTCGAAAGGACCATTAGGGAAGAGGACAGTGTCGGTCTGGAGAACGTGGTCACAAGTTTTACATACTCTCCGGTTGCAGCGGATAGTGCCTCGATGGCTGAAGTGGTCAGCAGGAAGACGGCCCCTGACAAGAAAGTCTCGGAGGTTCCGGTCACGTCTAAAGGCCACTAGTGGTGGGTCAGGGAAGAGCAGACGAGTAGTAGGGTCAGATCGAAGAATAGGGAGGTAGCGGTGGATGGTCCTAATAGCGGCGTAGTGGTGAGGGTGATGGGTGAGAGCGAGCACTACTCTATCAGAGGGGGGATGAGTAGAGGGGGTAAGAGCAGACTGACGTGAAGTGTGGAGAACTCGACGCAGGGCAGGGAGGAGAGCTGATTCAGGATAGAGACGTCGGCGGAAGAAATCAAGCATAAGGTGGGCATTGTGAAGGAAATCTTCGTCGTCTTGGCAAAGGCGACGAAGTCTGAGAAGCTGGGAATAGGGAAGAGAGTTCTTGCAGGATGTAGGATGAGAGGAGTCGTAGCGGAGGAAACTATGGGAGTCAGTGGCCTTGTAGAAGACCGAGGTGAGAAGATGAGAGGTGCCCAAGGAGACTAGGATGTCCAGGAAAGATACGGAGGAGGTGGAGATGTGGAAGGTGATGTGGATAGAGGGGTGGAAATGTCCGACATATTCGATGAAACGGGAGATCTCATCTTCTGGAAGGTCAGACAGACCAATGCAGTCATCAATGTACCTACGATACATAAGGGGAAGAGGGCCCTGGTAGGTATGGATGATTTGGTGCTCAAGGTAACCCATGAAGAGACAAGCATAGCTAGGGCCCATTTTAGTGCCCATCGCCACACCGCTGATCTGGGTGAAGAAATTGCCATTGAACTCGAAAGAGTTGAGGTTCAAGACTAATTCTGCTAGACGGAGGAGGACGCCAGTGGCGATGGAGGGTTGGATCCTACGGTCCAGGAAAAACTGAAGAGCTTGAAGGCCGTCGGAGTGGGGAATAGAAGTATACAGGGAGCAGACATCCATAACGAAGAGGCGGTAGTGACGATCAGGAAGGAGGGTGATAGAGGAAAAGATGTTAAGGGCGTCGTTAGTGTCTTTGACATACGAAGGGAGGCCCATAACTATGGGTTGAAAGACACTGTCGAGGAAGTCAGAAATGAGAACAGTAGGACATGAGATGGAAGAGACAATAGGACGTCCAGGAGAGTCAGGTTTATGTATTTTAGGCAGCATATAAAAAGAGGGTCTGCCCAAGCAGTGGTCAGGAAGGATCATGCGGGAGGAGCTAGAGGGAAGTAATCCATCCTGAATGAAACGGAGGATCGTACGACGCACCACGGCGTTATTAGAGACAGTAGTGTCGTCGGGGGTGGGGAGGTAGAAAGTCGAGTCGGATAATTGTTTATCACCTTCCCGGATATAAAGGTCTTTCCTCCATACCACCACAGAGCCGCCCTTGTCGGCCGGCTTGATGACAATATCATCACGTCGGCGAAGATCCTGGAGGGCTTGGTACTCTTCACTACTAAGATTAGAGCGTCGAAGTCTATGGGGACGAAGTGCCTTAATATCCCGGTAGGTACTGTTAATGAACTGGTCCAAAGCCTGTGATTCGCCCGAGCGGGGAGTCCAGTCAGATTTACGGGGGGAAAAGCGGGCAAATTCGTCTGTAGGAGGAGGTTGAGAGGAAGAGTTCGGATGATTAAAGTAATAGAGTTTGAGTCGTAGTCGTCTGTGATACTCCTGAATGTCCCGTAAGAGAGAGAATGAGTCACTCAAAGGGCGAAGGGGGACAAACTTAAGACCCTTGCTGAGAAGAGAGCGCTCATGGTCGGAAAGGGGCAAATCAGGGGGAATACAAGTGACAAGGGAGCTAGAGTCAGAGGCATTGGGGAGAGGAGGAGGTGAGGGAGGAGGAGGAGGAGGACGGAGGTTCAAGAGTTTACGTTTGTGCTGAGAGGATAAAAAGTCATACACAGATCGGTTGTGGTGGTGGATGGTATGGCGGATGAAGCGAAGAGTCCCAGGAAAGTTAGAGGTGAGTAGATGGAGTTGGGATAGGAGGTGTTGTAGGCGGGTGTTGAGGTGGGATATAAGACGAGAGTGGCTAGAAGCGACAAGACGAACACGTTTCAGGCCATGCTGGAGTTCAAGGTTCTGCAGTTGGCGGCGAAGATAGTTAGAGAGGTGGGGTTGACCGACTTGAGGTGAGAAGTGAGATCGGAACCCACACGGGAGAAATTTACGATGGAGGCAGTTGTTCAAGAAATTAAGATGACAGGTAAATCTAGTTTTCTTGAAAGTAGTGAAGGCAAAGTCCTTAGAGATGTTAGAGAGTTCGGGGGGTAGAGTGGAGAAGGAGGCGATGATGGAGTGACGGATAGAATGAGATAGATGTTTGAAGGAGGGCATAGTGAGGAGATGAGAGAAGATCGAGAAGAGAAATGAGAGATAAACCAACTAGATGAAGATAGGTAGGATACGTGAAGGTATAGAGAAGCCAATAATAGAAAGAGGGAAGGTAGTGAATAGAAAGTATGAGGAGCAAAGTGCAAGAGGGGAGGGTAAGGAAGCACCCAGAAGTGAAGGCGAGGAGAGACTGGCGAAAGATAGAATAGGTAGGTAAAAGAACGGAGTGGAAATGGTTCTAACTAAAGTACACAGAGATGAATGACGTTAAACAAACATAAAGTAGCAGCGATATCAATTGAGTAGGGAACAGGCAAATAATTGCAATGCTGCGGTAAAGCTGGTAGCAAGGAGCCAATGGTGGGGTGTGCTAAACACTCCAAGGTATGGTGACAGCTTTACAAATAAAGAACACAACACAATACTGACGTTTCGGCCTGTGGCCTTCTTCAGAATACAGGGACAACGACAACAAGCGGTGAAGCACAATTACTACATGTTAGATGATCAAGTGGAGGGCGAGGAAAGTAGGATGCAGAAATAAGAAAAGAGAGAAATTAATTTTACATGATGAGAGGTACGATGGGCGTCAAAATATATAAAATAGAAAAAGAGAGAGAAAAATGTATAATAAATGTACTTAGCTGAGCTCAGAGCAGGAAAACTGTAATCCGTGCTGAAACCAGTCGGAATGACTAAAAGCGCAGAGAACGTGTATAGAAAGCAACACGTGACAAAGACAGGTCAGTAAAGAGGGCAAAAAGGATCTAATATCGGGAAAACCAAAAAAGGGGGGGGGGAAAGGGGGGGATAGACGAGGACACTCCTGGGACACAACAAGCAATACATATAAATCACTCAACAATGGAAGTGAGAGATCACGCGAGAGGTTAAGAGAAAGAAATAGAATGACACGACAAAGTAGTAAACTAGGCAGTGGGTGAGAGAGATGGACTCTACAGAATGGATGGCCTCGAACTGAAAGAGTTGAGAGGTAGGTCAACGAAAGGAAGGATTGGATACTGGAGGAAGAGATACGGTGAGGAAGAATAATAAAGCCGGTATAATGAGAAGGGCGATAGAGGGGTGGTCCGGAGGAAGTTAGTCTATCGGGAGGTAGGGAAGTATTGGAGGAGGAGGTATGGAGAGGAGGGTTAAGAAGCAGGTATGTGAAAACTGGATAGGGGGAGAGGCGTAGGTCAGAAGTGAATGGAAAAAGAGAAAGTCTGGAAGAAGTGGAGCAATAGGGGATGGTGTAGAAGAGGTATGAACCATAGGAGGTAAAGAAGTAGGGAAATGATAGAACAAAGGGGGGAATGAAAGTGGGCATCAGGATAAGGGGGATACTGGAATAGTAGGTATAGATGAGTAGTGACTACAAGTTAATAGAGAGGAGAGGGGTGAGCTAGGAGTAGATCAGCAGAGGGGTGGTAGGAAGGACGAGGGACAATAGAGGTGGGCAGAGAGATCGTACGTACAGTCCAGGTGGAGAGGTGATATAGTGATAAAGAGGTAAAGGACATGAAGGTAGTCAGAAGAGAAAAAGGTGTAGGGAGGGGGGGGGTTTAGGAGGAAGAAGGCAAGATGGGGGTTACTCAAAGAGGATATGAAAAGCAGGGATGGACGAGGAGTAGAGGACCCAAGAAGAGAAATAGGAAGAGAGGTCCATAGGTGGGAGGGTGGAGTCGGAGGCCGGAGGGTCCTCAGAGGGACAGGGATACATTGATGCCACGAGGGGTGAGGCAGCCCCAACGAGCGATCAGACGGTGCTCAAGAGTGAGCCGACTGTGGTGATCAGAGGAGCATGATACTAGGCCAGTTACCAAGACATCAGTCTTACCTCGATGGCCCCTCGAGTTAAAGTGGGCTGCTACAGGAGTGTCCGCTTCTTGGGTGATGTCATTCAAGTGTTCACGGCACCTATCGCCGATTCTTCGACCAGACTGACCGATGTAGGTTAACTTGCATCGCTTACAGATGATGGCATAAATGATGTTCCGCGATGTGCAAGTGAATCCCTCTCTGATCTCGAAAGGACCATTAGGGAAGAGGACAGTGTCGGTCTGGAGAACGTGGTCACAAGTTTTACATACTCTCCGGTTGCAGCGGATAGTGCCTCGATGGCTGAAGTGGTCAGCAGGAAGACGGCCCCTGACAAGAAAGTCTCGGAGGTTCCGGTCACGTCTAAAGGCCACTAGTGGTGGGTCAGGGAAGAGCAGACGAGTAGTAGGTCAGATCGAAGAATAGGGAGGTAGCAGTGGATGGTCCTAATAGCGGCGTAGTGGTGAGGGTGATGGGTGAGAGCGAGCACTACTCTATCAGAGGGGGGATGAGTAGAGGGGGTAAGAGCAGACTGACGTGAAGTGTGGAGAACTCGACGCAGGGCAGGGAGGAGAGCTGATTCAGGATAGAGACGTCGGCGGAAGAAATCAAGCATAAGGTGGGCATTGTGAAGGAAATCTTCGTCGTCTTGGCAAAGGCGACGAAGTCTGAGAAGCTGGGAATAGGGAAGAGAGTTCTTGCAGGATGTAGGATGAGAGGAGTCGTAGCGGAGGAAACTATGGGAGTCAGTGGCCTTGTAGAAGACCGAGGTGAGAAGATGAGAGGTGCCCAAGGAGACTAGGATGTCCAGGAAAGATACGGAGGAGGTGGAGATGTGGAAGGTGATGTGGATAGAGGGGTGGAAATGTCCGACATATTCGATGAAACGGGAGATCTCATCTTCTGGAAGGTCAGACAGACCAATGCAGTCATCAATGTACCTACGATACATAAGGGGAAGAGGGCCCTGGTAGGTATGGATGATTTGGTGCTCAAGGTAACCCATGAAGAGACAAGCATAGCTAGGGCCCATTTTAGTGCCCATCGCCACACCGCTGATCTGGGTGAAGAAATTGCCATTGAACTCGAAAGAGTTGAGGTTCAAGACTAATTCTGCTAGACGGAGGAGGACGCCAGTGGCGATGGAGGGTTGGATCCTACGGTCCAGGAAAAACTGAAGAGCTTGAAGGCCGTCGGAGTGGGGAATAGAAGTATACAGGGAGCAGACATCCATAACGAAGAGGCGGTAGTGACGATCAGGAAGGAGGGTGATAGAGGAAAAGATGTTAAGGGCGTCGTTAGTGTCTTTGACATACGAAGGAGGCCCATAACTATGGGTTGAAAGACACTGTCGAGGAAGTCAGAAATGAGAACAGTAGGACATGAGATGGAAGAGACAATAGGACGTCCAGGAGAGTCAGGTTTATGTATTTTAGGCAGCATATAAAAAGAGGGTCTGCCCAAGCAGTGGTCAGGAAGGATCATGCGGGAGGAGCTAGAGGGAAGTAATCCATCCTGAATGAAACGGAGGATCGTACGACGCACCACGGCGTTATTAGAGACAGTAGTGTCGTCGGGGGTGGGGAGGTAGAAAGTCGAGTCGGATAATTGTTTATCACCTTCCCGGATATAAAGGTCTTTCCTCCATACCACCACAGAGCCGCCCTTGTCGGCCGGCTTGATGACAATATCATCACGTCGGCGAAGATCCTGGAGGGCTTGGTACTCTTCACTACTAAGATTAGAGCGTCGAAGTCTATGGGGACGAAGTGCCTTAATATCCCGGTAGGTACTGTTAATGAACTGGTCCAAAGCCTGTGATTCGCCCGAGCGGGGAGTCCAGTCAGATTTACGGGGGGAAAAGCGGGCAAATTCGTCTGTAGGAGGAGGTTGAGAGGAAGAGTTCGGATGATTAAAGTAATAGAGTTTGAGTCTAGTCGTCTGTGATACTCCTGAATGTCCCGTAAGAGAGAGAATGAGTCACTCAAAGGGCGAAGGGGGACAAACTTAAGACCCTTGCTGAGAAGAGAGCGCTCATGGTCGGAAAGGGGCAAATCAGGGGGAATACAAGTGACAAGGGAGCTAGAGTCAGAGGCATTGGGGAGAGGAGGAGGTGAGGGAGGAGGAGGAGGAGGACGGAGGTTCAAGAGTTTACGTTTGTGCTGAGAGGATAAAAAGTCATACACAGATCGGTTGTGGTGGTGGATGGTATGGCGGATGAAGCGAAGAGTCCCAGGAAAGTTAGAGGTGAGTAGATGGAGTTGGGATAGGAGGTGTTGTAGGCGGGTGTTGAGGTGGGATATAAGACGAGAGTGGCTAGAAGCGACAAGACGAACACGTTTCAGGCCATGCTGGAGTTCAAGGTTCTGCAGTTGGCGGCGAAGATAGTTAGAGAGGTGGGGTTGACCGACTTGAGGTGAGAAGTGAGATCGGAACCCACACGGGAGAAATTTACGATGGAGGCAGTTGTTCAAGAAATTAAGATGACAGGTGAATCTAGTTTTCTTGAAAGTAGTGAAGGCAAAGTCCTTAGAGATGTTAGAGAGTTCGGGGGGTAGAGTGGAGAAGGAGGCGATGATGGAGTGACGGATAGAATGAGATAGATGTTTGAGGGAGGGCATAGTGAGGAGATGAGAGAAGATCGAAAAGAGAAATGAGAGATAAACCAACTAGATGAAGATAGGTAGGATACGTGAAGGTATAGAGAAGCCAATAATAGAAAGAGGGAAGGTAGTGAATAGAAAGTATGAGGAGCAAAGTGCAAGAGGGGAGGGTAAGGAAGCACCCAGAAGTGAAGGCGAGGAGAGACTGGCGAAAGATAGAATAGGTAGGTGAAAGAACGGAGTGGAAATGGTTCTAACTAAAGTACACAGAGATGAATGACGTTAAACAAACATAAAGTAGCAGCGATATCAATTGAGTAGGGAACAGGCAAATAATTGCAATGCTGCGGTAAAGCTGGTAGCAAGGAGCCAATGGTGGGGTGTGCTAAACACTCCAAGGTATGGTGACAGCTTTACAAATAAAGAACACAACACAATACTGACGTTTCGGCCTGTGGCCTTCTTCAGAATACAGGGACAACGACAACAAGCGGTGAAGCACAATTACTACATGTTAGATGATCAAGTGGAGGGCGAGGAAAGTAGGATGCAGAAATAAGAAAAGAGAGAAATGAATTTTACATGATGAGAGGTATGATGGGCGTCAAAATATATAAAATAGAAAAAGAGAGAGAAAAATGTATAATAAATGTACTTAGCTGAGCTCAGAGCAGGAAAACTGTAATCCGTGCTGAAACCAGTCGGAATGACTAAAAGCGCAGAGAACGTGTATAGAAAGCAACACGTGACAAAGACAGGTCAGTAAAGAGGGCAAAAAGGATCTAATATCGGGAAAACCAAAAAAAGGGGGGGGGGAAGGGGGGGATAGACGAGGACACTCCTGGGACACAACAAGCAATACATATAAATCACTCAACAATGCAAGTGAGAGATCACGCGAGAGGTTAAGAGAAAGAAAGGCTTGACTATGAAGAAACTATGGTTCTAAATAGAAAGGCTTGACTATGAAGAAACTATGGTTCTAAATAGAAAGCTTGGCTATGAAGAAACTATGGTTATGAACAGAAAGGCTTGACTATGAAGAAACTATGGTTCTAAATAGAAAAGCTTGGCTATGAAGAAACTATGGTTATGAACAGAAAGGCTTGACTATGAAGAAACTATGGTTCTAAATAGAAAGGCTTGACTATGAAGAAACTATGGTTCTAAATAGAAAGGCTTGACTGTGAAGAAACTATGGTTCTAAATAGAAAGGCTTGACTATGAAGAAACTATGGTTCTAAATAGAAAGGCTTGACTATGAAGAAACTATGGTTCTAAATAGAAAGGCTTGACTATGAAGAAACTATGGTTCTAAATAGAAAGGCTTGACTATGAAGAAACTATGGTTCTAAATAGAAAGGCTTGACTATGAAGAAACTATGGTTCTAAATAGAAAGGCTTGACTATGAAGAAACTATGGTTCTAAATAGAAAGGCTTGACTATGAAGAAACTATGGTTTTCTTAATAGAAAGGCTTGACTATGAAGAAACTATGGTTCTAAATAGAAAGGCTTGACTATGAAGAAACTATGGTTGTAAATAGAAAGGCTTGACTATGAAGAAACTATGGTTCTAAATAGAAAGGCTTGACTATGAAGAAACTATGGTTCTAAATAGAAAGGCTTGACTATGAAGAAACTATGGTTGTAAATAGAAAGGCTTGGCTATGAAGAAACTATGGTTCTAAATAGAAAGGCTTGGCTATGAAGAAACTATGGTTCTAAATAGAAAAGCTTGACTATGAAGAAACTATGGTTCTAAATAGAAAGGCTTGACTATGAAGAAACTATGGTTCTAAATAGAAGGGCTTGACTATGAAGAAACTATGGTTCTAAATAGAAAGGCTTGACTATGAAGAAACTATGGTTCTAAATAGAAAGGCTTGACTATGAAGAAACTATGGTTCTGAACAGAAAGGCTTGGCTATGAAGAAACTATGGTTCTAAATAGAAAGGCTTGACTATGAAGAAACTATGGTTCTGAATAGAAAGGCTTGACTATGAAGAAACTATGGTTCTGTACAGAAAGGCTTGGCTATGAAGAAACTATGGTTCTAAATAGAAAGGCTTGACTATGAAGAAACTATGGTTCTAAATAGAAAGGCTTGGCTATGAAGAAACTATGGTTCTAAATAGAAAGGCTTGGCTATGAAGAAACTATGGTTCTAAATAGAAAAGCTTGACTATGAAGAAACTATGGTTCTAAATAGAAAGGCTTGACTATGAAGAAACTATGGTTCTGTACAGAAAGGCTTGGCTATGAAGAAACTATGGTTCTAAATAGAAAGGCTTGACTATGAAGAAACTATGGTTCTAAATAGAAGGGCTTGACTATGAAGAAACTATGGTTCTAAATAGAAAGGCTTGACTATGAAGAAACTATGGTTCTGTACAGAAAGGCTTGGCTATGAAGAAACTATGGTTCTAAATAGAAAGGCTTGACTATGAAGAAACTATGGTTCTGAATAGAAAGGCTTGACTATGAAGAAACTATGGTTCTGAATAGAAAGGCTTGACTATGAAGAAACTATGGTTCTAAATAGAAAGGCTTGACTATGAAGAAACTATGGTTCTGAATAGAAAGGCTTGACTATGAAGAAACCATGGTTCTGTACAGAAAGGCTTGACTATGAAGAAACCATGGTTCTGTACAGAAAGGCTTGACTATGAAGAAACTATGGTTCTAAATAGAAAAGCTTGGCTATGAAGAAACTATGGTTCTAAATAGAAAGGCTTGGCTATGAAGAAACTATGGTTCTGTACAGAAAGGCTTGGCTATGAAGAAACCATGGTTCTAAATAGAAAGGCTTGACTATGAAGAAACTATGGTTCTAAATAGAAAGGCTTGACTATGAAGAAACTATGGTTCTAAATAGAAAGGCTTGACTATGAAGAAACCATGGTTCTAAATAGAAAGGCTTGGCTATGAAGAAACTATGGTTCTAAATAGAAAGGCTTGACTATGAAGAAACTATGGTTCTAAATAGAAAGGCTTGGTGGCAGGATTTTTGTTCAGAAGGCAAGATTTTCCTTCTAGACTACAGTCCCTTGGAAATGGGTTTAGATTTCAGCCATGGCAATAATTGTTTCTAAGCTACATGGTTCAGGGACTTCACTCACCTCTAAAATTTGGTACCAGAAATTTCCTCAGAGAAATGAGGACTCCATATTAGTATTTTGACATTAAAAACAATTTAGCTGATGGTCATACAAAAATGGGCGTTATTTCTCATACAGAATGTAAAGAGTACCCTTAACTTTACTTTTCAAACATTTACGAAAAATATCCTTAATTGCACAAACACCACTGGTGTAAATAAAATGTACATCGTTCTGTAAAAATGGTGGCATTGTATTTAATTTTTGTATTGAAAAAGTTAGTTTTCTTAAAATGTAGACTTGCTAAGCTTACGTTATGACACAGAATAGGTTGATGTTGCCATTGTACACGGTAAAGCTAATGAATACTGCTCTAGCACCCCTTTGTATCCATAAATTTTTTTTCAGATAAGTGATGTACTCTTGTGATCTTGCTTTCCCAATGTCCAAGTCTTTGTAGTAGCCTCCTCCACTGTACACATGCAGTTGTCCCCAGTGTTTGAAACCCACCAACTCTGCTTCAGTCTGGTACTTCCACCTAGGTATGCACAAAACAAACAAAATATGACCACTAAAAACAATGAAACAATTGTGTATAACTCTACTGCAGAACTAACTTCTCTAAAGTTTCCTTTTAAAAAGTTTCAAAGATTTAAATATAAAAGATTGAGTGGAGGGGGAGGGGGTGGCATAAGTGCTTGTGACCTGTGGTCGCAACAACAGAGTTGGTGGACCATCAGCTGACCAAGACCTAGCAGTTCTACCTCCTTGTGGTCTCCCCGTCCCCCCCCCCACCCGGTAACAATCTGCATCAAAACAGGTTGCCTAACAGAAGCTAGGATCACTGTGTTCCATGTGGTGGCTGTTACTCATATAGAAGACCTAGTATTGCAGTACCTCTGGGCTGGACTGTAGTTTCTCAGCATAGCCTGGGATAGACAAACACCAACTTCTCCAGTAAGAGCCGGGAATGTCAAGAAAGCCATTACAACTCACCACATCAATGAGTAAAAGGCCACATTGCCAGCATCAATTCATGGTATTATATCAACAAAAATATATAAAAGCCAAAAATCAATATTTGTTGACCATCAGAAGTGCTTTCAATAACACTGTTAAGTGCAAAGTCCAACAAATTGTTTATTAGCAAAATAATGTAATGTTGTATCAAAAACAACTGTAAGAAATTAATTTGGTACACAACAAGTGAGTTCCTGGTACTGTCCACATGAACACACTTGTCCTCTGATGAAAGTAATTGTATACCATTGGCTTTTAAAAAAATTGAGTCTGCAGTCTAAAGTGAAAGAAATTACCTCTGTATTCTGTTTTTAGCATGACATTATATAATGAATTATCTCCTTTTAATAAACCTTGAAAATGTATTTTTGAAAATCAAATTTTATTTTTAAAGACTTTTCACAATTTTCACAAGAGGAGAAAGGTTGGAGTACTTAATCATCATGGGAAAAATGGTGGCCAGTAGAAGACGAGGAAGATTAAGAGAGGAACATCTCGTTAGGTTATCCAGAAGGTACAATGAACAGAAATAGTTGACCTAATCTGAAAGACACCACATGGTACAATGAACAGAAATAGTTGACCTAATCTGAAAGACACCACATGGGACAATGAACAGAAATAGTTGACCTAATCTGAACACCACAAGGTACAATGAACAGAAATTGTCGACCTAATCTGAAAGACACCACATGATACAATGAACAGAAATAGTTGACCTAATCTGAAAGACACCACAAGGTACAATGAACAGAAATAGTTGACCTAATCTGAAAGACACCACAAGGTACAATGAACAGAAATTGTTGACCTAATCTGAAAGACACCACAAGGTACAATGAACAGAAATTGTTGACCTAATCTGAAAGACACCACAAGGTACAATGAACAGAAATTGTTGACCTAATCTGAAAGACACCACATGGGACAATGAACAGAAATTGTTGACCTAATCTGAAAGACACCACATGGGACAATGAACAGAAATAGTTGACCTAATCTGAAAGACACCACATGGGACAATGAACAGAAATAGTTGACCTAATCTGAAAGACACCACAAGGTACAATGAACAGAAATTGTTGACCTAATCTGAAAGACACCACAAGGTACAATGAACAGAAATTGTTGACCTAATCTGAAAGACACCACATGGGACAATGAACAGAAATAGTTGACCTAATCTGAAAGACACCACATGGGACAATGAACAGAAATAGTTGACCTAATCTGAAAGACACCACATGGGACAATGAACAGAAATTGTTGACCTAATCTGAAAGACACCACATGGGACAATGAACAGAAATTGTCGACCTAATCTGAAAGACACCACATGATACAATGAACAGAAATAGTTGACCTAATCTGAAAGACACCACAAGGTACAATGAACAGAAATTGTTGACCTAATCTGAAAGACACCACAAGGTACAATGAACAGAAATAGTTGACCTAATCTGAAAGACACCACATGGGACAATGAACAGAAATAGTTGACCTAATCTGAAAGACACCACATGGCACAATGAACAGAAATTGTCGACCTAATCTGAAAGACACCACATGATACAATGAACAGAAATTGTTGACCTAATCTGAAAGACACCACATGATACAATGAACAGAAATTGTTGACCTAATCTGAAAGACACCACATGGTACAATGAACAGAAATTGTTGACCTAATCTGAAAGACACCACATGATACAATGAACAGAAATTGTTGACCTAATCTGAAAGACACCACATGGTACAATGAACAGAAATTGTTGACCTAATCTGAAAGACACCACATGATACAATGAACAGAAATTGTCGACCTAATCTGAAAGACACCACATGATACAATGAACAGAAATTGTTGACCTAATCTGAAAGACACCACATGGGACAATGAACAGAAATTGTCGACCTAATCTGAAAGACACCACATGATACAATGAACAGAAATTGTCGACCTAATCTGGAAGCTTAAGTTTCAGTTATTATTGAGTTATTTGCGGGTCATCATCATTGCACTCCGAACATGTCCATAGGTGCTCAGATCCCCTCCTCAGCAATTCCCTCAGTGTCCAGCGACTGACAACTCCAGTTCTATGTTGGTTGATAAGTCTTCTTACTCGGCCACTAAGTGTCTCATTTCTGGCTGTGCCCAACTTAACTCCCATTTCCATCATCCGAAGAAGTGACGTGGATCTGTGTTTGTCGAAGTCATGTGCTCTTCCCACATCTCGGAGGGCATTGATGATGTCCGCCCAATCCATTGGTAGCCCGTCCTCAATGACAGCGCAGCTAGCCAACCTGTCCGCCCTTTCATTTCCCCGTACTCCCGCATGTCCAGGGACATAGACAAAGGTGACCTTATGTATTTTGGATTTCTGCAACGACTCTACCCATTGCATGCATACAGAGCCCGCCTCCACTTTTTTTATCATGCTCATCGAATCACTCAGTATACATGCGTGGGTGTAGTCTTGTGACTCTAACCATTTGAATGCCTTGGTCACTGCCATCACCTCCATTGTCATGCTACTCGTGGTCACGACGTATGCACCACTGTCTTCGTAGACTATTCTGCTTGCCGAGCGTGCTGTAAATGCCCATGCACTTCTTTGGTGTCGTCTTACAGATCCATCTGTATAGATGACTGCATCTTTCTCATTGGTGTTATCGCAGAGAAAGTCCCCTTGAATGACGTAGGCACCGGTATCCACTCCTCACCAACGCTGATATTGGTAAGCCCACAGACCTGTTTGATGACATCTTCTGCTCGGCCCACCCATGATTTGCCTCTTTTTAGCCTGTCACCTTTCTCTGTGTTGAGCACGTGGTGCAATGGATGCTCTGTATCTGTACTAATCTTCAGGTATGCTTGTGCTCTCCAGATCTTGATTCTGTCATCTATGGTTGGAAAGTCAAGAAGATACCTCATTGCTACACAGGGAGTGTCCCTTGTACATCCCAGGATAATGCGCATGGCTTCATTTTGTATTTTCTCCAGCCTATCAATTTGAGTCGTACTGACAGTAAGAATTGCCAGGGCATATTCGATAGGTGCGAGGACTAATCCCTGGAACAGAAGAGTAAGTAGCCTCTGCTCGATGTTGGCAGCTGCCATGACCTTCAAGGTGGCTAATCCTTTGTGGTATTTTGTTATCACATGGTCGACGTGGTCCCGAAAACACAGGCTGCGATCAAACTTAACTCCAAGGTATGTCATCAACTTGTCCCTGGTCACCTCATCAGCTCCCATTCGTACTACCGGTGTGGTCGTATGAACGATATGATTGTTAAGGGAGAACCATGAAACTGATGCTTTATAAGGATTAACCACGGCACCTGATACCCCACACCAGGAAGAAATGCGATCGAGTTTGTCTTGCATTGTGGAAGCGTTTCCCCGTCTGTCTCTTCCCTGTCGATATCTAGCACAGAACTGATTGATTGATTTATAATTTTTCTATAAAAAGTGACATCATTTATAACCTTGATTTGTAATTTTTCTATTAAAAAGTGACATAATTTATATCCTAGATTTGTAATTTTCTATTAAAAAGTGACATAATTTATATCCTAGATTTGTAATTTTTCTATTAAAAAGTGACATCATTTATATCCTTGATTTGTAATTTTTCTATTAAAAATTAACATTTTTTATATCCTTGATTTATATTTCTATTTAAAAAAGTGACATTATTTATATCCTTGATTTATCATTTTTCTATAAAAATTAACATTTTTTAATATCTTTGGTTTATAATTTTTCTATTGAAAAAAGTAACATTATTTATATGCCAGTGTTGACTCAAGTGTTACAGAAGAAAATATAGATGGGAAAAAAAATCAAACATGTCCATTCTGCAAAAAACTTAATGTTCTAAAGAACTGGTTGCTTAAGAACTTAAAAGCTAGGAAAATCAAATATTTTGGCCATTAAAACAAAATGATGGCCAAGGAAAATGATTAAGGATGGCATTACACATGCAGACAAGAGCAAGAGGTATAAAACATAGGTGGCTACATGAAATCACAGATGAGCTGGAATTAGCAGCTGCAGATGCTGGTCATATTGCGCAGGACAAAGAAATTTCAGAATAGTCATCATGAGAGGAAAGTTACAAAAGGAGCAAGCTAAACTATAATGATGACTTTTAATCAAAATTTACAGCTCTGTTGTCACAACAGACAATATCAGTAGTTCTGACTGATTATTCAGTTAATGAATTATTAGCAGGTCATCATCATTGCACTCCAAACATGTCCATAGGTGTTCAGATCCTCTCCTCAGCAAGTCTCGAAGTGTCCAGTGACTGACGACTCCAGTTCTGTGTTGGGTGATTAGTCTTCTTACACGCCCACTAAGTTTCTTGTTTCTGGCTCTGTCCATCTTAACTCCCATCTCTTTCATCCGAAGGAGTGATATAGACCTTATGGCTGTCAAAGTCCTGTGTCCTTCCCACTTTCTGGAGGGCATTGATGATGTCCACCCGATCCATTGGTTGATCCTCAACAATTGCGCAGCTAGCCAACCTGTCCACTCCCCGTACTCCAGCATGTCCTGGGACATAGAAAAAGGTGACCTTACATATTTTTTACTTCTGTAATGACTCTACCCACTGCATATGTGCAGATCCCACCTCCACTTTTCTTATCATGCTCATCAAATCATTCAGTATACAGGCGTGATCGTAGTCTTGTGACTCTAACCAGATGAATGCTTTGGTCACTGCCATCACTTCCAACATCATCATGCTACTCATGGTCATAACATATGAACCACTGTCTATGAAAACGGCAGAGTAAGAGGAAGACCGAGAAAGAGATGGATAAAGGGAATACTAGAGTTACTAGGAGGGATAACACCAGAAGAGGCCAACAGAAGAGCAAAGAATCGCAGATTGCATTTCCCCTCGATGCCAATGGCATAGCAGGAAGGATAGAAGAAAAAAGAAGAAGAAGATTTTGACCACCTTAAAACAAATTTAGATTTAACATGTATTTCTTAGCTTGTCTTAACTTATAATCTGTGTACTTATAAAGCCAGTAGAAAAGTTAGCAATCCTTATCCTTTTTGATTGGTTTCACATTGTAAATGTCTTGCATTATGTGAAATAATCCTCAATTAATTTATATTTATTAAATCGTTGAGGAGAAACAAATTGGAAATAAAAGAAAAGAACTGAATAAATATTAGCAAAAATGTTATCAAAGTTAATGAATGAAAATAAAGAAAATTATTTGAAACATAAACATCATAAGAATGAACAAATTAAAACAAACAAATTAATCCTACGCTGTATCATTCGGTTCTTGTACACTACGGCCAAATGGTTGCTTGTCTTCATTTGCTTCACTATACATGGCATAACACTCAGTGATGAACGATTCAAACTCTTCATTGATAGAACATGAATTGGTGCTAACACGGAGCTGTCTCATCCGAGGTACCCCTAGCAATGCACTCTCATAGTAAATATATCCAGCTGCTTTTGAAGAAATTGGCTGCCCATTATACCAAGTGTCCCAGTAAAGTCCATTCAACAAGGGTTCTTCTGCAAACTAGAGCAGGATGTTAAGAGTGAGTATTTCGATTTGTTACTAGTCTAAACTCAAATTTTTGCAAAAATGTTTCACTAGTCTGCATCTGAGAATTTATTTACAGTTAAACATGTTCTTTTTCAATTAAGTTATTTGCTCTGTGAAATATGGAATGTTTTTTCTGCTCAAGGGAAATATATTTTTAAATTAAATTCATTTAAATGAATTTAAATTAATTTGTTTAATGTCTAGATAGCTATAAATATGCCATTATTTATATTATATTTTTATCATCCTCATTTATATATGTTTTTCAATGCTATAACATTAAAATACACAACGATTTGCATTCCTATCAAGCTGAATAGACAATTCAGGCACTGAAATAAGCACTATTGAAACCAACTATGATATTCTTAAAAGTGCTTTAAAAAATGCAGCAACTAATACAGTTAGTTACACACAAAGAGAAAAGAAAAATTAATAAGAAAGAAACACCATCTAAGACAAAACTGAACCTGCTGGCAAAAAAAACTACATCTTCATATGAAACAAACAAAAAAATTGCAATTTTCTTGATAAAGCATTGAAGGCCAGTGCACAAAAAGACAAACAAGATTTCATCAATGACCTAGCCTTATATGCTGGTATAGTAGCAATGATGGGAAACAGCAAAACCCTAAACCATATAATGAAATAACTGTGCAACCATCAACTGACGTTGAACATCCTTATCAAAGACAGCAAAAATAAATAAGTTAAGAGCCCCGTCATGCCAAGTGGCATATAGGGAATAAGGTGTTAGTGACCATAATTTTACAGACCTTCAGCACATGATTTTTGGGGTAATGTGGTCGGTATTATGCCCGTGCCGTTTTACTTTCCCAGAAAAAAATCAGGTACCCATTTAAGGCTGAGTGAATCCAGAAGCCGTCGATCAGGATCGAACCGGACTTCTTGTCTTTTCCTTTATAGTCCAGTTCATTAACCACTGAACTATCGCGGCTCCCTATCAAAGACAGTACTGCCAGATTATTGCTAACAAAAGCTGAACAGAAGCAGAGATTGGCAGAATATTTTAAAGAAATATTGATTAGACCACAACCACTAAACTGTCTAGATGATGAAGAAGAAATTGTGTCTCCACAATACATCATGTGAGGAGTTCACACTTGAAGAAAATAAGCAGTCCATAAAAAAACTAAAGAACAACAAAGCAGCAGTCCATAAAAAAACTAAAGAACAACAAAGCAGCAGTCCATAAAAAACTAAAGAACAACACAGTAGCAATCTATAACAAAACTAAAGAACAACACAGTAGCAGTCCATAACAAAACTAAAGAACAACAAAGTAGCAGTCCATAACAAAACTAAAGAACAACAAAGTAGCAGTCCATAATAAAACTAAAGAACAACACAGTAGCAGTCCATAACAAAACTAAAGAACAACACAGTAGCAGTCCATAATAAAACTAAAGAACAACAAAGTAGAAGTCCATAACAAAACTAAAGAACAACACAGTAGCAGTCCATAACAAAACTAAAAAACAACAAAGTAGAAGTCCATAACAAATCTAAAGAACAACAAAGTAGTAGTCCATAACAAAACTAAAAAACAACAAAGTAGAAGTCCATAACAAAACTAAAGAACAACAAGTAGTATAACAAAACTAAAGAACAACAAAGTAGTAGTCCATAATAAAACTAAAAAACAACAAAGTAGAAGTCCATAACAAAACTAAAGAACAACAAAGTAGTAGTCCATAACTAAAAAACAACAAAGTAGAAGTCCATAACAAAACTAAAGAACAACAAAGTAGTAGTCCATAACAAAACTAAAGAACAATACAGTAGCAATCCATAACAAAACTAAAGAACAACAAAGTAGCAGTCCATAACAAAACTAAAGAACAACACAGTAGCAGTCCATAAAAAACTAAAGAACAACACAGTAGCAGTCCATAATAAAACTAAAGAACAACACAGTAGCAGTCCATAACAAAACTAAAGAACAACACAGTAGCAGTCCATAATAAAACTAAAGAACAACACAGTAGCAGTCCATAACAAAACTAAAGAACAACACAGTAGCAATCCATAACAAAACTAAAGAACAACACAGTAGCAGTCCATAACAAAACTAAAAAACAACAAAGTAGAAGTCCATAACAAAACTAAAGAACAACAAAGTAGTAGTCCATAACAAAACTAAAAAACAACAAAGTAGAAGTCCATAACAAAACTAAAGAACAACACAGTAGCAATCCATAACAAAACTAAAGAACAACAAAGTAGTAGTCCATAATAAAACTAAAAAACAACAAAGTAGAAGTCCATAACAAAACTAAAGAACAACAAAGTAGTAGTCCATAACAAAACTAAAGAACAATACAGTAGCAATCCATAACAAAACTAAAGAACATAAAAGTAGAAGTCCATAACAAAACTAAAGAACAACAAAGTAGAAGTCCATAACAAAATTAAAGAACAACACTGTAGAAGTCCATAACAAAACTAAAGAACAACAAAGTAGAAGTCCATAACAAAACTAAAGAACAACAAAGTAGAAGTCCATAACAAAACTAAAGAACAACAAAGTAGAAGTCCATAATAAAACTAAAGAACAACACAGTAGCAATCCATAACAAAACTAAAGAACAACAAAGTAGTAGTCCATAATAAAACTAAAGAACAACAAAGTAGCAGTCCATAACAAAACTAAAGAACAACAAAGTAGAAGTCCATAACAAAACTAAAGAACAACAAAGTAGTAGTCCATAACAAAACTAAAGAACAACAAAGTAGCAGTCCATAACAAAACTAAAGAACAACACAGTAGCAGTCCATAACAAAACTAAAGAACAACAAAGTAGCAGTCCATAATAAAACTAAAGAACAACAAAGTAGTAGTCCATAACAAAACTAAAGAACAACAAAGTAGTAGTCCATAACAAAACTAAAGAACAACAAAGTAGTAGTCCATAACAAAACTAAAGAACAACAAAGTAGCAGTCCATAACAAAACTAAAAAACAACAAAGTAGAAGTCCATAACAAAACTAAAGAACAACAAAGTAGCAGTCCATAACAAAACTAAAGAACAACACAGTAGCAGTCCATAACAAAACTAAAAAACAACAAAGTAGAAGTCCATAACAAAACTAAAGAACAACAAAGTAGCAGTCCATAACAAAACTAAAGAACAACACAGCAGCAGTCCATAACAAAACTAAAGAACAACAAAGTAGCAGTCCATACAAAAATTTAAAGAACAATAAAGTTGTTGAAGAAGATGATATCTCCTGTCTAAAAATAGCAGGTGTTACTGCTGTAAAAGAATTAAAATTATTTAACAACGTTTGACAAAATGAATCTCCACCGCAACAATGGAGATGGCATCATACAAGGACTTTCTAAGAAAAGCTACCTAACAAATTTAACAACAGGAGCGAAATTAATTTGATATCAGTGGCAGGAAAACTTGTATGTAGCATGTTAGAATGATTGAAGAAGTCAGTTGATGAAAAAATTAGAGAAGGACAAGGTGGTTTTAGTTCTCATTTGTCATGTATTAACCAAAATTGTACAGATAGAACATCATTTAAGATTCAATAGAACTCCAATCACTATCCTTTACCAACTTTGTGAATTTTTGAAAGGTAAAAAAGCATTTCAGCATTAACCTGCACCTTGGTATATACTACAAATGTACAAGTTCTCGCCATAATATCTTAACATTGTCAAGGCTTTCTACTCAGATTCAGTTTGTTATGTCAAAACAGGGGCCAACAACTCTAATTAGTAGCCAGCAGAGATGGGAATAAACAAATTTGTTGTCACGTCACCATCATTATTCAGAATAGCAATCAATTGGCCAGTAGGTTATGTGCATAGGTGACAAATTATCATCATCATCATCATGTGCCATTCTGGTTGGCATAGGCAATCATGTTCTTCTACAATCTTCTATCCATAATACATCGTATCACAGAGCCGCGATAGCTTAGTGGTTAGTGAACTGGACTACAAAGGACAAGAGATAGGGTTTGATCCCAACCGATGGCTTCCGGTTCACCCAGCCTTTAATGGGTACTGGATATTTTTCTGGGAAAATAAAGTGGCACGGGCGTAATACCAACCACATTACCCAAAAATCATGTGCTGATGTGTGAAAAATTTATGGTCACTAACACCATATTCCCTATACGCCACTTGGCATGACGGGGGTACTTTACTTTACTTTTTTACATCGTATCAGTTCTGTTGTTGACAGTTTTCCATGCCATGACACCAAGCTATCCAGTATTTTCTCTCTTTGTTGTCCACGATCTCTCTTTCCCTGTATTTTGATAGTTGTAGCCAAGTATTCCAACTTTCCTCTTCTCATGATGTGCCCAAAAATGTTGATTGTTTCTTTCTTATATTTTTTAGAAGCTCCCTTTTTGTGTTGGCCTCTTTGAGAATTTCTCATTGGTCATTTTAGGTGTCTAGGAAACCTTCAACACTCCTCTGAGAAATCCCATCTCTGTGACCTCTAATCATCTTTTCATTTATTTGTTTACTGTCCATTATTTACTGACAAATTATCAGACATCAAAATTAAACAATAAAATCTTATAAAACCTTGACTTTGCAGATTTTCTGGCCCTCTTGAACTCAAAACACTCAGATACCCAAGAAAAAAATGGAAAAACTCCATCACTTTGCAGGGTAAATAGGCCTTCAGATCAAAATATAATTTTTTTAAGTAATGAATTTTACTAACACAGCTATTTAAATAAACTTAATAAAGAGCTCCTGCAAAAAAGTTATCCACTTTACATAACGAGGGAGAAAAGTGTCATGAGATGGAAGCACAGCAACTGAAATTATTACCCATATCAAGCTGAAGTGCCTTTAAAAAACCTTCAAGTATTTGGAAGTCAAAAATACTTAAAAAGCCCACAAACTTCAGACGGTTCAACTCTTGTGTTACACTCATGCTAACATTTGGATGTGAAAGTTGGAAATCCACTCAAACTATAGAAAAGAGGCTAAATGCCTGTGAAAATAAATGCTTCTGAAGACTTTTAAATATAAATTGGGACACTTAACTAAGCAAAACTGTAAGAGAAAAAACCAAATAAAAATACAAATAAAGCTGTTTAAAGAGACAATGCTGGAAGTACATTGGTCATGTGCTCAGAATAGGCTAAAGAAGACTCGCTCGTCAGGTGTTCAAGTGGACAACCCAGTTGGCAAAAATAGTAACTCTAAGAAGAGCAATTAGAGAGAGCTCCACTATGAGCTTACGAATAAAACAAGACCTTATAGTGAATAATCAGAAAGGCAGAGTTATCTTCTTCACCTTAGCATTCACCTATTAAGGAGACATGGATGTGTTGTGTTGCTAGTTTATGGCAAAGTCAGGTCATCTGCGCCTTTCAGTCCAACAAATCTTTGTTCAGCTTCTGGAGAATTATAATTTCTGTCCTGCCTGTCTTTGGCCTGAGAGGAACTATATATATATATATATATATATATATATATATATATATATATATATATATACAGGGTGTTTTTAAAGTCGCAGTGCAGTGAATATTTCTAATATTCAGTAAATGACGTAATCATCATCTACGTACCACAATTTTGTAAACCACATTTATGAACAAACCGCTGCTTCCTTTAAGGTTTTATTTACGTAAAGGACGGGCACTACGCTACTTTCACTGTCTCATTGCTTGAAGGAAATGGTGTTGACGATTGAAAACAGGGTATTTCTGGTTGAGCATGTCTTTCGTAATGGCGGTAAATATACGGATGAGGTCATTAGACAATTCGTGAGGAAATTTCCAGACTCACAAGTCCCTCACCGAAATTCTGTTACAAAATTGATCAAAAAGTTTCGTGAAACCGGTAGTGTGGTAGATGCATACCGATCTGGAAGACCTTCAATTTCACAAGACCAAATTATGGAACTCCAAGACAGAATTACAATGAGTCCAAATGCATCTTTAAACCTCTTGTCTCAACAGGTGCAAATATCTAAGAGTTCTGTCCACAAGGTTTTAAGAAGTAAACTACACTATCGTCCATACAAATTAACTGTAGTGTCTCAACTCCAAGAAAGAGATTATGAATCCCGTTTAAACTACTGCATGTGGTTTCAGAATTTTATTTATGAACATGGCGCTGCCATCCTTGACGTCACTTTTTTCACTGATGAGGCCTGGTTTCATTTATCTGGTTATGTGAACAGTCAGAACAATCGGCTGTGGAGCAGTGAAAACCTCCATGAATTTCATCAAGTGCCGCTTTACGATCAAAAAGTCGGAGTGTGGTGCGCTATAAGTCGTATGCGGATAATAGGACCTATATTTTTTAATGAAACAATAAATGCAGAACGTTACCGTACTTTAATTCTGGAACCGTTCATAGCACACCTTACAGAACAGGAAATTATGGAATCCTGGTTTCAGCAGGATGGGGCAACAGCACATACAGCCACAACAACACTCAATTATTTAGAAAGCATATTTGCAAATCGCATTATTTCACGTGGAATCTGGCCTGCTCGTTCACCAGATCTAACACCCCCAGATTATAATCTGTGGGAGGCATTGAAGGGGAAAGTTTATGAAAATAATCCGCAGACAATTAATGACCTAAAGACTGAAATAGTAGACAAGATTAAACAAATATCACTAGACATTATTCTGAAGGTTTTCGCAAATATGGAAAGACGAATCACGACATGTCTTGAGGCCCGTGGTGGACATTTTCAACATGTGATTTAGACACAACTTTATTATGTTAATACCAACATTACCCATTATAAGCTCGCCGATAGCAGTCAAGTATATTTGAATAATACCATTTATTTTACAATTTGTGTGACGCATTAGTTAACCACATTTCTGGTGACGTTTTTCTTCCGAGAGTAGAAATTCACTGCACTGCGACTTTAAAAACACCCTGTATATATATATATATATATATATATATATATATATATATATATATATATATATATATATATATATATATATATATATGGACAGAATAATATCAGAAACAAACCAAGGTTACAAAATTTCAGAATTCAAAGCAAAACAGACTCAGAACATGATTCACTGAATTAAAAACTATTCCGCAGATGAATATAGTTCAATGCATGAAAAATTACAAACTACAACACTAAAAAATGAACTCCATCATGCCTGTGAAAGATACAACAAGAAAATGTGTACATTCAAGACATAAATTACAAAGATAGTAAATCACCTAAAATTAAAATGACAACAAACAAACATATAATAAGAGTTTATTCCTGTCAACCCTCTCTTAAAGGCATCAAACATGATCTTCACACGGACCTTTCATTCAGCTGAACTTGTCCAGAACGTGTTCCAGTAAACTTTTAGCACTTTACTGGTCCTGAGATATAGGCCTATATCTTATAACCCGATGAAAACTGGAATTGCCACCAACTTACATTCTCATTTTATGGTTGTTGACAACGATAATACAAATGTTTGTGTACTAAGCTTCAGAGACCTGGTGGTGGTTGGTTACGTTTACCCGATGACTAAAGTATTCTAGAGTATCGTTGTAGCTAGAATATTCCTCTTCATCATCCGTCCTTACAAGGACGTAGTGGACGTGAGTGCGTTGTGTTGTGGTTTGCAGTATAACTGTTATATTTGTGCCTTTCGGCCCAACACATCCGACTTCAGCACTACATTTTTTAGTACCGGATTGTCTTCCCTCTTCAATCCCTGCATGCTTGGCCAGACTAGACAGGTTAGTCTGTTACTGGAGGCTGTCTGGATGGTTTTGGTTCACCGATCCTGGCACAAGCCATCAGCTGTGGGTCGCTGACAACTTCCAGCTCTGGTGCTGGTCTGGTGCCTTTGCCTCCAGAGACCTGGTATTTTATCAAATGAGATGATAGAGCTATGGTGAGCTTTTTGTTTATTTGGTTACATTTTTTTCATAAAATAAAAAACACAGTCCTTACCCAAGACACAAGAAAAAGATATCACAACATGTGAGATTAGATGCTTGAGGAAAACATTTATTGTTATCAGAAAAAATATATGGAGAAAGAATATCAGAAAAATTGTTGAAACAAAATCCAGCATTAATTCAAAGAACACAGTTGTTTGTCTTTGATACTATAAGTAATTTGCTTATTTGTATCTTTCCAGGCCACATGCTTCTCCTGCCTTCAAAGTGATTAGAAAAAGTTTTATTAAAAATTGTTTCAAAATTTTGTATTTAAAAGTTCAATATAGGGTGTCCCAAAACCCTCAGATTTGCTAATATTTTATCTTTTTGTTATAAGCATTTACTACTAAAATATCATTAATAAATCAATATTGACTTTATCTAAAAATGTTATGTTTTGTGCCTAGTACAACAAAATGAAACCACTTCAACAAAATATCAATATTTTAAAGATGAAGGTACTAGCTCAGGACATTTTCATCCATAAATGCTGCAAAATTCTGAAGATCAAACTAAAATGCCACATTGAGATGAAAACAAAGAGCTGTGAGAAAGAAAATAAAGTGGTTGAGGTGTCTCATGAGAATGGAGCCTGACCAGTTACTATTACCAGCAACAACTGATATCTTACTTTTTGACTCTGGAATGATTAACCAATAATTAGACAATATAACAGAAATAATGCAACTTCTAGGGTTAACAATGACCAATTAAATACACTTGGAACAAAACAAAAAAAACCTGTCGCTTCCTATAATGCTAACTTGCATATGTGAATAGAGTAAGTGGGTGTAATGCACTAAAAACACAATCAAACTGTAAAAATGGAGTTACATTTATTGACATCAAGTTACTCAAAACAAAACATATTTTTAAAAATGTGTAGTTCTGAGAGATTATCAGCTGGTCTCAGATTAATGAATTGAAACATCTTTAACAAAACACCAACTGTTTTATCAAACAGAGGTTAGTCAATGCCTGTATTTCTCCAAATGTAAATAATGGCGTGAAACCTGGCCACTAACAACTCAAGCTGCTAAAATGAATACTTAACCATTTGATATGAAATTTTGCAGAAGAATCCTCTAAATATCCATTATGAATAAACCAAAAAGAGTATTGTAAGAGAAAAAAAAAAAAAAGAGGCTAGTGAATTTTATTAAGTAAATTAAACAGACATATACTGACCCTATAAAACACCAAAAGTGACACTGAAAGATCAATTATGACAGATATAGTTTCTGGAAAGTGGAGAAAGGAGCAAAATAAAAGGCAACAATGGGTCAAAGAGATGAGGACTTTCTACAAACTATTCTCACAGAGACAAGTAACACAATTTGGCAATAAAAAATGTTCAGACTAGCATTTAAGGAGTGTCATCATCATCATCTGGGCAAGCTACTTGATGATGATGAATTCTGGGATAATTTGAGAAGTTGTGAAAATGTTTACAGAATCTTAAAGCAAAGCAATTATAGCAAAAAAAATTGTTAAGTTAAATAATACCACGTCACTCGATGTCAACCAATGTTATTAAACTCCCTTGCTGCCTGTTTGTATTTTCTCCACGCCGTTGCTCTTAATAAAATAAGTAAATGTATGAAATGTCTTTACACAATTACAAAATGTTTCATAAATCTCCACTGACCTTCCAGAAATCCTCCACGTCTGCAATAGTGCGAAAAGAAACTGAATCTGAAGTCTGAGAATCCAAAAACAGTTCCATCATCACTTTTGTGTAATAGAACATATTGGTTGATGCCATTCCAAAGGCAACTGTTATTTTTATAAAAAATATGGAGTGAGGTACGGAGGAAGCTGCAGTAAATTAATTTAAGAAAGGAGTAACAAGTATTTTTTTTAATATTTAGAATCATGTGTAATTCTTGAAACAAAAAACACATTATTGATTAAAATTGTATCTCTAAACACTGATGTTAAAACATTACAGAAATGCAACAATTAGAAAAATAAATTGACAAGAAATAAAGAACTGTTTCGTTAACAAATAAAAGCATTTTGTCTCAATCTATAGCAATACTTTGCAGGGTGCCCAAAGTTTCTATCTATCTATCTATTGACCTTTCGAGCAGTAGCCAACCGATAGGGCATGGATCCAGATACTCTTTCTCTTATCTAAATTTTTATTCTAGCAGTTTTCAATCCTTGTAAAGATCTTTTATCAAATCTGGCCATTTGTCTCTGTTCTGTGCAAGCAACTCTATCTCATTGAGGAAGCTGATTCCTGCTGCTCATGCCTCTCTGATCAATGTTCTTCTCAGTGTCTCTCTGAGTCGGCCTCTTTTCCTCTTACCTGTTCTTTCCCACATAAGGGCTTGTTCGGTTATTATCTCTCCTCATCACATGACCAACATATGACCATCATCTTTTCTTTATTACTGAAGATATTAGTGGTAGATTGGAAATTTCTCTAAATTCTTTGTTTTGAATTCATTCCATTCTATACCAAGTATTTTCCTTAGACATTTATTTTTGAATGCGTTCAACTTTGGTTCTATGTCTCTTGTTGTTTTCCAGCTCTCACATGCATACGTAAGGGTAGATAATACGTTTGATTTGAATAGTCTAAGTTTTATGTTTGTGCTGATGAGTTTTGATTTCCACAACTTTTCAAGGCTTCTGAAAGACATTGCTGCTTTAGCTATTCTGATTCCAATTTCTTTGCTTGTATCCCCTTCCCGACCGATGTAACTTCCAAGATAGATAAAGTGGTCATCTCTTCCACTGGTTTATTTTCCATGTATATTCTGTCATCTGCCCCAAGTTTAGCCTACACTTAATTTCTTTCTCCACTGCTGTCTTTCAAGTAATTATTGTTATACCTCTCAACTTCCAGCAGGAGTTCACCACATGACTGTTCTTGTAATTATTTCTTGATTGCTTCTAAGCATATGACTCGTCTTGCACAATCAGTTACCTGTTATCACTGTGTGCATCTCCTCTTGAGAAGTTCTTGGTTGCTCATTTTATTTAGTAAATAATCTGACAATTTTCTAAGGCAGGTTGTAGGGAAATGGTGAAAGTACTTGCTGTTGTTCTCAAGCATTTAGAGCCTTCAAATGCAGGCTCTAGTTGTCAAGTTTGAGAGGCTCACCATGTGAGCATAATGCAGGAGGTGTGGCATAATGCAATGTGAGTCCCAAGCAAAATTTGACAATTAATGACAAAGATCATCTAACATGGAGAATCTACAATTTCTGCCCTATGCACTGGCTTGAAATGTCAATGGATAGATAGGCAGATAGACAGACTGACAGAATAACAGGGAGATTAGATAGGTAATATACACTGGAAATATTTATAAACCATGAAAATAATTACCAAGCAGTGGAATCAGGTGTGGATGACAGAAGAGACAGCTGGTTCCAACAACAAGGTGAACAATTCAGAAGACTAACTAATCATCCCATGTACCAGATAATAAATGGGTATGGAAAAGGTAAACTAAAGTAGAAAAATCTTGGTTCATCAAGTTACATGTTGTTTTATGACTTACTATTCTTCATCAATAGGACAACAGACAAGAAAATCACTGGAGACTGTAGAATTGTGATTTTACAGAAGAATGTCGAGAATATCATGGACAGCTATGAAGAGTAATGAAAACGTTCTGAAAGAAGCCGAAGCAAAAAGAGAACTAATTTCCAATATTAGGAAGAAACAATCATAATTTTTTGGCCATTTAATGAGACGAGAATAGCTGTGATATATTGTGAAACTGGGAAAGGTGAGGGATGAAGAGACAGAGGGAAGCAAAAAAGAGAAAAGATACCAGACAGCTTAACTCTTTCCGTACATTTCACCGCACCACAGTGCGTGACTCTCAATTTGATTAGTGTAAACTGTCATCAAAATATATTCTTTTTATATGTCTTGTATCATCTTGGTAGTGGTGAAATCTAATTCCTTGTTTAATTATCTAAAAATTTATATATAATATGTTTTATGTTAGATAAATATAAATATGTAGATTGATTCTTAAAACCATGACAGTTTTTGTCTCTGAAATCTCTTCCGTTGCATTGATAAAATGCTTCCATACAGAAAGAGTTAAGAGAATGGCTTGGCAGAAGGTCAACAACAGAAATGATAAATACCTATTGAGATCGAATGTTGTGGAGAGACATGATCACCAACGCCAGCCGGTATGGTACTTGATGATGATTCTTCATCATATGCTGAATGTTATAGCCCCTTATATATGTTTTTTTGGTCTATATGAATGTTTTTATGTGTATAAATGTTTTTATAATGTCCAGTAAGTTTTGTTATTAAAGAAATTGCTGGTTTGGTTATTATCAGATATTTGATTTATTGCCTCATGTATGCAATGAGTTCAGTAAATGTCAAAGATAATTAAAAACATTGATAAATAAAAGTGAATCAATTCAAATTGTACATACTAGAATCATGGAGGCAGCTCATCTTCCTGTATAATCTACTTTGCATAAGAATGACTACAGAAGAGGAAGTGTTATACGAACAAAATTATGAGAGACTCAACTTACAAAAACTTAAAAGATTATGAGATGTCACCACACACCAAAGAATTATTTTTAAAAACTTGTTAATACACTTAAAACAGAGCAAACAGAAAAGATAATGGTTAAATAAATCATACATTTTATTTAATATTTTGTTATATTTTACTTACTTATACAAACAAAAATGAGGAAAAATAGATAAGTGATCAGCTCACGAAAGGTTTTTTTCATCAAAGCCTCCTGATCTGTTATTTCTGTTGTGGTCTGTGTATTCCAGAATGCTGAAAGTAATTAAATTATGTGCAGCTTAAGATAAATCAGTAGTCTTTGTCTTCTTAGTAGTCTTTGCCTTCTTAGAATCAGCCATTTTCCACACTTCTTATTTTAACTGTATTTTTCAATCAGCTACTTTGTTTTTGATATGGGTCATTATTTTATGAGCGCTAATATTATATATGTCCACTTACAATATTGCGAAATGTTTATTTCATACATTGAAAATAAGACAACTGTCTATTACTCTCTCTTTCCCCACCTTCTTGTGCCTTACATTATCAAGGGAGGTACTGTGTTTGATAGACTTTCTGTGGTTTGTGTCACATTTAATAATTATGTGGTATTCTATATTTTACTGATCCCTATACTCTGAGGTCATCCGTCACCTCGTTTTTTTACTGATTCTGGCCTTTAATGTTTGCTGATAGATAATGTTTGTTGGTAACCAGGTTATGTGTCCAAGACATTTAATTCTGTACTAACCTGCACCACATAATAACAGGTTTAACTAATTATTTGAATATCATTTACTATACATAATTAGTTTTTTTTTTAAATACTAGAAGAAGATTGGTAGCATGATGTTGGAATGAACATACTCTGTATAAGATGTTTCTTGGTGGTAATAGGTATTGCCTTGTGTCGAAGCATAGGTTATAGCTGTCTCAATATTTGGTTTGCCTTATTGATTCATATGTCTATTTCTTTTCGATGCTACCCTCTTCAGAGAAGAATTGTTCCCAGATATTTAAAGTGTGTTACATGTTTTATAACTTGATGTCCTATAGCTAATTTTAATGCCTTCTCTTGTCTTAAAAATTAGCTCTTAAAGCTATTAAATTGGCACAATGGAAATTGTTTACAATTTTAATTGTTTTCACGGCTCACAACAGTTGAGCTATCTGTGCCCTTGCACAGTATGGCATTTTTAGAGGGTACTGAGTTTTGTCTTCTCTTTTGAATTTTTATTCATTAAGAGGCTGAGTGGTCCAGAGGTAAGACTTGGCCTCTGGACAAGAAGGTCTCAGATTTAAATAAAAAACAGGAGGTCCTGTGTGCATTCTACGAATGTTAAAGAATCTTGGACATTAACAATAAAATAGAGTAGACCAAATATGTTTGCTGCCTGGACAAAACCCTATATGGAATAAAAATCTACCCATTGATCACCACCATTTTTTAAGACCTTTCCTGTGTGTTGGAGCTCTTGCATCTAAGCTAAAACCATTCTTAGTGTAACAAATCCAGATCACGAGACCAAATCACAGTTTTGCCAGTACAAAACACAAGATTAATTCACATAAAATAAAAACTGCTGATGTTCTGAACAACACTTGTGTTTGACACTTCATAAGCTGAAGCAAGATGTCATCTAGTTTTCGTACAAAAGTTTATTCAAACATCTCTATAGTACACTTCATAGTCACAATTCATTTGGATAAATATCTTGATCATATAAAAGTCACTCATTACACTTAATGATGGCTATGGTCATTAAAACATATAAACTATATTGTTAGTGGAAATTCTGTATATGTGTCTAAGGCTACTGCCGATGTTATGACACTCTTCCAGATTTTGTAATTAAATCCACATAACTAATTTTACTCAGCTTAAATAATATATACAATAATATGACTACTGTGCACAATTTGTATCAATAACTACACCTCTAAAATCTATATATATTCCTAGTTTTGATCTCCCTTATAAGCCCATATTGCCTTAGACACCCTAAATATCTACCTATAGCTAAACATCTTCCATTACAACAAATCTTTCTGAATAAACCTAACACCACTTCACTTAACAACATCTTCAGATTGTCTAAGAGGGAAACCTTAAACAAAAATGTCTCTATAGACTTGCAACTGATACAATTCAGTATAGGTAAAATTTTCATCTATTGTGACTTCACTTAACAATAACTTTGGATGTTCTAAGACAGAAACCTTAAATAAAACTATCTCTATAGATTTGCAACTGATACAATTCAGTATAGGTAAAATTCTCACCTATTGTGACCTCACTTAACAACATCTTCAGTTGTTCTGAGAACTGCGAACTACAGTGAGACACATGTATAATGCTCATCAGCATATATACCTTAAATCCCTAACAAGAGAGATGAGAATGAACATTGAAAAGTGAATGTTAAACATTGTGTTCATGATAAAAGAACTTACCCCCAAGTAATTTAACAATAGCACTGGGCCCCTTTTTCTCTCCCTGCTCATCATCTCCATCATTGTCCCCCATTTGAACTCAGCTTGATATTGTGAATTTCACTGTCAGTAACTTACAACTCTGATAATATAAATACATGATTATTAAAATCCTGTTTATTTTGTATCAAATAAGGTTTTTACCCGCCCCCCCCCCAAAAAAAAATAATAATAATAATAATATATATATATCTCTGTTTGCTGTGCTATTGAATCTTTCAAACATTGTGCATTTGTAAGTATTTGATTTTGAACAAAACATGGTTAGAATTTCCATGCCATGACAAACTTATGGTTATTATATTATACACTCAATCATTCACACTCTCTATTTGATACAAAGTCTAAAACATAGAAGACAAAAAAATCCTGCTGATTTGGTCTGATTGACTCACCATAATGAGCTGAAATGAGACTACTGCTTATTTGTTGCAACCAATATGCTGTTTCCTGTATTTAGATTAATTTCATTAAATGATGTCATGAGTTAAACAGGACGTGAACTTCCGGTATATTGTGGATAGGCGGCGGGAACAATTGAAGGCTATGCATGAAAAGTGTTCCTTGTTGCAGTTTCTTTATATTCCAAGTCCGGCTTGTTGCAGGAGCTACTGAGTCAAGTGCTCTGTGCACACCATGAGCTGTGTGTCTCATCCGTTTTGATCATGTTTCGATATTCCAATTTTTTATGATGAATGATGATATCGTATGACAGGGAACAGTTGGCTGTGTTCACTTTCTGCGCGATTTCACCTTATGTCTTTTGGCATGTGCTGAGACTGCTACGATGGGGACTACAGTTACCTTTCTTTGTTTGGGAGATGAGATATTAATTCTGATGATTACGCTGGCACAGGTGGTTGAGCAATTATGGATTTTAATTTGTTTGCAGTGATACCGGGACCTTCCATAACCAACCAACAAAACCAAATGAGTCAAACATTTACTTTTGTTGTTGTGCCATAACTCCAGTTCAGTAACACTTTTCTTCTTTATATTTCATCTTCTATATTTTCTCATTATTTCTTCTAGATACTCCATTTTCATTGCTATCTATGTTTTTTAAAAATGTTATATTTATTCTTTTGTTGGGTTCTATATGTAGATATTTAATTTGCCATTTTTGTTGTCTTTTGATAGGAGTAGAAATGTTGGAGAAAGGAGGAAAAGTAGGGGTTGGTGGGGAGAGACATGAAAAGAACCATGCCAAAGTTAAAACTTCATAAAATGTAAATCTCTTAAAGGCATCACAATAATTTCAGAAGTAAAATACTAAATGTTCGTTCAATTTTAAAATTTCTTCTTACAAAAAAATTGACAACACTAAGTTGACTTAAAGGTCTCTTCAAAAAATAAATAAAAGTATTGCAGTTTACTGATATATGTAGAATTTGTATAAAACTAATTTCTAATCCATTGCTTGGCTTGCAGCTTTCTGTTAGTGTTACACATGATTCTATTTACTTATAATCTGAGGATCACAGCCTTTATTTATAACAACAGCAATAGATTAAAATAAGATATCCAAAGTCACATAATAATCATCATGTTATATTGAAATTCATACCTAAAGATATACTCTATAGACAACTAGACAAAAGAACTAGGGAGCGCCCAAAACTTTGATTTATAGACGTGTATAAACATGACACATGTGATGAGAAGAGATAATAACTGAATAGCAAAGCAAGCCCTCATATGGGAAACAACAGGTAAGAGAAAAAGAGGAAGACCCAGGGAGACACTGAGAAGAACATTGATGAGAGAGGCAAGAGCAGCAGGATTCGGCTCCCTCAATGAGATAGAGCTGCTTGCACAGAACAGATACAAATGGCGAGATTTGATAAAATATCTTTAAAAGAATTGAAAACTGCTAGAACAAAAATTCAGATAGGAGAAGGTGTATCTTGGTCTACGCCCTATGGGCCGGCTACGGCTCGAAAGGTCAATAGATAGATAGATAAACATGACATGAAGACTCTTAACATAAACCCTGCAGCCTGGGAAGAAATAGCTGCATACCGCAATCTTTGGAAACACACAAACACACTCTAAAGCTCCATCTCAAACAAGAAGTAGACAGATTTATAGAAAAAGATAATACACAGCAAAAGAAAAGAAAAAAGAACATTTCTAGAGGCGCTGAAAAATCCATAGTCAAGTATGACTGACAGAGACTAAACTACTATACTGAAATTAATCATGGATGATGAAAAAAAAAGCAAATTTTGGAAAACATTATCAAAACTGTCATTTCATTATGCCATGTTCCTTGGATGGCTAAAAATACAAGGACATTTTCAAAAAGGCCAACACAAAAATCTCATCATGATAAGAGGAAAGTTGGAATACTTGGCTACAACTGGCAAAATACAGGGAAAGAAGGATCATGGGCGATAAAGAGAGAAGATACTAGATAGTAGGGTGTCGTATCATAGTAAAAAGTCAACAGCAGAATTGATATGATGCACTGTGGACAGAGAGAATTGTGGAAGGACATGATCATCAATGCCAACCAGTAAGGCACATGATGATGACAATGATTAGTCCCATAATCTTGGCATCTATTGCCACACTCTGAATGTTTTATTCACAATTCTCCCCCAACCTTCACAATCAGGAGCTGCTTTCTGAGATGTGATGAAAGTTAAGATTGTCCATTCTTTGATGTTGTCTTCCCACCACTTTCTTTATATGCCTTGTCTTCTTTTGCCTGGCACTGTGTCCTGCAAAATGGTCTTAGAATCATCTCATTGCAAGTTGGGTTCACTGCCCCCCCCCCCCAAGCCATGAACCAAGTAATTGGTTCTGTGGATCACTGGATTTTGTAGCATAAATTCTCACTGGTAACATAATCTAATATAAAATATATGCACGATTTTGTTGCATACTTTCTCATTGGTAACATGATCTATTATAAAATATATGCAAGATTTTATTTATACCACCTCATCTCCAGAGTATGTATTCTTCTTTTAAGATCAGCTGTGAGTGTCCATGTTTTGCAAGCATATAGGAATACATAATTTTAGCTAATACTCTTCTTCCCCCTTGTCACCTTTATCCTCTCTCTCTATCTCTCTCTCTCTCTCTCCTCTCTCTCTCTCTCTCTCTCTCTCTCTATCTCTCTCTCTCTTCCTCTACTTCTTGTTTTCTCTGCACCCTATGGGACACTCCATTCATTTTTCAAATTTGTCACTATTGGGTTCCTTTTGATTTAATTAAATCCTACCAGCTGTATTTTCTATTTATCTTTACCAGACTCGATGTAAATCCTGGCCACCGTCTTTTTCCATCATTTTTTTAAATCTGTGTTATGTTTTTTTTGTCTTGGATATATGTGTTTAATCTGTATAGTTTATTTGTTATGCCTGATGAAGGCTATAGCGAAATATTCTAGCTTATCTTGTCTTTCTATTAATTTAGTTGCTCCATACCATTTTATGTTTATTTTATATGTTTTGCTAATACTTCTGATTTTGAGCTGCAGTCTTTACTTCATCTGTGATGGAGCCCAGATACTTGAACTGGTCAGCCTGTTTCAAAAGCCTCTCCTTTAATTGTGATTATTCTTTCAATTTCATATTTATATTATATGACGATTTTATTTAACAATTTAAAATTGTTAAATAAATTTTTTTTTAAATAAATGAAACCATAAAAACAATAAATAATGTAATGTAGTAATACATTTTTAATAGTAATAATAATAATATAATAACTTACTTAGCTATTGTTATACTTTTTTTTGACACATTAGAATTAGGCTAGTAGTAGAATGTTCTCTTTGCAGTTGGTTGCCAGACAGTTACAAGAAAGTACAAGCCCTGATTATATATAATAACACTGGTCGACTAGGGTTTATAGAAATAAACAAGTTTGTTGACAGAAGCCGAAGCATCCAAACGTTGTTGTTGTCAGGTAACGTAATCCTAAATTTTTAATTTCCCAAAGCGCTTCTCTGGCAACAATTACAAATGTAGCTCTGATTTACATTAGCTATAATTGAGAATCGTAATACAACCGTATACAAACCGACGGAAGGCAACAGAAAACCACCGTCGTAACTTCTTTGTACAATCATGAAAAAAATAACAGACAGCTTAAGAGAATGGCTTGGCAGAAGGTCAACAACAGAAATGATAAATAGCTGCCGAGATCGAAAGTTGGGGAGAGACATGATCACTTACGCCAGCAGGCCCGGTACCTGATGATGATGATGATGATGATGATGATGATGATGATGATGATGATGATGATGATAATTGAGAAATATCTGGGAACATTTTTAACCTCAGACGGAAGATGTACAAAAGAGGTGAGATGCAGAAGGGTTCAGGCAAAAGCAGCTTTCCAAAAAATGAGGAAGATACTATGCTGATGCAATCCGTTTTTGACAATAGAAACAAGAAAGAGTTCTTAAATGTTATGTAGAGCCAGTCTTAACATATGGATGTGAATCATGGACAATAGGACAACAGACAAGAAAATCACTGGAGTCTGTAGAAATGTGGTTTTACAGAAGAATGTTGAGAATACCATGGACAGCTAAGAAGAGTAATGAAAATGTTCTCAAAGAGGTCAAAGCAAAAAGAGAGCTAATTTCCAATATTAGGAAGAAACTCTCTTTCTCTCTCTTTCTCTGTGATCAGGACTCAGAGTAGGATTCCAAACTCCCACATGAAGTCAGCTGTCAGGTTAATTGTGTTGATCGCCCCCACAGACAGAACATCACAATTACAGTCTGCCAGATCCACTCTGATTGAACACCCGTTAAAACGTTGCACTGTGTTCTGCGCCTGTGGCCCAGTGTATCCGATTTCAGCCAGCATTTTATTCAGGTTTGCTTTCCTTAGCCTTTGATTGTGCCCAATCTTCCTGCAAGGCAGCAGATTGTCTTTTCTGTATGGGGATTCTGCCCTTAGATGGTCGGCCCTCCCAGGTTTACGAGCACCATCTGCCCGAGTCACTAGAGGTGGCTAACACAGACATGCACACACAAAGATGTGAGGAAGAAACAATCATCATTTTGTGGCCATGTAATGAGAAGAGAACAACTGGAATATATTGTAACAACTGGGAAAACTGAGGGACGAAGAGATAGAGGGAAGCAAAGAGAGAAAATACCAGACAGCTTACGAGAATGGCTTGGCAGAAGGTCAACAACAGAAATGATAAAGAACTGTCGAGATTGAAAGTTGTGGAGGGACATGATCACCTACGCCAGCAGGCCCGGTACTTGATGATGATGATAATTGAATCATAAAGTACAAGTTTTCGGCGTTCTCTGAGTTTAGTTCATTTATAATTTAATGTAATGTTTGACAGAATTAGAACTTATCATAAATATTTTGGTCAGTTTAATTGCACGTAAAACAATAAATATGGTATTTATGAATTACAAAATACCACAGAAATAATATGCTAATCGGGACTTCCGTCTCCAAGATGGCGGATCTAGTCAACGTCCTCTCGATCGCTGCAGAAAGTGCACCCAGGGTCTGATTCGGATTTCCTTCGCACTTTTCTGCGTTAAAGTCAAAATGATGATATACTCAATACATCTGTGTCGCAAAAGCGAGGTCGTAGGCCGACAACAGTCCGTTTTTGACAAGTCAAGTGCTGTGAACGAGACCTTCCACCGTCTAGACTTGATCTGCGCTTTACGTCACATTGATGCTGTTCATGACCGTTGTTAGCATTCTTTGACGCAAGTTATTTTCATGTTACACATTAATGTAAACTACTTCGTCAGCCGCAGTTTTGTCTCTTTGGGGAAGTTGCTTCGTGTTTTGTTCGTCGTGGGCTGCTTACACTGGAGTAATGATACAAAAATCTAAAGGGAGCGAGATTATTAGTGTCCGGCGACATTGGTGTGTGCCACGTCATCGTAAATGGTTCCCTAAACCGGCCGGCGTGCCCTAATCTTACAGTCTGCTGTTTGATGTGCGACGGGGATAATTTACGATGAATGTTCGGAATTGGAGTCATCAACGATGGCCTAACACCATCAAGTGCTACGACAATCATCATTTTCAAGAGGACATGACTTACCGGTATATGGGGATAGGCGGCGGGAACAGTTGGTGGCTGTGCATGAAAAGTGTTCCTTGTTGCAGTTTCCTCACATTATAAGTCGCATGTTTGTGTTAGTCACCTCTAGTGACTCGGGCAGATGGTGCTCGTAAACCTGGGAGGGCCGACCATCTAAGGGCAGAATCCCCCTACAGAAAAGATCATCTGCTGCTTTGCAGGAAGATTGGGGACAATCAAAGGCTAAGGAAAGCAAACCTGAACAAAATGCTTGCTGAAATCGGATGCACTGGGCCACAGGCGCAGAACACAGTGCAACGTTTTAACAGGCTCAAAAAGACAGCTGTCTTCGTGCGAGAGTCTGGAGTCCTACTCTGATTGAATCCTGATCGCAGAGTGAGAGAGAGAGAGAGAGAGAGAGAGAGAGAGAGAGAGAGAGGTGCTAATCTACCTTAACTCCCTGTTTTGTTATATAACATAATACTGCATAGTTTTTCATAATTTAATCACTCAGGTAGTCATTTATTTCGTTGATTTAATTGTACATGATAAATGGTTCAATGTTAAAGATCCTATTTAATGGAAGATATTTTGTGAATTTTAAGTTTTCATTACTGCAAACACGGCCTATTGTAATAATTGTAAATGAGGAGAAAGTTTAGCATTACGGTGTCCAGTATGAGAATGAAGATAGAAGCAACAACGGCGGCAATAACATGGTTGGCTACACAGAATGTGGATCACGCAGTCTCAATGACTGACTTACAAAGTTTGTTACAGAAGATTGGCAGATAGTGTCCGCGGCATGAGTGGATGCAGCTCTTTGATAGTTCTACAGTGAGTTCTACGTTAACATGGGTGTACTGTCCAGGGCATGTTAATGTATACGATAAGGAAATAGTTGATAAGCTGCTGGCAGCTTTGACACTGAGTGTGGCCTACAAAGTGGACATCGCCGAGTTTGTTCTTCATCCCATAAGAGAAGAGAAGGAGAATGGGTGGGACAATGATGTATACATTGAGAGACTGGGGAGTCTAAAGGAGAATGGGTGGGACAATGACGTATACATTGAGAGACTGGCGAGTCTAAAGGAGAATGGGTGGGACAATGATGTATACATTGAGAGACTGGGGAGTCTAAAGGAGAATGGGTGGGACAATGATGTATACATTGAGAGACTGGGGAGTCTAAAGGAGAATGGGTGGGACAATGATGTATACATTGAGAGACTGGGGAGTCTAAAGGAGAATGGGTGGGACAATGATGTATACATTGAGAGACTGGGGAGTCTAAAGGAGAATGGGTGGGACAATGATGTATACATTGAGAGACTGGGGAGTCTAAAGGAGAATGGGTGGGACAATGATGTATACATTGAGAGACTGGGGAGTCTAAAGGTGGAAACGGAATCTGGTCGATCCGAAGTGTTTAGTGGGAAAGGCAGATGTATCTATAGTCAACACCGTACAGGAACAATCACTGTATACGCTTCGAGAAATGCTGGGACGGTTGTGGGGGTGCTCCGAAGCAAAGTAACTGATTCCACGAATAGAATAGTGAGGAGAGTGATTCTACCTTACATACGTTTAAGAAGTGTGATAGTATTAGTAATGTTATTATTATATCCATCGGATTTCTTTCATTCATCCTTTTTCTGTCTTCTCTTTGACGTTCGCCCAACGATTACTTCTAGTCTTTTCCGCCTTTAAAAGGAAGTTATATAAATTGCGTTGTGTCGTTCTTTACCGCTTTACGACAGTCTACATTTGTTTGCCTCTGCCTCAAAAACAACCGACTTCAGACTGTCATAATTTGGGGACAGACTGTTTGAAGCTGTTTTCTGTAATGTACAGCAGAGGCGATGTGCAGAAAAGTTCAGGAAAAAAACTGCATTCCAAAGAAATAAAACCCTAAATTGACTGTGTAAGTTTATCTGGAAATGATATTGATATATTGTATAGAACGATTATTTTTGTGCATATCTTATATATGTCATGTATCATACTTCGATGAAGTGCGCAGCAAAATCCAACGACCCACTTGGCTAAATAAAGACGTACTGTCAAGGCTAAAGGTTGGAGGAACGACAATTAACTTGGTATGAATATGTTAAAACATCTACACGTCTTGCTAAGACCATTATACAGAGTACAGTATCAGGCAAGGCAGACAGAGAAAGAGTTTGACGGAAAATAGAGAATTGACAAAATTAGTTTTAGTTTAGTTGACGGATCATTCTCGTTGCACATCGAACATGCCCAGTAGTGATCAGATTCCCTTGTCCAGTACGTCCCTCAGGATATGATTCAGGCCACATCATAGAATGCAACTCTTAATCGTGAAGGCTGGAAGCAAATTGCGCAGACGCCATCAAGAGTGTTCTAACAACCATCAAAGTTACGGGGCTAATCATGATGATGAAATTATAGAGGAATGCTTCTTCGTTGTTTTCAGACTTAGTAGATGAATGTGAATCCTGGACAATCGGACACAGACATGAAAACGCCAGATAAACGTCTTTTTACTGAAGAATGTTGAGAAAACCACGGGCAGCTAAAAGGAGTATCGATGACATTCAAAAGGAAGCTATAGCAAAAGAAGACAATTTGTTGTCAACATCAGAATCATCATTTGTTGGTCATGTCATCCTATTTCCTTCATTCTACGACTACTCTTTTTCTCGACTGCCCTTTAAAAAAAAGGACAAGAAATCTCTCTCTTTCTCTCCCATTTATATATATATATATAGGCCAATATTTGTTGGTCATGTGACTATCCTCTGTCACAAGGAGGAAGCTTTCGGTTCTCTCTCTAGGTCCCCGCAGCGTTAAGAATTTCTGCTACACGACGCTGTCATTGGATCAGGCTTGAGGTCAGATCGTATAACACTCTTGAAGAAGGTCTTCCAGAACCTGGGCTCCCCTTCCATGACCTAAAGAAGTAAGCCTAAGAGCTGAAAGGAATACTCCAAATTATCATTACTAGATGCCCCTTTTTTGTTCACTGGGAATACAGGGTATCTACATGTGGCAATGGCTGTCATCCGATTCTCTCTCTCCCTCTCTCTCTCTCTGCGATCAAGACTCAGAGTAAGATTCCAGACTCTCTCATGAAGTCAGCTGAATCCGATTCTAAATATTCCATAAATATACAACATCACAAACGAGAAAGATATTTAATCAAATTCTTCATTTGTAACACTGGCCATAAAAGAATTTTCTTGTGCACCCATAATAAATAACAAATTATACTGGTACATGTATAAATAAAAAAACTGGTAATACATACACATGTACTGTTACCCCTGAATTCCTTGTTGTTTAATCGTGTGTTCCATTCATGGATTTATTGTCAGAATGTGCTTTCCTGAAGATGTGTCGGTTGATGTCCGGTCGTCTTCCATAAAGCGATTGTTATCTTTTGCTTTGCAATGTATTTAATCACAAATTACCAACATCAATGTAAAGACCTGCATATACTTTTATGCGCTGGCACGATTATGTTTAACATTGTCCTGATGTTTAAATGGTGAACATGAAAACAGATATGACAAGAACGTTTAGTGTATGTAGAAATGGTCCCAACCGACGGCCACATTACCCAAAAAATCATGTGCCGAAGGTCTGTAAAATTTATGGTCACTAACACCATATTCCCTATACGCTACTTGGCATGACGTGGGGGTACTTTACTTTCTTTTTTTACTTGGTATAAGTAAAAATCAGTCCAAAAATTAGCGATGAACAGTGTGGTTTTGTTGGAGGTAAAGGAACGAGCAATGCCATATATATAAGAACTTTAGTAGAAAGAGCCATAGAGGTGAAAACATATCTATACCTATGTTTCATAGATTATACCAAAGCATTTGACAAAGTAAAGCACCAAGAAATAATCAAAATTTTAGAAAGCATAAACGTAGACGGCAAAGATCTAAGAATAATAAAGAACATGTACTGGCAACAAACAGCGGCCATTAGAACTGGAAACCAATTGGGAATGTTGCAAGAAATAAAACAGGGTATAGGATATGGTTGTGTGCTGTCACCAGATTTGTTTAATATTTATAGTGAGATTATTTTAAGATCCATCAGGGGCATGCCTGGAATAACAATTGGAGGTCATAATATAAATAATCTAAGGTATGCTGATGATACAATATTTATCACTAAGAGTGAAAATGAGTTACAATATGTAGAAAAGAAAAATACAAGAACACTTGGTATATGTAAAAATGATAATACAAGAATACTTAGTATATGAGGAGCCACAATAGCTCAGTGGTTAGTGAACTGGACTACAAAGGACAAAAGGTAGGGTTCGATCCCAACCGACGGCCACATTACCCCAAAAATCATGTGCTGAAGAAGGTCTGTAAAATGTATGGTCACTAACACCATATTCCCTATATGCCACTTGGCATGACGGGGGTACTTTACTTTTTTTTTAAAACTTGGTATATGTAGAAGAGATAATACAAGAACACTTGGTGTATGTAGAAGAGATAACACAAGAACACTTGGTGTATGTAGAAGAGATAGCACAAGAACAGTTGGTATATGTAGAAGAGATAATACAAGAACACTTGGTGTATGTAGAAGAGATAATACAAGAACACTTGGTGTATGTAGAAGAGATAATACAAGAACAGTTGGTATATGTAGAAGAGATAACACAAGAACACTTGGTGTATGTAGAAGAGATAATACAAGAACACTTGGTGTATGTAGAAGAGATAACACAAGAACACTTGGTGTATGTAGAAGAGGTAACACAAGAACACTTGGTGTATGTAGAAGAGATAGCACAAGAACAGTTGGTATATGTAGAAGAGATAATACAAGAACAGTTGGTGTATGTAGAAGAGATAATACAAGAACACTTGGTGTATGTAGAAGAGATAATACAAGAACAGTTGGTATATGTAGAAGAGATAATACAAGAACACTTGGTGTATGTAGAAGAGATAACACAAGAACAGTTGGTGTATGTAGAAGAGATAATACAAGAACACTTGGTGTATGTAGAAGAGATAACACAAGAACAGTTGGTGTATGTAGAAGAGATAATACAAGAACAGTTGGTATATGTAGAAGAGATAACACAAGAACACTTGGTGTATGTAGAAGAGATAATACAAGAACACTTGGTGTATGTAGAAGAGATAACACAAGAACACTTGGTGTATGTAGAAGAGGTAACACAAGAACACTTGGTGTATGTAGAAGAGATAACACAAGGACACTTGGTGTATGTAGAAGAGATAATACAAGAACAGTTGGTGTATGTAGAAGAGATAATACAAGAACAGTTGGTATATGTAGAAGAGATAACACAAGAACACTTGGTGTATGTAGAAGAGATAATACAAGAACACTTGGTGTATGTAGAAGAGATAACACAAGAACACTTGGTGTATGTAGAAGAGGTAACACAAGAACACTTGGTGTATGTAGAAGAGATAGCACAAGAACAGTTGGTATATGTAGAAGAGATAATACAAGAACAGTTGGTGTATGTAGAAGAGATAATACAAGAACACTTGGTGTATGTAGAAGAGATAATACAAGAACAGTTGGTGTATGTAGAAGAGATAATACAAGAACACTTGGTGTATGTAGAAGAGATAATACAAGAACAGTTGGTATATGTAGAAGAGATAATACAAGAACACTTGGTGTATGTAGAAGAGATAACACAAGAACAGTTGGTGTATGTAGAAGAGATAATACAAGAACAGTTGGTGTATGTAGAAGAGATAATACAAGAACAGTTGGTGTATGTAGAAGAGATAATACAAGAACAGTTGGTGTATGTAGAAGAGATAATACAAGAACAGTTGGTATATGTAGAAGAGATAACACAAGAACACTTGGTGTATGTAGAAGAGATAATACAAGAACACTTGGTGTATGTAGAAGAGATAACACAAGAACACTTGGTGTATGTAGAAGAGGTAACACAAGAACACTTGGTGTATGTAGAAGAGGTAACACAAGGACACTTGGTGTATGTAGAAGAAATAATACAAGAACACTTGGTATATGTAGAAGAGATAATACAAGAACAGTTGGTGTATGTAGAATTGATATGACAAGAACGTACACATACAAGGTATTAATAAGTTGCAGTAACCGTCAGTCACAGTTCCGATGGATTTTGCAGCGCCCCTAGGTAATAATTTTTCTTTTCTTTCGCCACGCATTATCTTTTTCCATGAATCTGTCTGCTTCTTATTTGAGTTTGAGCCTTGGAGTGTATTTTCAAGGATTGTGGTCTGCAACTATTTCTTCCCAGGCTGCAGGGTTTATGTTCAGAGTCTTCATGTCAATAAATCAGAGTTCCGGTCACTCGCTAGTTCTTTTGCCATGTGCTAGTTGTCCATAAAGTATATCTTTTGGTATGTCGCCATCTTTTATACGGTGTGAGTGACCAAGTCAGCGTAACCTACAATTGTTTGAGCAGCATATAGATCTTCGGGATGCCCTATTAATAAAAACACATGCATAAAAAGTATTAACAAAAGCACATAGTGTACATATAAAAGACACTAACAAGAACATTGTTAAGTGCAATATATTTATTTGTCACCAGAAATTAACAGAATACAAGTCAGCTTTGCTTGAGATAGCAAACTGTCATTTTAAGATACCTGATAAACATGTCACACAACTAAAGATGATTAAAGCAGTCTTTTCTCAAGTTCTGCTATTATTCATCAAGCATCACGTGCCATACCAGCTGGTGTAGGCGATCATGTCCTTCCACAATTCTGTCCTCGGTGTCTTCAATTCAGTATTCGTCAATACTATACCGTAATTATTAGCAAGTATGCACTTTTGTTTTTATTATTATTATCAGTTTTACAGAGTTCAAGAATGCAGCAATCACAAGCTGTGAGCTGTTTAACAGCTTGAAAGCAAAGCAGTGAACTTTTGACTTTAACAGTTCCAGGACAGATGTTTTAAAAATAATTGAAAACAAGGGTTGCTGAACTCGCATTGTAGAACTCGGTAACAACCAGTTGGTAATGGCGTCAAATTTGTAATAAAGACAAGTTACTGTGTACAGTGATAAACATTCCCTAGATGCTGACAGCAACATTTTCATCTCCATTTAAAAACTGTTAAGACTTTTGAAGACAAACACAGCAGTTGAAAATCTGAGTTTTAATAGGAGAACAGGAGTGATCTTGGAGAAGACAGAAGACCTTGAACGTTTTATGACAGCTTATTACGATGAATAAAAAATTTTATTCTGTTTAAAGAGACACATGTGCCAAAATTGGCAATACTACTTTCAGTGAGAGTTTGCTTAAGAGATCCTAGAATTCCAGTAATAGGCACTACCAACCACATCCCCATTTCTACCACTGAAAATGATCATAAACTTCTCCCAGAAGAACCCAATTCTCATGCAGACAAAAGCTTCTCTACAGATAACGACAGTGAGTCATTGATTTTCATTGAACTAGTTGGTTCTCGCCAGTGTTTTTCAACCCTTAACATGCCATTAATTCCAGAAAGACAGGCATCTATCACCAACTCAAAGAGCAAGGAAACGACTTGTAAAGATGACATGATCAATGTGAAGAGCCTAATTTGTAAACTTTTATTAAAGGAACTAACTGGATTTCAAAAATGTGTTTCTCTATTGTTTTATGGATAAAATAATTGAATCTCATATACGAATTACTGCCTGCTTTTAATTTAAATTTGATAATTTAATAAATATATGATTAATTCAATAAATGTAAGTACACAAGAGCTTAAAAGGCCTGGTATACCTTTCAATGGGATCAGGTGATAGAGATCTGGTCATATGTATTAAATTCATATTCAAAAATGATTACAAGTGGTGGACGGAAACAGACTATTTCTGTCTGGGTCTGTATACAACTGCCTATAGAGAAAGCATGAACAAATATAATCTATTATCAAGAGAACAAGGTTGTCATATGTTGACCATGTGATGAGAAGAGGCAACGAAGAATCTCAGAGCAGGCTCTCAAATGGGAACCAGAGGGTAAAAGAAAAGAAGCCCAACTTAGAGAAATACTAACAAATTTTTTTAAAAAGACATTGAGGCTAGAAGCAACACCAGCGGGCATCAGCTCCTTTGCTGAGGTTGAGGGGCGCGCCCAGAACAGGGATATGTGGCGAGATACAGTGCAGTCCTTTGCAAGATCTGACACTTAATAGCAAAGATCGTTGAACACAAGAGTCTAGAATTTCTGTCTTATGCCGTCTTCAGCTCAAAAGAACAATAGTTAGACAAGATGTAGAACAATTCTACAGAACTTAAGGTTCCATTCCCCTTTATAAATAAAATTCTACTTTTTGTTGATTGATTTCCTAACCTGAAAGTTTCATAGTCACTTTTTTTTTTAAAATCCCCAGGGGAAGAGACAATGGGGAAGGTCAAAATATACTTGGAGAAGATGTAAGAAAGTGAAGAAGTCATGGAACAATCTAAAAGAGAATGGCACCAAACAAGTTAGCTTGGAAAGTGTTTGTGGAAGACTTAAGCTACACAGGGAGCTGAAAGACAGAAGTTTAAAAACTTTGGGGAATGGTGTCTCACCATTCAATAACCTTGACTTCAGCTCTTTTTTTTGGGGTTCCTCATCAAATCTCTGGGTAACAAAAATTCACACCTCTATTTTGTGCCCATTAACAAGAATTATTTATAGTAGCTGTTCACAGGTAACTTCTGCAAAATGGGAACATAGGAGATTCCAAATAAATATAATTATAGTCCCACACTGAAATGGCCATGCTAATGTAAATGCTGGAATATAACAATACACGACAGACAACTTAGCAAGTCCAAGATACCATCTACTGTATTCTCAATAACATACAACCATCATAAAGTTGCTTCTCTATCTGTCCACTTATGTAACCTTTCTGCTATTTAGGAGTTCAATAACCCCATAAAAAACCAACCCACTGTTTTCAATCTCAAATACTCCATGGAACAAAAAATATATAATTTCTCCTATGTATACATATAGTCAATAGATCGTTATCAACTCTCTTTTTTAATTTAAATATGTTTCATTTTATATGTGCAGAGATTACCTTCTGCTAAAAATGCCAGTTAAATCTCTTTATCAAGATATGGATTTCATATTAAGGTTTTAAGCACAAAAATAAAGAGAGATAAATAAACATAAAAGTAAATCAGCGGACGGAGCATTATTTCTTGCAAAGTATATAATATTTTAGCCAAGAGAAATAAATGCTATAGAAAAAAAACATGATATACCAAATAAAATACTGGTAATACATACACAAATAATAGCACCATTAAAAAAAATAACTGAGTGAACATATAAAGTCACCAACAGAAAGCTATATACATGAAATCATAGGTTTGGCACCCCTGTAAAAAAGGGCTTGTTTCTGTATAGTAAATATCTTGATTGAAGCAACAGTGACAACAACATTAACATAATATACATAATTAATATATCCACAAACATAAATATATAACATTTTATGATCATAAACTGTGCCACCAATTAAGATAAAGCTACAACAGTGGTAAACATAATCAAACAAAAATATGATGTAGCAAAGTGAAAAGTAGGTTGGCCAAGTAGTGTAAATATAGGAACTCTGGTGTAATCAAGTAAACACAACTCGTTTTGTGGACAAACAAATAATCGAAATGACTTAGAATATAGGTTCATGTGGCTAATTTTTTTTTATTTTTTATTATTAATTATGCTAATATCAGGCATTGAATAACAATTGAGCTGCTTCAGATGTTTCTACATTCAAACTACTTTAGTTGTAGTGTTGTAATTAGCTGTCTACACTACCTGCACCACATGTTACAGGTATGGGTTTAGTGTTGTAATTAGCTGTCTACACAACCTGCACCACATGTTACAGGTATGGGTTTAGTGTTGTAATTAGCTGTCTACACAACCTGCACCACATGTTGCAGGTATGGGTTTAGTGTTGTAATTAGCTGTCTACACTACCTGCATCACATGTTACAGGTATGGGTTTGGTGTTGAAATTAGCTGTCTACACAACCTGCATCACATGTTACAGGTATGGGTTTGGTGTTGTAATTAGCTGTCTACACTACCTGCATCACATGTTACAGGTATGGGTTTAGTGTTGTAATTAGTTGTCTACACTACCTGCATCACATGTTACAGGTATGGGTTTAGTGTTGTAATTAGCTGTCTACACTACCTGCATCACATGTTACAGGTATGGGTTTGGTGTTGTAATTAGCTGTCTACACAACCTGCATCACATGTTACAGGTATGGGTTTGGTGTTGTAATTAGCTGTCTACACTACCTGCATCACATGTTACAGGTATGGGTTTAGTGTTGTAATTAGTTGTCTACACTACCTGCATCACATGTTACAGGTATGGGTTTGGTGTTGTAATTAGCTGTCTACACAACCTGCATCACATGTAGATTTTGTTCAGGTTGCTGAACTTGCTTTCAATTGATCTTAGTCTTAATCTTCAATTGATTGGTTATAATATAATTAAATTAAGTTTAATATTAAACGTAGTCAAAGTGATATGAACCAGAACACCTACAAACTGAACAGAACAAACTGTTTATCAGGTTCTGGTTTGTCAATTGGGGGGTGTTGGGGTGAAAAGTTGTACACAAGTTGTGAAGAAACAACTTTTTCATTTGTTAAGCCAATTTTTGTGACTTTAGTTAGGATAATGCAAGCAACAATGTTCCTGAAATGCAAATTGTTTCTAAGTTTTTGGTATAGATTTCTACAATTTGATTAATGAATTTTGTAATAATGCACTATCAGAATAGCTAAAGCAGCAATGTCTTTCAGAAGCCTTGAAAAGTTGTGCTAATCAAAACTCAACAGCACAAACACAAAACTTAGACTAATCAAACCAAACGTACTATCAACCCTTATGATGCGTGTGAGAGCTGGAAAACAACAAAGTTGAACGCATTAAAAAATAAATGTCTAAGGAAAATACTTGGTATAGCGTGGAACGAATTCAAAACAAACAAGGAAATTAGAGAAATCACCAATCAACCACTAATATCTTCAGTAATAAAGAAAGATGGTCTTATGTTGGACATGTGATGAGGAGAGATAATTACCGAATATGATAGCAAGAATAGGCCAACCCAGAGAGACACTGAGAAGAACATTGATCAGAGAGGCAAGAGCAGCAAGTATCAGCTCCCTCAATGAGATAGAGTTGCTTGCACAGAACAGAGACAAATGGTGAGATTTGATAAAAGATTTTTACAAAGATTGAAAACTGCTAGAATAAAAATTTAGATAAGAGAAGGAGTATCTGGGTCTGTGCCCTATGGGCCAGCTACAGCTCGAAAGGTGGGTGGATGGATAGATAAATGCACTTGAATTAAATAATAGAGAATAAAGAGCAAATTTCTTGGTACTGATTTACAGAATTGCACAATTATATATAGGAGAAATCCAGTGACACTTGAATTATAGAAATTGGAAAATTCATAAATTAATGATTTTGTTAATTTTCTTCTGTGCTAAATATTGAATGCTTAGAACTGTATTTACATCCTTCCAATGATGTAACTGACACAGATTAGAAATGTCAATGGGTAGAAATGAAAAGCCAAATTTAGACTTAGAAATTCAAATTTACCCATAGATGATGTCAACTGTCATAATGTTAACATTTTCAAGCAAAGCAATTACTTAAGAGCAGAAAAATAGCACCCTGTAGTTAAGTACAATGTAACAAAATACCAATAATGTGGCAAATATTTATATAAATATATATACAATGAAACGGGAAGGAGCCATAATAGCTCAGTGGTTAGTGAACTGGACTACAAAGGACAAGAGGTAGGGTTTGATCGCAACCGACGGCTTCCGGTTCACCCAGCCTTTAATGGGTACCAGATTTTTTTCTGAGAAAGTAAAGCAGCATGGGCGTAATACTGACTACATTACCCCAAAAATCATGTGCCGTAGGTCTGTAAAATACGGTCACAAACACCATATTCCCTATACGCCACTTGGTGTGACGAGGGTACTTTACTTTTTTTTTTTTTTTTAAAGAAACGGGAAGTATGTATATAAGTAATATAAATGCACATGCTGATAATATAGAATAGAATGTACTCACTGAAATATATAATATTGATTTTTAAACTGAACTAATCTTTTGAAGCCAAAAAGAAATCTTGGAGCTCAGAGAAGATTTGGAAGGTTAGTATAATCAACCACTATTATCATCAGTAATCAAGAAAAGATGATGGCATATGTTGGAAATGTGATGAGAAGAGATAATAAACGAAATGCAAAGCAACTGTAGCAGTTCAATATGAGCTCAGCAACTATAGCAGTTCAATATGAGCTCAGCAACTATAGCAGTTCAATATGAGCTCAGCAACTATAGCAGTTCAATATGAGCTCAGCAACTATAGCAGTTCAATTTGAGCTCAGCAACTGTAGCAGTTCAATATGAGCTCAGCAACTGTAGCAGTTCAACTTGAGCCTAGCAACTGTAGCAGTTCAACTTGAGCCTAGCAACTGTAGCAGTTCAACTTGAGCCTAGCAACTGTAGCAGTTCAACTTGAGCCTATCAACTGTAGCAGTTCAACTTGAGCCTATCAACTGTAGCAGTTCAACTTGAGCCTAGCAACTGTAGCAGTTCAACTTGAGCCTAGCAACTGTAGCAGTTCAACTTGTGCCTAGCAACTATAGCAGTTCAACTTGAACCTAGCAACTATAGCAGTTCAACTTGAACCTAGCAACTATAGCAGTTCAACTTGAACCTAGCAACTATAGCAGTTCAACTTGAGCCTAGCAACTGTAGCAGTTCAACTTGAGCCTAGCAACTGTAGCAGTTCAACTTGAGGCGGCATTGATCTCAAATTCATAGGACAAAAGGGGCAAGAAAATGGAGATGAGAGGTCAAGCATCACAAATGCATCATGTCATTAGCCATGAGAGAAGCTGCTCAGTAAAACAGCATCCAGCATAAGACACTAATATTTTATCAAACTAATCATGATTGTTTGTTACTAACTTGGTCTGTCAAGACGCCAAAAACCACAATTACATATATATAGTAGTTCAATGTCAGCTATTAGAAAAACAAATGTATCTTGAATTGTAAATAATCAATTACAATTGCTAATATATAAGGCACTTAGCATAGCACAAACTGTTTACATTTGAAAAGTAGAAATGTTTAAACTTTACTTAAATATAAACCTAAATAAAGTCCTATTTTAAAGTCAAGACACAAATAATTTATAATTACATTATACAGAAACAATCTGTGATACATCATCATACACAAACAGAAATATTTTTTAATAGAAAAATACAAAAAAATCTTGATAAAATTTCACAGTAGGCTATAGAAGTGAAAGAACAAAGACAATTTTATGCAAAGATTTATGTTTGAGGAGAGCATGCTAGAAATGTTCTTTGCATATTACAATTATTGGATTGAAAAGTAGGTTTAAGTTATTCTTTTTTTCTCTTGTTCTATACCTTCAGTGGCAGTAATACTGAGGTCAGTGCACTGCCTTGATAAGGTGAAACATGAGCTCAACCCTAGTCTGACATTCTCCAGTCGATGTGAGTAAAGTTAAGATGGCAGACCAGGTGTCGAAGTGATTTGTGGAAAATGTTGGTGTGACTTCTAAGGAGTAATGTGTTGAATTGTAGTGATTTGAATCAAATTACCAGCTATTGATCACATAAAGCAACAATAGATCAAGTGGTTCGGGCATGTGATAAGACATAAAGGACTAAATCTAATAAGGGTTAGCAACAAATAATATAAGAACACCAAACCAAGAAACCGACCAAGACAAAGGTGGATAAATGGAATCCAGTAGAAGAGCAAGAAACAGTGAACCATATCTCCCCTCGATGCCAAAAGGCAAATGAGGAAGGAAAAAAAGATCCAAGTAAAAAAAACAAAAAAAAAACAAAAGGTGTGAGTTTCCTACCAGTTACAAGGAGAAATTAACTGTCACCTCCAAATGATGTAGATTAGTGTGGTTGTACCCTACAACATTTATGTGACAGAACATCCATTACCCGTTTTATTGATTCTTCCTTCCTCATGATGTACATACAAATGAAGCTGCCCTTTGGCTAATTTGTAGAAATTTGGTAAATTATAATAACAGGCTGCAGTGATTGTCTTAATGTTTTAGGTTGATCAACACCATTGGAAAAGATAAAAAGAATTAAGAAAACAATTTCTATACCTGTGATGTGAAAAAAGAGACAGAAAATATAGTTCCCTAGCATCAAGGGTGACTCAACCTCTCTGTACGAGCAGCATTTCATCAAATAAGTTACTTTTCCTAACTATGCAAACCAGATATACATTATTAAAACTGTGTTAACTGCAGCGTGTCATTAGGAAACAAATCAGTGATCTTTGGACTATGGTGAAGAGAGTGAATACTTGCCATGCATTTTCAAAATACATTTAAAATATCTCTTTATAAATCAAATTTGAAAAATAATTTCAATATTTCAAAGAAAATTTCTCTCATGCCTTAACCAGTGAAACCACTGGGGCACAGGTGTCTGGAACCAGCAAGGTCTCATCCATTTTGTTGATCTTCAAGTGAATATCTGAATTATTAACCAAAGAAATGACTAGAACAATGAATGGAATTACATTTTAAAGTAATTTATTTTTAGAAATAGATTAACTAAATTCAAATATCCCAATCCCACCTGGGATAAGAAATCTTTATTTGCATCATGAATTTTAATAAAAATGACTTAAATTATTATCAAAACGTTATTAACAAAATTGTTATTTCAAGCAACACTTTGTAAATGACATAATTTATTAATGAAACGTTATTTCAATAAATTAACAAAACTTTATTTCAAGCAATATTTTGTCTGCCAAGTTTTTCTGGTGATTGTCAGTGCTATTTTTTATTCAAATTTCTAGTTTATGAAAGATTAATAGTAAAAGAGTAGTAGAAATAACAGGTAACAAATGAATACACAACAGTGTGTGATTCAGAAACTTGAAATAAGTATGAGTGACTGTTTGTTTATCAAAGAAATGAGAAAGTTATCAAGTTCTTGGAATGATGGACAACATCTTGTTCTCGAGTCAGCTGATCTTCAGAATGTTTGTGACAATGTCCATTACAAACTGGAGGTCATGAAACTTGGAGTTCTGAAATAATGTGATTTCAAAGCTGAGATTAAATTTCAAAATAAAAGTTAATTTGTTAAACATAATTTGTATATTTAATTATTAAACAATTTGGTTGATTGCAGCAGATATTATAACAATAATAATAACATTATCTTCTTCTTCTTGCTTGCTTACATTCACTCGATAACTAAAGGAATAGTATACCTCTTTGTCCTTAAAAGAACATTACCTGGATGTGGATGCATTGTGTTGCAAGCATCTTTCAGCCCAACACATCTGAATTCAACATGGCATTTTTGAGTACTGGGTCGCCTTCCCTCTCGAACCCAACTACTTGGCTGTTTAGTCTGTTCCCAGGAGCATCATGAAGAGGTGTTGAAGGATCGGGATGTTTTTGGTTCACAGACCCAGGTGCAAGCCATCATCTATGATTCACTGAGAGCTTTCTGACCTGCTGCTGTCAGGCACCTTCCTGCATCTCTTTCTTCAAATATTAATTAAGCCAGCTGTCTTAAATGATGTCTTTCCATAACTTGTCTCTATAGTTCTACTGTTCAGCCCAAATGTGCCATTCTTTAAATCTGCATGGGATAATGTTATTCTGTTATTTATGTTTCTCCTTTTTTCAATATTTTACTATATTTTCCAGCTCTCCCCTTCTCATTATAGGCCCAAGGTATGTTTTACTGTTTCCTTTTGATATTAGTAATAAATCTTTTCCTTGCTTGGCCTTGTTTAGAACACACAGACATGGTAAGTAACAATCTGGTAAACCAAGAATAGAAACGAAAATATCTGTGAAATAGTAGAACAAGAACCAAAGAAATGACAAATTGTGAACAGAAAGTGGAGATAGATTGGTTTGGTTTAGTTTAGTTGACAGGTCATCTTCATTGCACAAGTCCAGAAGAGCTCTCGTCTGAAGAATATCCATTAACTTGTTGTGACTAACAACACCAATTTTGTGTTGGTTGATAAGTCTTCTTTGCATTCCCATGTAGCACTCTCATCTGGCATCTCCAATCTTGACATGATATTCATGAAGCCTATTTATGGTTGTTGAGTCAATGAAGGTAATTTTTTTAAGTCATTTTTTCATCCTGTGTACCTGAGGGCATTCATAATGTCAGAATGGTCCATTGCCCTTCCACACTCAACATCAGCCAAACTGGCAAGTCTATCAGCTTTTTAATTTCCTTCATGCTCAAGTGTCCAGGGACAAAAGTGAAATATATACAAGTCAGTCAGTCCTGAGTTCTTTAGTGACACCACTGTCATGATCCCAGTTCCCTTTGATTTTCCTGAGCATGTTCATCGAGTCACTTAGAAAACATACTTGAGTAAAAGATTGTGTTTCTAGCCAGGCCATTGCTTTAGTTACTGCTACAATCTTCATGGTCAAACTATTTGTAGTTCACATGAAAGCACAGCTCTCCTCCACTATTCTACCTTTGACATGAGCCATGAAGGCTTCCAATAATATTAGCCAAGCATGTAGCTCTTGACATTCTTCTGTAATACCAGATTTATGTTTATTTCACCAATTTTTCCCCCCACCTGTCCATGGCTCACATCCATATGCCTTCCTCTTCAGTAATCAGCTACCTCTATGCATTAAGATGTTTAAACAAGCATGAGTCGTGAAAAAAGGCAGCAGTACATTTGAGGTCTTCTCCAGTTCCCTATAATTTGTCATGCAGAGTTTTTGCTGCGGACCATATATGTGTTCTTCAGGTGAAAGTGCTGCAGTCCTGTAAGATATACTCTGTAGTTTGCCTGGATTCTCGCACACACACACACTCACACCACTACCCCCCTACCTTTTTTTTTTTTAGATGTCACTGAGAAATAATCAAATACATCAGCAAAGACATTATGTAAGTAGTTAGTTGGTCTCACAAATGTATTAAAATGATTTTTAAAATGTCACCATTAATGTCTAAATTATATATTCAATTTTATTTTCTGTTACATGTTACGGTTTATTACATATCTGAATATAAGGCAAATAAATAAAAGTGGTTTTCAACTAATAAAAACATGGGCTGGCAAACAAGCAATAAACACTTTTTGTCATAACTTTTATAATTTCCAGAAATGTCTAATGTATATGTCAGAATGTTGAACTCAAACATGCAATAACAAGTTTTAAAGCACAACATGCAAAAGATTCACTGCTGATTTAACAAGCAAAAGATTCACTGTTGATTTAACAAGCAAAATATTCACTGCTGATTTAACAAGTAAAAGATCCACTGCTGATTTACTATGAAAAAGATTCACTGCTGATTTAACAAGCAAAAGATTCACTGCTGATTTTAACAAGCAAAAGATTCACTGCTGATTTAACAAGTAAAAAATTCACTGCTGATTTTAACAAGCAAAAAGTTCACTGCTGATTTTAACAAGCAAAAGATTCACTGCTGATTTAACAAGTAAAAGATTCACTGCTGATTTTAACAAGCAAAAGATTCACTGCTGATTTAACAAGCAAAAGATTCACTGCTGATTTAACAAGCAAAAGATTCACTGTTGAATTAACAAAAGATTCACAGCTGATTCAACACGCAAATGATTCACTGCTGATTTAACAAGCAAAAGATTCATTGCTGATTTAACAAGAAAAAGATTCACTGCTGATTTAACAAGCAAGATTTACTGCTGATTAACATGCAAAAGATTCACTGCTGATTTAACAAGCAAAATATTCACTGTTGAATTAACAAAAGATTCACAGCTGATTCAACATGCAAAAGATTCACTGCTGATTTAACAAGCAAAAGATTCACTGCTCATTTAACAAGCAAAACTTTAACGAGGATAGAGTCAAGTTTATCCAAATAGTTGAAGTGTTATTCATTCAGCAGCTCTATGATAGATAGTGGTGTCAACAACTGTTTATGCTCAGTAAAATAAATGAGTTTTGTAAAAGCTTACACTACACAGAGAAAAAACTTGATCAAAACTTACAAGCATACACATTTTTTCAAATGTTTGTGGTCCTGTGATACAGACTAAAACAAGAGTGAATTAAAATGCTTCCCTTATCAATTATTGAGGGGAACTCTAATTTAGAGTGTAACCCAGTGAACTAATGGAACCACCAACATGCACACTCCACACGAATATAATGTAATTAGTTCTATTAACTAATCAACATGAAGGGATAAGCACAGTCAATATAAAGAAAGAAACACAACAAATACTGAACATTGTTAAGAGAAGAACATGCTGTGCATTACAAACAAAGAAGTGAAAAATATACCCTCAAACATCCATGGACTGCAAAGAATTCAATAAAGCCAATGTTATCATTTTCAAAAATAATGAGGCTAAAAACAAATGCTGTACATGTACACAAATTTATGAAATAAAATTTGTATACAAATATATTAAACACTTAAAACAGACATTTTGATCATCATGGTTTCAAATAGTTTCTGGAAGTTGGGGAAATCACATTTCTAGCTTACAGAAAGTAGTGAAGGAAGAAGTTGAATGCAACTAGGCTTTTAATAGTTTTCCCTGAGATATAGCATGTGCTCATGTTACTACTGAAAGGCCGGAAAATCACAAATAAAATTGGGAACAATTTTTGCAAAAATGCCTACTTAAAGAAAATCTTACCATTGCTTTATCTAAAAAGAGCTACACCTCATTTTTAATCTAATCAATTTTAATTAAATTGTGAAAAAAATTAATGAGAACGATCTCTCCCATGTGAAACTTTTCATGCTTAGCTCTAAGACAATGTTGAAAAATGTGAAAGTTTGATATTGTAATGCTTCTATAATAAAAATGGGATGTAGATGTTGCACATAAGATAAATTGTCCTGCAAAAAGGTATTTTCTAAGCAGCAAGCTCTGTATAAAGTTTTTACTTAAGCGTCCTGTAGCAATGTGGTTGCACACTCACATGTGTTTATTTTTAATCATCTGTTGATAGGAGTTCCCTCCATACCCTAAGATGTATAGAGAATATAGTGTCCACCCACTATGTTCATTGAGCATTGGCAAAATTTATGGGTGGTGGGGGTTAGTATCAATTCAGGTTCTATCTATCTATCTATTGACCTTTCGAGCCGTAACCGGCCCATAGGGCGTAGACCAAGATACACCTTCACCTATATGAATTTTTGTTCTAGCAGTTTTCTTTTAAAGATATTTTATCAAATCTCGCCATCTGTCTCTGTTCTGTGCAAGCAGTTCTATCTCATTGAGGGAGCCGATTCTGATTCAAGTTACTAGACTTTTCAGGTTACTAGACTTAAAAAAAAAAAAATTAATTAATCCAGTGCCCATTTAAGGATTAGTGACCTAACAGCTGGTGATCGAGAACTCAACCTCTTGTAATCTAGTTCATTAATCATTGTGTATCCCTTCTAAGGATAAATCAACTAAATAAAATAAATTATATTTGTTTTTTCCTACTTTATTGATTACTGAGATTAACCTTGGTGCACTCAGAGTACACTCATAAGTCACAGAGCCTTGCTTTCTATATAACAATGACTTGTTTAGTTCTGCCTTTGAGGTTAACTGTGCTAGCACTCTGCGACACAAATTACACTACGCAAGACGGACTGAGGTCTCCAAAAATGTCATTTTTGCTTTTCTAACAAGAAAAAGCTATTTGGATTAAAAATTTAATAAACCGTTCATAGTTCTGTGAAGCTACACTGCTGGCAATGTTCATTTAAGTTAAGTAAAAAGTTTTAAACAAGTCACCATCAATCGCAAGCACTGCTGGTAAAAAGTCAGTGTGACCTACATATGTAAACATGATTTTGAGAAAACTACATGTTGCACAAAGATTTTAAAATAACATGAATAATAACTATGTAGATCACAATTAATTTACATTACAATTGTGTGTCTGCAACTTGTAGTTATATTTTTAAAGCACCAACTCTTTTTTCTAATAACACAGGAGTACTAGATATCTAGGTCGGGTTAATTGTGTACATGCGCCAAAATTACAGATCAATTGTTATCTAAAAATGTCATTATAAATTATTACTAATTTATTTTATGTCTTACAAAAGATAATATTTCAGAGCATATCATAAAATTGTCTAATTATTATAATTAAATTCTGTTTTATGTGCTTGCCGAAGATATATTTTATTGAGAACGATGTTCTTTGATTATCTGTGTACTTCATTAAAAGCGCTGAAATAAGGGACACAGCTAAAAGTTCGGTAACAAGGACCTGTAATGTACACTCTTGTTTCCAACTGATGACACAAGTATGCATGTGATAACTTTCTATACTATTTACCATGTCTAAAACAGATATGAATTCTACTTTGAAAATGGACACTCTACTATCTAGGCATAAGAGACTAAAATATATACATTAAAAAAAAAAACATTTATTTGTATTTTGTACATCATGTTGTACAAAAGAATGTTGAGAGCACCATGGACATCTAAAGAGAGTGACAAGGATTTCTAAAAGAAACCGTAGCAGAAAAAAAAAAATAGAGATAACAACAGGAGAAAATGATCATTACTGCCTGGCTGTGTAATGAGAAGAGAATAGATGGAATATATAGCAATGGCTGGAAAAACTGTAGTAGAGATCATTGAAAATAAAGAGAATAGCATGGCAGGAGGTCAAAAGCAGAAATGATAAACAACAACTGTAGGGATAGAGCGTTGTTGAGAGACATGAACCCCTACCAAAATGCATACCACTTGATGATGATATTGCAGTTTGACATGGACCTACATTACGGAGAGTTACTTTTCAATTTTCTAAGTTTTTATTGTACTCACTTTGCTTCTTATAAATAAAATTAAGGCCCATATTACTCTGACTATCTAACACATTTTTATGTTGTACAATATTCATTTTATTTCATTGTACAAGAGGTCTTAATCTGAAATGGAAAATTATTCAAAAGTTCCATTTTGATGGCACTAAGCAACTCATAATTCCAAGATAACCACATCTAAACTAGTAAAAAGAAAAGTGGATGTAAAGAATGATTGATCCACAGGCTTACCCCATTCTGTGCTGACTCTGCTCGAGACCGAGATCGAAGGCCACTGTGGCCACTACCTCCGCCTGGTGATGTTCCTCTGACAATGCTGACAGATGTTTCAGAATCCCACCTCTCGATTTCTTCTCTCACCAGTTTTTCCATTTTTTCTCGCTTCATTTCATCACTTGTCCCATCTGACTGTTAACATGTACAATAAAAACATACGGTTCACTTAAAGGATCATTCAAATCTAAATGTTTTCAACAAAAGTTTCACAATATTATATAGAATAAACTAACAAAATATTTAAATCTTCATATATATAATTATACTTGCATTTACAGACAAGAGAAAAGTTCTAATACAATCTTTCCATTGGTTCAACTTTACATCTAATATTCTATAGACATGGAAATCATGAATGAATTTGGTTTCTCCAGATGATGTTTTTATCCTGACTTTCAATACTTCTTTCCAAATGTTACCAAGTATTGAATCCTTCAATAAATAAGGGACTGTGTGGTCTAGAGGTAAGACGTTGGCCTCTGTACAGGAAAGTCCCAGGTTCCAATTCTCACCAAAGGTGGTGGAAAATTTTCCCCCAAAAATCTAACCCAGGGTTTCTTTGCAGCTTTACCCTCCCCCAGTCTACTAGGTGGTCTAAAGGTAAAATGTTGGCCTCTGGACAGGAAAGTCCTAGGTTCAATTCTCACCACAGGTGGATGAAAATTTTGCAAAAAAAAAAAAAAGAGAGAGAGAGAAAAAAAAAACCCTGAATCCATGGTTTCTTTGCAGCTTTTCCATCCCCTGATCTCTAGGGGTAGTAAGTTCCTATGTCTAGCACTCTTGGAAAATGGTGAAAACCATGAGGTTCCATGGGCACTTGAGCACATTAAAGAACGCTTGGCAGTCGAAAAGAGTATGCCAAAATTGGCATGAATGTAATCAGGTCAAAAGGCCAAAAAGCATATTGCAACTTTGCTGTAAACTAGCGAAACAGCACATCCACTCAACGAGTGAATGCTAAGAAGGATCCTTCAAAATAACTGTTAAAATTTTGTCACTTGAAAAAAGCACCTTAAACTTTTAATGATTTACTGCAAAGTGTTCATCAGCTTAGCTGTTTTTTTCTAAACCTTGTTTACAAATTGCACAAATGTCCATGTGTCCAGCAACAAATTGTTCAAGACCTCTAATCCATATTTTTTTTTTAGACAAACCCATACACTAAATTGGGGGGGGGGGGGGGGGGAAAGAAGAGAAAATGAAGGAAGCAATACAAATTGGGGGAAAAAAAAACGTGTTCATTTTAAATGTTAATTTATAATAATAAAATAATATAAGTTTCTGCAAATTTTCAATTCACTGGCCACAACATCTTCAGATTAAAAATTTCTTGTAAAATTTAACAGTTATGTTTAGATTAATGAAAATCAAAAATCCTTTTTAAAAAAAAAAAAACATTACCCAGTAAATTAATTATTAAATATTAAAAAGTGTAGAGCTATTAATAGAAGCGAGTGATTTCACTATCAACATGGTTAGCAACACAACTTTCACTTTGAACATAGAAGTTTTAAACTTACTATTAACCTGGAAGTGACATGATCGAGAGATCTCTTTTCAGTTATATATATCAGTTCTATATATATATATAGATATCATCATCATCAAGTACCATGACTGCTGGCATAAGTGTTCAAGTCTCTCCACAACTTTCGATCTCGGCAGCTATTTATCATTTCTGTTGTTGACCTTCTGCCAAGCCATTCTCTTAAGCTGTCTGGTATCTTTTCTCTTTGCTTCCCTCTATCTCTTCGTCCCTCAATTTTACCAGTTGTTACAATATATTCCAGTTGTTCTCTTCTCATTACATAGCCAAAAAGTGCTGATTGTTTCTTCCTAATATTGGAAATTAGCTCTCTTTTTGCTTCAGCCTCTTTCAGAACGTTTTCATACTCTTCTTAGCTATCCATGGTATTCTCAACATTCTTCTGTAAAACCACATTTCTACAGACTCCAGTGATTTCTGTGCCTGATGTCCTATTGTCCATGATTCACATCCATATGTTAAGGAGCCAGTAGTGGGGTGTGATAAGCACTGCAAGGTTTGGTGACAGCTTTACAAGGAAGGAACACAACACAATACTGACATGTCGGCCTGTGGCCTTCTTCAGAATACAAGGACAACGACAACAAATGGTGAAGTACAATTAACTATAACTACATTCCTTCCTTGTAAAGCTGTCACCATACCTTGGAGTGCTTATCCCCACTACTGGCTCCTTGCTACCAGCTTTACCGCAATATTGCAATTATTTGCCTGTTCCCTACTCCATATGTTAAGACTGGAGCTACATAACATTTAACAACTATTTTTTTTGTTTCTATTGTCAAAAATGGATTGCATAGTATCCTCCTCATTTTTTTGGAAAGCTGCTTTTGTCTGAGCCATTCTGCATCTCACCTCTGTTGTACATCTTCTGTCTGAGGTTAACAAAGTTCCCAAATATTTAAATTCATTTACCTGCTTTAATATTGTTCCACTTATCTTTATTTTGCATTGAGGTGATGTCTTTTTCTTTGTTGTTACCATTACTTCTGTCTTTTTTGCTATTAAGGCTGAATCCTTTATATATATATATATATATATATATATATGTCATTCTGTGTCTTGAAGATGGTTGGTAGCAAACAATCATGATTAGTCAGTTATTTGGTAAAATCATCATCAAGTGCCATCTTCGCATCGAAGGTTGGCTACCACAGAGTGCCATTTCGCTCTGTCTTGTGCTTTGATGGTACAAGTTGTCACAGGCTGGCTTGTCTATCTTTTGATGTTATTCATCCATGTTAGTCTTGGTCTGCCTGTTACCTTGTATTTTCCCTTCAAAGATTACTTTTAGTAGGCTGTTGTGCCTTTTAACATGTCCCAAAAATCTCATTTGTCTTGTGTGAATTATATTTCATTTGGTAAAATATTAGTGTCATATGTTGGGTGCTGTTTTGTTGAACAGCTTCTCTCATGGCTGAATCTGCAAATATTGGATAGACAGATTCAACTGCAGAATGAACAAGGTGTATTTGTAGTACCTGGCTTCAGCTCCTTTCTCCTGTGACTTTTGTCTTCTGAATTTGACATAAACTTCCTCAAATGTTGCAGTACAGTTTTTTATTTTTTGCTCTCCATGTGCTACAATCTGATGCCAAATTTTCCCATTTTCTTTCGCTGATAGAGAATTCCTTCAAGCAAACTCTGTAACATCATTATATCTCAGCACCGGCATGCCTTTTGGTATTTTTTGGTCTCTTTCCGTTCCTAAGTTTGACATACAAAAAAATGTTTGGGAATACAATTGTATTCCATTCTTCTTACATGATTCAACCACCTTAGTCTTCGACTCCTAAGCGTTGCCATAATGGATGGCATTATGCACAGTAAAATCCATTCCATATAGGCAAAGCTGCTCAGATTTTAGCCCCTTTTGAAACCAATAGTATTTTTCTCTATTGAACACATATTAGATCGGGGCCATCTGACACGGATCGTAGTGGCTTGATGTTTACATTATAGGTTATGATAGAATATTATTATCTTGGAAGTGACTACTGAAATGCCAGTCCTTTCTTTCTCTTGTAACACCACTCAACATATATAGAACATTACTGGTCCTGTCATAAGGACATAGTACAGCAGATGCCTTATAGAATAAAAAAGTAGTAAAGTACCCCCGTCACGCCAAGTGGCGTATAGGGAATATGGTGTTAGTGACCATAAATTTTACACACCTTCGGCATATGATTTTCAGGGTAATGTGGTCAGTATTACGCCCGCACCGTTTTACTTTCCCAGAAAAATCTGGTACCCATTTAAGGCTGGGTGAACCCGGAAGCCGTCGATTGGGATCGAACCCTACCCCTTTGTCCTTTGTAGTCCAGTTCACTAACAACTGAGCTATTGCGGCTCCCTGCCTTATAGAATGACAATATATTTATTCTATCGACTGAACAATGTAAAACAATCAGAATGATAAACATATACAACTTCAGTAGAATTATACTACTCATTTTCACCATCTGTGACATTAAATCTATTCTAGGCAGCGATTCACAATCACCACTATTTCAAATGGGTTCTAACACGTGTGCTCACTTCTTGATCAGAAGGATCTGGATTAGATCCCTAGAAGTGGCAGATTTTTTTCAAATCGACAAGACTCCGGGGATCACCCAACCTCTAAAAATGGGCACCAGAGATTTTTCTGGGAATTTAAGGTGGCCTGGCGATATACTGACATCACCCAAAAATGTGCCATAGTCATAGAAATATATGGTCACTAATGCTGTATTCTCCAAACACCTAGCAAGGCGTGGAGGAAACATTTACTTCAATGTTGTTTTCATAGTCAAGTATCTCACTATAATCTCCACTTCAAATACAGAATCTAATATCACATATAATAAAGTTCATACTATTGTTTCTCAGGTTGTCCATCAGTTAATCGGGCACAAATCTAATCTCTGGATTGCAACTCAATGATACCATTAGGTTAAGTGAATTCTAACATCTGCTAAACTAAGATACTTCTCTTGGTGTATCCAAGACATTCTAATGTCACAAGTGACAAGTCAATTTCATTTCATTCTGATAATAATTATGGGGTGCGATGTTTACATCTAGCTGACAGGTCTGGTTGTCTCAATAACTCGTTAGATTCTGCTCCCGAATGTAATCCTTACTATCTCAAGTCCCAGTGAGCAACTCATAATTATTAGAGCTGCACGCTTATCTTGCTTTATTCTATTCTTCATGGGCCCCAGTTCATCTCCTGGTGTGTCCTTGACAGATCGCTCAAGTTGAGATAACCCTTTTTATTATCAATCTCTTTATCATTCTCTCCCCTTGTTTACATATTTCCTGCCTTACACTGCCAAAAAAAAAGGACCAACATTTCTCCCTGAACGAATCCACAGACCGCAACCCTTATTCACAGTTATAATCAAAAGAATTAAATACTTACATAATATGTTCAAAATAATTACTTATAGTTTAAAATACAATAGTTAGATAGCCTTTAAATTACATATTCAAACATACCTTAATCATATCTATAGGACAAGTAGAAAAAAGTAAAGCATTTTTAAATGAAAGAATTTTGCCTACAAGTCATTAACAGAAACAGAGGAAAACATCACAGGTCACATATGGACAGCGTCCACACCTGGAAAAAAGTTAGAAGTATAAGATAGCACAATGATTTTAAAGGTGGTTGCCTGTCATTTACATTTAATAATTTATTTATACATAATTAATTTGTAGATCACTCTCAAATTTCAGACACTTATATTTAACCCTAGATTACGATACCCTAGTAAAAATTACTACTACTCAAATGTAACATTAGGAGCTCATTTTCCTTGAACTTTTGACACACAACTGTATGTTTACACAAGGAGAGACATGTGAACTTAGATTTCCTGTCTCTGATTTATGTCAGAAAATTTGATAGCATGGACCAGACATATTACAACATCTATCGGTATGTTCACTGTAAGCCCATCAGTATGTTCACAGCATTATTGGCTGTGTTTCCACAGTCACAAAGGGTTGTTTGATAACAGTCGAGACCAAGGAAATTTCCCTGGTCACAGGAAAAAAAGGGAGCCGCGATAGCTCAGTGGTTAGTGAACTGGTCTACAAACGACAAGGGGTAGGGTTCGATCTCAACCGACGGCTTCCGGGTTCACCCAGCCTTTAATGGGTACCGGATTTTTTTCTGGGAAAGTGAAGCGGCACGGGCGTAATACCGACCCCAAAAATCATGTGCCTAAGGTCTGTAAAATGTATGGTCACTAAACACCATATTCCCTATACGCCACTTGGCGTGACGGGGGCACTTTACTATTTTTTTTTTTAACTACAGGAGAAAAAAAAAGGGGGAAAAAAATCAATTTCTGGAAACATGATATTTTTTCCACATTATACAACTGTATCTCACGAAATGAAAAAAAATAAAAATAAAAAAATAAACCCACATCAATAGAAACAAATACAAACACTCAGGGGACATTGGTAGTTACAGGGATAGGAATGTTTGTCCACACCAAATTGTCAAATTTTGAAGAATTTTGATCATCCACCTATCTGTATAGAAGGTAACATTACAAGAAGTAACACGTTGAATAGATATAACATTTTATTTTTCTCAATTTAGTTCTGTTATTTGCTTAAAAGTGAATGCATATTTCATACTGTCAAAAAAATTATGTAGCTATATTTTAAACTCTCTCTAGGTCCCTTTTCATTTTTTCTTGATGCTGACTTGTAAGTTCTATCTCTGTTTATTATTTTATCATCTTTGAGACTGCAATACAGATTAAAAGAGATCTTGTAATGGGACACATCGCTGCCACTCCTCTTTTATATATAACATTACTGCCTACTCCTACTACTGCCATTATGATTTTTCCACGACTAAAATTGTTTCTATGTACATTTTAAAAATGTATTTAATATTTTTTAAATTACTTCTAATGTAAAAATATTCATCGCTTGCTTTCTGTACTTACAATCAACAATAATAGTCTAATAGCTTTATGAACCTGTAGCTTTTTAATAAATTGCAACTTTGTTCCATAATAATTTTAATGTATAATCAAAATATATAAAAAGGGTGAACATTGAAGCCTTTGAAATGTGGATATATAAAAGAATAGGTAGAATTGGATGAAAGGAAAAGAAAACAAACGATGAAGTCTTAAAACAAATAAAAATGAAAAGAGAACTACTAAACACAATTCAAACAAGACAAATGCGATTTTTGGGCCATGTTAAAAGAAACAATAGCCTACTAAAAGTAATCCTGGAGGGGAAAATACAAGGTAAAAGAGGCAGAGGCAGACCAAGACTAACATGGACGAGTAACATCAAAAGATGGACAATTCAGCCTATGACAACCTGCACCATCAAAGCAAGAGACAGAGCAGAATGGCATTCCATGGTAGCCAACCGTCGTTGCAGAGACGGCACTCAATGATGATGATGAACATTTTTAATTGTGCACAAATAGAAATTGTTTAAAGTTCAGATTACCCACCTCTGTAATGCTATCTAAAATCTTGCCCATGGTCTCACGGCGCTTTAGCTTGGCTTTCTCCATTGCTTCTAGTTTGACCAAAACAGCATCAATTTTAGAAACAATACTGCCAATGGAATGTTCCATTCTGTCCACCCTTCTTGACAAGACTGTGAACTCCTCATAAGATACGCCATTGGAGATGCGCCCAGTATGAGACGATTTGGTTCCACTGTCTTCATCATCACTATTATCACCACTGTCACCATCATTCAAACTAACATGACTGCTAGAACGATGTCCTGTACCTGGATGCTCCGTTTTACCAAGATCTTCATATACGTTGTTCAGTACCCCCTGAAAGAATATTTTGTTTTATTTAATTAATAACTATTTGAACAACACTATTTAATATGCTAAAAGAAGATATGAGTTACACATACTATAAATAATTCATATTTTAAATCACGAAATTACAAAACATAATGAAAAAGCATTTATAACAAATATGAAAAAAAAAGCATTGGCATTTCATAAATCCATTAAAACAATCAGAGATTTGTTGCTGAAAACACAATGCCAATTAATACAGTTGAAGATTCAATACAGAAAATGGAGGTTTTATTAAAAAAAGAAACAAAGCCACTTTAAAAAAATAATAATAATAACTACACATGCAAATGGCTGGATCCCATATAACAGAGAGTTGATTGGTGTATTGTTAAAGCAACATGTATACAAGCCAAAGTCTGTTAAAATAAGAGAACATTCTCTGGCTTAGTGTTTAATGAAACAAAAACACTAAGTGATACTAAAAACATATAATGAACGAAAACTTAATTTAACCTTAAACCTAATTAGATTTTAAAAAAGAGAGATCACAATAAGCATATTGTCAACTATGTTTAAACTTGTACTCAATATGGATTCAGGTTATTAATTAAAAAAGGTAGGGAACAGGCAAATAATTGCAATGCTGCAGTAAAGCTGGTAGCAAGGAGCCAGTGGTGGGGTGTGTTAAACACTCCAAGGTATGGTGACAGCTTTACAAGGAAGGAACACAACACAATACTGACGTTTCGGCCTGTGGCCTTCTTCAGAATAGGAACACAACACAACTCTTCCTCATTTTTCTAATCTTTATATTTTACACATCTCGATACTCATCCTACTTCCCCTCATGTAGCCTCCTTTCTTATTTCAACATCCTACTTTCTTCTTTTCTGTCCACCTCTCCATTCACCTGATCATCTAACATGTAGTTATAGATAATTGTGCTTCATCGTTTGTTGTCGTTGTCCCTGTATTCTGAAGAAGGCCACAGGCCAAAACGTCAGTATTGTGTTGTGTTCCTTCCTTGTAAAGCTGTCACCATACCTTGGAGTGTATAACACACCCCACCACTGGCTCCATTAATTAAAAAAACGCCGGTAAGACAACATAAATTACATTAAAAATGTAAGGATTAAACATGGTGTCTGAAATGCTAAAGATCTTACAAGGAACAAGCAAATAGTAGCTGTGCTGTGGTAAAGCTGGTAGCAATGAGCAAGTGGTTGAGTGTAACATACACTCCTACAAAGTATGGTGACTGATTTACACAAAAGGAACAAAACAAAATAATGTTTCATTGTTTTTTTTTTCTAATCTCCACAATGTTTAACAGTAATATTAGGAGAAAGGATATATAATGAAACTCAACTATGATGTCCTTGTTAACAGGCATTATGTATATGGACAAATAATCTGTACTAGGACACAGCATTTGGAAGAGATAGGTATCTTTGTTGTTAATACCTTTCCCAAGCTAGATACCCATTCTTTCTGCTGAGTAGACCAGAGACTGTACTGAACCCTGGATCATTTTATTGCTAAGACAGCACACTAATCACAAAAATAATGCTCTCATATCTCGACTTGGTTAGCTGATTTATAACTTTCAGTAAGTGAATCTATTGTTAAGTCTATAGAAGTGATAAGAAATGTAATCAAGATTACAAGTTTGTTCTTCTGTTTCGTGATATATCTAAAGACTAGGATTTCCCACAATTCTATTTATCCAATCGTCTTAGTTTTTGTCCTTACCATCAGCACTTCCTTCTAGGCTAAACTTAATCTTTCTATAAAATAACATTTTTAAAAACATTAAATGATTAAACATGAAATACAATTGCTTTGTAAAAAGTTTAAACAACCCCACTTGTAACAAAAATTGTAGTAGATTCACATATTCAAAATATGCATGCTTAAAAGTGTATGTGCTGCACAACAGAAGCAGAAAAATGTACAAACTCTTTGATCTACTAAATCAGTCTGCATTCGTTTCTGCTCATCCTCGTCCAGAACTCTGTTACCATCATTGTCATACCTGGCAAACCCAGCCTCATTTTCCACATCAGTACTGTTATGTCTGCAGCACAAATGTAACATAACAGCAAAAAGTAACACAGGATAAAAGACTACTTAAGTAGCAAAACGTAAAACAGGATAGAAGACTACTTAAGTTTAACTAGCTATGCTTCCACTGAAATAATTAACTACTGTAATTAAACATTATAGGAAAAAACATGTTCAAGAAACAAAAGTGAAGAATATTTCATCATCATGTGCCACATCAGTTGGCATAGGCAATCATGTTCTTCCAAATTTTTATATCTGCAGTGCATCGTATCAATTTTGTTGTTGACAGTTTTCTGTGTCATGACACCAAGTATCTTCTCTCTTTGACATCCGTGATTTCCCTTTCTCTGTATTTTGGCAGTTGTAACCAGGTATTCCAACTTTCCTCTTTTCATGATGTGCCTGAAAAATGTCAATTGTTTCTTTCTGATTTTTTTTTAGGACTTTGTGTTGATCACTTTGGGAATTTCCTTGTTGGTCTTTTTAACTTTCCAGGGGACTTTCAACATTCTTCTGCGAAATTCCATCTATGTGACCTCTAATCATATTTTTTTTGTTTTTCTACTGTCCATGAAGAATATTTACTTAAATATATACACAATACATGAATTTAGTTTTTAAAAATTTGACTTTTTATTCAGTACAATGCCAAAATACAGTTAAAAATATTCTTAAATGTTTATTGGTTTGTTATTAATTCAGCAATAAAACAAGTAGAGGAGTTCAAGTATTTAGGCACAATGTTCACAGAAGATGGAAAACTAGACAGAGAAATTGACATGAGAATACAAAAAACAAATGCTGTCACATACCAGCTTTCACCATTGCTAAGACATCCAAACATTTCTATGCCAGCTAAACAACAAATGATAAATAGCATTATCATACCAACTTGGTACTATGAAAGTCAAACATGGACCTTTTCTAAATCACATTTAAGAAAGATCAATACATGCGAGATGCGATGCTTGAGAAAAGTAACAAACAACACAAGAAGAGATAGAATACCAAATGAAACCATAAGAAAAATAGTAGGAACAAAACCATGCCAAGAATATATAGAACTACAACTTAAATGGTTTGGCCACCTGGTCAGAATGAATCCTTATCAATCACCATCAAGGGCATTCTCGAGAATGCATGGAAAAAGACCAAGAGGAAGACCCAGAAGAAGATGGATAGATGCAGTGACAGAGACATGTAATAACAAAGAAAAGTCACTAAATCAGACAGTTCGAGCAGCTCAAGAACAACAAATGATATAAACCATGACACCTTTTAGGTATCAGTGAAAAGAGAAAAGAAGAAGAAGATTAATTCAGCAGTCTATGGGCCCTTGTCTTTGGCTCATCACAGATGTTGAGATAGAATGGATTTCTAAAACTTTATATGCAAATAAATAATGACTTACGACTTGGTTAACTTGTGGCCGCGGTGAAATTCACCACAGCCAGGCTGCTTGTCCTGGTTGATGTCTGCCGACTGTAAAACCTTCTGATTACTCACAGTTTTTTCTTTCCTGGAATTTATCTTGTTAAGTATGTTCTTGCATCTCTGAATTATGAAAAGAAACATAATAAAAAATAATTTTCCACAAGAAAAATAAAAAACCCAAAAGGCTACTCTGCTATTGAATCCTATTCAGAAACAATGACCTATATAAATTTAGAACATTCTAATTTTACGTTTTACTGAATTCCACTTAATGCCATTGTACCCTGGAGAGCATGATAGCAAAACATGTTCTACAGGACTGCCCCGAATACACAGGCCTGAGGAGGACAATGTGGCCCACACCCACCTCTCTGGAAAAGAGGCTCTACAGGTCAACCTAATAACTAAACATACAGATGCCTTCATAAAAGAGTCCAGAGTCATAATCTGAATGAGCCATGATCAGAGAATAATTCCTCAATTCTGAAGTGGCAAAATGTGTAAGCCACATTAAAATGCTGGGAAATAAATGATAAAAGCAGCTGTAACGAAGTACCAAAAGCATGGAAAAGGGGCTTTATTGTCTAAATACCCCAGAAAGGAGATCTTAGTTGCTGTGAAAATAAGAAAGGTATAAACTTGCTCTCAGTACTTGGAAAGATATTTTGATGAGTACTTCTCCAATGCACAAAGAATAGTACGAAATGAAAGCTCTGAGAAGAGCAGGCAGACTTTAGAAGTGGGAGATCATGTACTGATCAAATCTTGCTCTTGCAAACCATTGTAGAACAGTCAGTGGAATTCATCCTTATATATAAACTTCTTAGATGTCATTCGATAACATCCATCATCCATCGCTTTGGAAAATTATATATGCATACACCTTCACTGATAAAATATAAAATCATCAATATTCTAAAGGACATGTACGCTGGCAACTATAGTCCGTTCAGAAATATATAATCACACCTGAATTAGTTTTGCGTGATAACCGCTTGTTATTTTGGTTTCAAAATTTGCATGCAATCTTAGAATGTTGATGACGTTATAGAAATATTTTTTGCTCTGAGAAATTTGATCTAGTTTAAAAGTTTTCTTCTTTAGGCTATATTAAATTCACCCTGTTCGAATCTGACACCATTTTAGGATATATACATTAATTTGGTGTGGTCGTTCACGTAAAATAGTTTAGCTATTGCAGAAACACTAACTTCAGGAAAATCCTGTGCACAAAACTGAATTGTTATTGAACGACATGACGCACCACGGCCTTGGCATTAATTACTGAAGGGAAGGCGTATCTTTATTAATTTTGTGAAGACTCAGTAGACAATTTGTTGACTTTAAATACCAACATTTATATTTAAATTACAATGAGTTTGAAATGCAAATTTATAACTATGCAAAAGGTTACTGTTTTACTATATCAGCACTTCCTTAGGGAATCCAAGATGGGGCATTTATATTGTGATATTCATGACCCAGAGAGACGAACGCAACTCGCGCTTTATCTTAATAGATCGTCATTTTCTCGTTGGATTAAACAAGACTCAGAGTGCACTCATGTCAATCAAGGAAGGAAAAGGAAAGTCGACAGCTTTGACATGGATGTCATAAAACGTGAGATATTGAAAATGTTTGCTAATAATGTACTTGTTACTCTCAGGAAAAACCACACTTGGTCATTGCTCGAAGCAAATACCTGAGACAGATCCGTGAGCGGCGGAGTGAACGGTATGATATTGTATATTTGGACGAAACAAGGGTGTACACACACCACACCTATGCTAAAGAATGGCAGTCAGTAAATGGCAAACTCAAAAGAACAATTCCGAGCAGCAAAGGCCAGCGCATTATATTAACGCATGCTGGAAGCACTAAAAATGGCCTTGTCCATGATGCGGGACTTATTTTACAATCAAAAAGTACCGACGGTAGGGACTACCATACTGAAATGAATGGATACATTTTCAGGCACTGGTTGGAGAACGATCTTTTACCAATCCTGGAGAGACCTTCATGCATAGTCATGGATAATGCATCATACCACAATGTCATATCAGAGGAAGACAAAGTGCCTACTGCATCAAAAACAAAAGAGCAAATTAGGACATGGCTTGCGAATGAAAATGTCAAATTTGACGACACATATTTAAAACCCGAATTGTTACAACTTGTGAAGAATACGAATAAGAAAAAGGTGTACCATTTTGACAAAATCATTGAGAAATACGGCCACACCTCTCTTCGACTCCCTGCATATCATGCGCACCTCAATCCAATCGAACTTGTCTGGGCTCACATCAAAGGACAAGTTGCAGAACAGAACAGGACATTCAAAATGTGTGATGTTGAAGTTCTGACACGCGAGTCTCTCTCAAAAATAGACATTCCGTTCTGGAAGAAGTGTGTTGAACATGTGCTGTGGGTGGAAGATGAGTACTGGAAACGAGATGGATTACTATTTGTCCAGCCAGTAATGATTATCAACCTCTTGGAATCGTCAGATTCGGAATGATTAAAATTAAGATGAATTCAATTCCAGCTGCAGTTAGGACGTCCTGGGGTCTAATGGTGACCGAAGGACAAGACTAATTGTAACCAATTTAATTCATGTTTGCAAATACACATAACGAACAACACCCACAATTAAGTACTATGTAGATATGCCTCTGACAAGAATTGCAGTAAACTGGAAAATTTAACACGATTACTGTAAACTCTAAAATTTGAATCAATTTGTGTGATATCGTCATAAAAGATCAAAGGAATTCGCTGATGTGCAAAATCTGTTGTGTTTGTGGAATAAAAAATACCAAAATCTTTGCGTCATCAATATTCTAAGTTTGAAACCAAAATAACAAGCGGTTATCACGCAAAACTAATTCAGGTGTGATTATGAATTTCTTAAATGGACTTCCGGTGTCATGGCGACTACATGTTGTTGTTTTTATGATTCTCTTGCTGAGATATTTAAATGATTTACGCGTCAGTCTAGTGAAATTATGTGTTGCTATTCCCCGTTTGGTGTAATGTTTTACTTCTGACTGGAGGATGGACTGTGAACTTTACCGATATTTAAGTGGAATATGATTTATTCTTCCTTTGTGTCATGTGTTCGCGGCTCGATAGGCAAGCACATGGTTCGACAACAATGTTGGCGGTAGTCGGGTGTGTTCAACCCTATGTGAAAAGTCTGCGACGGTGGATGGGGCGTAAGAATTTGAAATAATCAACAGACCAGAAAGCGAAAACAGCAAAGTGTGTGGTACATGTGAGGCATATTCAGAACACGAAAGGCGAATATGGCAGACCACCGTGAAAGAGATTGGAGCCTCATCACGTAACAATCCAAAGAAAGCCATGGAGACAAATTCTAACTACTGTTTTAGGAACGAAATAAAAATAGCTACATGGAATGTTAGGACCTTACACCAACAAGGAAAACTAGAAAATCTTATGGTAGAAGCAGAACGATTAAACATAGATAGCTTAGGCATATCAGAAACAAGATGGAAGGAAAGTGGATACATACAAGACGATAAATATACATTTATATATTCAGGTAACACAAAAGAACATCAAAGAGGAGTAGGCATTCTAATAAAACGAGAGCTACAAAAATATATAAATACTCAATTGACATATAATGATAGGAATATACTAATAAGAATGAAGGCAAAACCATTCGACATAGCAATAATATAGACATACGCACCTACTCAAGACTATACAGACGAACAAATAGAGGCATACTATGAAGATCTAAACATAGTTATGAAGCAAGTGAAATCATCAGACATATTGATTATAATGGGTGATATGAACGCTAAAGTAGGAAAGGGTAAATATAAACCATAATAGGAAATCATGGTCTAGGAAAAAGGAATAACAGAGGAGAAAGATTAATACAATTTTGTGAAGAAAACAGACTGATAATATGCAACACCTTCTTTGAGCAAGAGAAAAGGAAATTATACACATGGAAAAGCCCTGGAGACAAGAATAGAAATCAAACAGATTACATAATGATAAAAGACAGATTCAGGAACAGCGTCAAGAAAGCCAAAACCTACCCAGGAGCAGACATTAATTCAGACCACAATCCTGCAATGATAAAAATGAAAATCAAATTAAAGAGAAGCAAACAAAAAACTAATTCAGCAACACCAATAGATATAACAGCGTTAAACTAGAAAGATGTACAAGAAACTTATACTGTACAAGTAAAGAACACATATCAGAAGCTACTAGAAGAGGGGATTGAGCAGTACAGAAGAGAAAATCCTGAGGAAAAAGTCACAACAAAATGGCAATGCATAAAAAACAGCATGCAAGAATCCTGCAACACCTTGCCCAAAAAGGAAAGTAACAACAAAACAAAAATGGATAAATGACAAAATCTTAGAAAAAATGGAAGAAAGAAGACAAGCGAAAAACACTGCCAGATACAAGGATATAGATAATGAAATACGGAGAATGTGCAAAAAGGCAAAAGAAGACTGGCTCAACCAAAGATGTCTAGAAGTCGAAACTATGGAAAGTAAACAAAACTTAAAAGAGATGCAAACAGAAATAAAGAGGATGACGAATAAAGACAAAAAAGCTACAGGAAACGGATGTATTGCAAGCAAAGAGGGAAGAATGCTAACAGACAACAAAGATATAACAGATAGATGGCAAGAATATATAACAGAATTATTTCATGACGAAAGGGACAAAAAGTCAGACATAAAATGTACATACAACTATAAAATCCTGAAATCTGAAGTAGAAAAAGCTATAAAAACAATGAAAAAGGGAAAAGCAGCAGGGCCTGACAATATACAGATAGAGATGATACAGGCTCTAGAAGAGTTTGGTGTCGAAGTGATCACAGACATATGCAATGACATATACCATACAGGATACATACCAAACGATCTAAAAACATCAACTTTCATTGCATTGCCTAAAAAGAATGGTGCAGTTGAATGCAGTGACTTCAGAACAATAAGCCTAATGAGCCAGGTAACCAAAATTTTACTAAAAGTTATACAGGGAAGGATTCAAAATAAAATCAATACTGAATTAGAGGAGCAACAATTTGGATTAAAAAAAAACAGTGGAACAAAAGAAGCCATATTCAGCATGAGAACATTGATTGAAAAGTACACAGAAGTAAACAAACCAATATATGCCTGCTTTATAGACTACACCAAAGCCTTCGATAGAATACACCATAACCAACTTATAGACTGCCTAACGGATATAAATCTAGACGACGCAGACGTACGACTAATATGTAATTTGTACTGGGAGCAAACAGCAATAATAAGATATAACAAGGAGAACTCTACACCCATGAACATAAAAAGAGGAGTAAGACAAGGATGCATCCTATCTCAAAGCTTGTTCAATCTATACACTGAGCAAATCTTTAAAAACATCATAGAGATGCCAGGCCTAAACATTAATGGAAAGATAATCAATAACCTGAGACATGCTGATGATACTGTTCTACTAGCAGAAAATCCTAAAGACCTACAATAATTGCTTAATGTGATAAACATAACAAGCAAAAAATATGGACTAGAAATGAATATCAAAAAGACTAAAACTATGATCATAAACAAAGAAAATTCTCAAGACCTACAATTAAATATCACAGTTGAGGGAATACATCTGGAGACAGTTCAGAGTTACAACTACCTGGAACATACTATAACCAATGATGGAAAATGCAAAATTGAAATAAACAAAAGAATAGGTATGGCAAAAAGTAATTTTAATGTCATGAAAAATATACTAACAACAAAACAAATATCAGCAGGGCTGAAACTAAGAATGGCAAAATGTTACATCTTCTCAATATTCCTGTATGGTGCAGAAACATGGACATAAGAGAAGAAAACAGAACATAAAATTGAAGCCTTTGAAATGTGGATTTATAGAAGAATAGGTAGAAACGGATGGAAACAAAAGATAACAAACGATAAAGTTTTAAAACAACTGAAAATAAAAAGAGAACTACTAAATACAATTAAGACAAGACAAATGAAATTTTTGGGGCATGTTAAAAGACACAACAGCCTACTAAAAGTAATATTGGAAGGAAAAATACAAGGTAAAAGAGGCAGAGGCAGACCAAGACTAACATGGACGAGTAACATCAAAAGATGGTCAAGTCAATCTATGACAGCCTGCACCATCAAAGCAAGAAACAGAGTAGAATGGCGATCCATGGTAGCCAACCTTCGTTGCGGAGAAGGCACACGACGATGATGATGATGACCGGACTATAGTGCTGTGTTAGACATGAAGGACAGAAGACGGGGAACAGGCAAATAATTGCAGTGCTGTGGTATAACTGGTAGCAGGAGCAAGTAGTAGGCATCATCATACATTCCTACAAGGTATGGTGATAGCTTTGCAAAAAAAGAACACAACAAAACATGGATGTTTCAGCCTACATGCAGCCTTCTTCAGAAAACAAGAACACAAGCACACCAGCAGTATTTCAAAAACAAAAACATGTGCGTCCTCAATGACACTTACTGAATAAATGTCACCAACATTTAGGAAGGTACATGGCAGGGACATGTAATGTGCGCAGCAAATTGCAGGTTTAAAAAAATTTTAATTTTGTGATTGTAATTTTTATGTATGATTGTAATCTTGTGTTAACTACAAATTGCATTAAAATTTAAGATATAATTTATAATTAACTTTTAAATACACCACAGAAAGTCTGAGTACAGGTTACATTTCTAAAATGAGCAAATGAGTAAGGCAACTAAAATACAAGATACAAAACAGCTTGGCATTCTATGGTCCTTTGTATGAAATACTGAAGACAAAAATATATAAACTTTGCAGATATACCAAATGAAAAACCATTTAACCAATTCCACTAGAAAAGGTTACAAGAACAAACTCAAAGGACACCTGTTCCTGTTCCATAAGTATGCACCTAAGTGGGAAATATACTCTCACAAGTCACTAGTAGTCAAAATAATGAGATATATACTTTCTTAAACTCAATTTTTAAAAATATCTTACCAGCAAATTGCACAAAATAATCAAATGAAAACTACAGTCAGTGGAAAAACAAAAACACTTTAGTAAGCAGGCTTACAATAACACTTATTTACAAAATTAAGTTATTAAAAAAAAACATGTATTTTCTGATCCCAGTAATACAAAAACAACCTTTAAATTACATTCTGGAATGAACAAGCTTAGGTATTTTACCTTTTTGATGTAACCAACAATTTCAAGACTTTTAGATTCAGTGTTTTTCTTGACCTCACAGTAGGTTTCATTGATGATGGCCAAGAACATGTTGATTAGAACAAAGAAAACAAAGAACACAAAAAGCAAAAAGAAGATGGGACCCAAAATACGGTTGGCCTGTTCTAGTTGTTGAAAATCAAAATCTCCCAAGATGATCCGGAACAAAGTGAAACTGAAAGGAAGTATGAGAATTTTGTTTTCAATTATATGTTCATTACAGGAAAAAAATATACAAGTACAAATGAAGAAAAAATGTACAAGAATTGTTAGCTTTCAAATGTATGGTGTAAATTTTTCCTATAATTTCAACATTCTTTGAAGCATTCAGCAATCCGTCACCATTCAGTGGTAATACCATTCTATGCTCATTGCTTAAACATGGTGATGTATTTTAAATGATTCTATCTATCTATTGACCTTTCGAGCCGTAACCGGCCCATAGGGCGTAGACCAAGATACACCTTCTCCTATATGGATTTTTTTGTTCTAGCAGTTTTCTTTTAAAGATATTTTATCAAATCTCGCCATCTGTCTCTGTTCTGTGCAAGCAGTTCTATCTCATTGAGGGAGCCGACTCCTGCTGCTCTTGCCTCTCTCATCAATGTTCTTCTCAGTGTCTCCCTGGGTCTTCCTCTTTTTCTTTTACCTGTTGTTTCCCATATGAGGGCTTGCTTTGCTATTCGGTTATTATCTCTTCTCATCACATGTCCAACGTATGACCATCGTCTTTTCTTTATTACTGAAGATATTAGTGGTTGATTGGCGATTTCTCTAATTTCCTCATTTGTTTTGAATTCGTTCCATGCTATACCAAGTATTTTCCTTAGACATTTATTTTCGAATGTGTTCAACTTTGTTTCTATATCTCTTGTTGTTTTCCAGCTTTCACACGCATACGTAAGGGTTGATAGTACATTTGATTTGAATAGCCTAAGTTTTGTGTTTGTGCTGATAAGTTTTGATTTCCACAACTTTTCAAGGCTTCTGAAAGACATTGCTGCTTTAGCTATTCTGATTTTAATTTCTTTGCTCGTATCCCCTTCTCGATCAATGTGACTTCCAAGATAGATAAAGTGATCGATCTCTTCTACTGGTTTGTTTTCCATGTATATTTTGTCACCTGTTGGAATTAAACTAGTCATGACTTTAGTCTTTTCATGATTGATCTCAAGCCCAATTTTGCTGGCTATTGATGATAGTTCATTTGTGTTTTCCTGCATCGTTTTTATCTGACTGCTGATGAGAACTATGTCATCAGCAAAGTCGAGGTCCTCCAAATGGTCTCCTTGTATCCATTCGATGCCTTTATTACCAGTGCAGCATTTCTTCATTATGAAGTCCATAACAATTCCAAATAACAAGGGCGATAAAATACATCCTTGTTTAACCCCAGTTTCTATTGGGAAACATTCGCTCAGTCCTTCCTCTGTTCGAACTGCACATGTGTAACCATCATACATGTCTTTGATAATATTTATGATTTTTGATGGTAAACCATATTGCTTCAGAATTTTCCACAAAGAATCTCTATGAATACTATCAAATGCTTTTTTGAAGTCGATGAAGTTAAGTACAAAAGGTTTTTGCTTTTCAATGTGTTCCTTCAATATAAGTCGTAGAGTGAAAATGTGGTCAATACAGCTTCTCCCTTTTCTAAACCCAGCCTGTTCTTCACGCATTACTGTATCTATTGAATCCTGTATTCTATTTAGGATGATTTTAATAGATTTTAAATGATTAAGCTACATATATTATGTAAGAACCACTTTAGAAAAACTAAAATATAACAAGCACTGTGAGATGCAGTTGTTTTATTCTTTGTGTTATAGTTGAATGAGTAAGTGATATATATATATAAATAAATTACTATATAAATATATATTATAAATTTAATATAGTTCTTTAGCTTCACTCTCTGAATGATTTTTCAATCTCATTTCTCTATCCTTATGTCTACATAAAATTTAATCTAAATTTGAATAATAACCTTGGAACTCTTAAGCAGTTCCTGTTTCTTATTTCGTTTGTCCAAATTATTCTCATTATTGATATAATACCATGGAGAAGGAGCAAGCTGTTTGCTCTTAGATCTAGCATACTGATGTGCTGGGCTGCAATGGTGTTTTAGCAAAAAAGTTCCAGGTTCTATTGAAGAAAGTTAAAGTTTGTCCACCCTAGAAGTACTGCAATACTAGTCTTCTACATCAACAGATTCCATTGCTCTAGAGACTATAGCGATCACATAAGAGGACTTTGGCTGTTTCTGTGGTAACTAATCACCTAGCTCCATGAATATTCAAATTAAACAACGTAGCAAAATATGAAAATAAATAAACAACATTTTATACAAGAAGTTTTTATTTGACTATTCAAACGTAATGAGTTATTTAGTAATAAATAAGTTTGAAAAGCTCTGATGACTTACAAAGAGTTTTCAAAACTGCAGAAATCCTTGACCTGAGCACCAAAGAGTAGGTAGCCAAGCTGAGTAAAAGCCAGGAAGATAATGATGAACATAACAAAGAAGCTTGCCAGGTCCTTAGCACAATGTTCCAAAGTGGAGGACAACTGAGTCATTGTCTTGTTGAAGCTGATGTACTTGAATATCTGCAAGACATTAGACAGCCTTTAATGAATGTTCAAAAACCTATACAAATAAAAATTATTAAACTCTGTATTTAGCTATCAACAGTCTTTGGACATTTGTAACATATAATGTCTATAACTTTTTAACTAAAAAATGTTGTCTGCAAATATTAAAATAGCTTAATTTTAAATATGTAAATAATTCTTCTCCACATTCTTCACCTAGAAGAAATAATTTTCTGCCAAATAACTGTCTTTTGTTCATGTGCATACTCTTTAGTCAACAGTTATCAAATTATTTTTTCATGGTATTATTTATATGGAAATTGAGTGTTTGTCAAACTCTTTTTCCCTCTATGTCACATCCTTTGAGATGGCTCTGGAGTTTATTTGGTTCCCTTGCTCATATCCAGTCCGCATATGGCTTCCAGAGTCTGAAATGTGTACAACAGTGTCTTTCATGACTTCCATTATTGTTCTTTCCAACTTGCCATCTCTTTTGCCATAGTATTCTTTTTTGTAGAATGGTATTTATAAGCCAGTTCTTTTTAATTTTTTAAAAATCATTTAATATGTCCTTATTGCTCTTTTTCATTGCCTAAGGTATAAAGTTTAAGGACTTTTCTGTAGCATTTTGTTTCAAATGAATTTATTTTATTCCTTGTTGTTTGTGAGATTCTCCATGATTCACAACAATATGTTGCTATCTGGATGATACATGGCGTCAGTAATTTTAATTTTACTGCTTTCCTAGTGTTGTGCCACATGTCCTTCGTGGGGTTTAATTTTTGTGTGGCTATTGCTAAACTTTTGATCTTTTTCAAGGAATCTCCATTGTTGGTTACTACATATCAAAGATATTCATAGTTTGTTACAATTTCAAGCTCTTCACTTTTGATATTGGGTTGGCTTTTTGTTTTGATAAAAATTCTTTAGTAAACTAATTTTATATTTCCTGGCTATGATGCATTAGACAACACTCTAGCCATCCATATTACGGTTATCACCACATCTACTTAATTCCAAACTTCTTTATTTCTCTACCATTTGCAATTATCCACAAGATATTTAATAATTCAAGTCTAAAGAAACACAAAATATCAGCAAGAGAAGTACAGTCTATTCTTAATTCTATCAGTAAAATTCCACCAATAAAGATGAATAAATATTGTCATTTTTATCACATGTTACAAACCAGTAAAACATTCTTTCTTTTCTTACTTCCTTTTGTACCTGTTTGGGTGTTGAGGGAGATACAAAGTTCTGTTTCTTGCCCTTTTGGTGGCTTCAATCATTGTCATTGATGTTGTCTGTCCATCTTACTCTGTGTCTGCCTCTTGCTCTGCTCCCTTTACCTCTTTTAATAAATGCTTTGTTTGGTAAGGAATCACACTGCATTATTAATAATTTACATGTCTTTAATGCTGTGCTTGTTTGTACTTTAAATTGTGATATAGACTGTCTCTGCCTACGATACTGTCATACTTTTTACGACACACTTGAAAAAAGTTCAACATCAAAGGAAACAAATCCAACACTCAGGAGTTACCTGAAGTAGTGGGGGGAGGGGGGAATGTTTGTCTGCAGAAATCTGTCAATTTCAAGAATTTGTATTTTGAGACTTGTATTTGTTTCAACGGAATTGTAATGTTGGGTTAATGAAATCTACAGACATTATGGGATATCTAAAAAGCCTAGCAAATCTATACCTACCTAAGCAGATCCAATTAAATAAAACCTACACAAGAATGTGGAACGGACGTGTTACAATGCCTATATGGTCACCGTAAATCCATCAGTAAGCCTGATTACCTCATAACGTTTATTCGCTGTATTTCCTGAGTTGCCTAAGGGTTGTTTGATGTCAGTCAATGCCTGAGGAAATTTGAAGGGAGAAAGCTAAAAAAGGAAGTAGTATAGTGAAATAATTAATTATCATTACCTTTATCCAGGCAATGAAAACTGCAACTGCAACAGCATTAGAGAATCTAGTCTCCCAGTAGCTCAGCCTCTCAAAATCAGAGAACATATTGGGTCGCTTCAGAAGTCCAGAGAGCTTGTTGCTCACCTACAAAAACAAGGCATTTTTTGATTGTTCATTTATATAAAAAATATAACATAAGTAATAACAAAAAAAAAAAGTATTTCGGAAACATATTTTATCAAAATATCTCATGTTTAAAAAAAAACAAATCATCAGAAATTCAAATAAATTATTCCAATAAATGTTATCCAACAAAAAGGGAAGGGGTACTTTGAAAATAAATGCATCTGAAGACTTTTAAACATAAATAGGAGAGACTACATCAAATGAAACTGTAAAAGTAGAAACCAAATAATAATGCATATCAAGATATATATATATATATATACACACAAACAATAATTCTCAAACAGCAGAGATAGAATAAAGGTTGCAACAAAGCTTGTCAAATCATTGGACAGTTATCACCACTATTGTCCAATAAGGAAATAACTCTGGAGGCAAAACGAGCACTATGCAATACAATCTTCATCCCAACGTTGTGCTACCAATGCCAGACCTGGACCCTAGATGCAAGAACAATAACAAAAATAACCTCTACAGAGATGAAATGTGTTAGATGAATGACAGGAAACAGTCTGAGAGATAAGATCAGAAATGAAGAACTGAGAAAAAAGCTAGGAATAGCCCCCGCCATAGAATATATAAGGAAACAACAGATAAAATGGTTTGGCCACGTCACAAGGCAGAAAGATCAAAACACTACACAACGAGCCTTCAACAAACGTTGTGAGACACCAGACCCAAGGGTTGACCACGAAAAAGATGGGTCGATGGAATATTAGAAGCACTAGGAAACATAACAGCAGCAGAGGCGAACAGAAGAACAAAAGACCGCAAATTATATCTCCCCTCACGCTGAAAAGCAGATGAGGAAGGAAAGAAGAAGATATATATATATATATATATATAGCATCAGGGCTAAAACTAAGAATAGCAAAATGTTATATCTTCTCAACATTCCTGTATAGTGCAGAAACATGGACATTAGACAAGAAAACAGAACAGAAAATTGAAGCCTTTGAAATGTGGATTTATAGAATAATAGAAAGAATTGGATGGAAAGAATAAAAATCAAATAATGAACTCTTAAAACAACTAATAAATGAAAACAGAACTACTTAAACACAATTCAAACAAGACAAATGAGATTTTTGGGGCATTGTTAATTAGACACAGCAGCCTGCTAAAAGTAATCCTGGAAGGGAAAGTACAAGTTAAAAGAGGCAGACCAAGACTAACATGGACGAGTAACATCAAAAGATGGGCAAGTCAGCCTGTGACAACCTGCACCATCGAAGCAAAAAACAATGGCGCTCCATGGTAGCCAACCTTCAATGCGGAGATGGCACTCGATGATGATGTTGATCAGGTTATATACGGAGAAAATGATGAAAGTGCATCAGCCTTGTGCTCAAGAACAGAAAAAATAAAACACTGCTATGCCTTCTTGTGTACACCAGGTGGTAAAAGAAAACAAGGAAGAAATAAAACTCTAAGAAGAATAATTATTACGGGGGGATCAAATATGGCTTAATAAAGAGGTAAAGGCATCAAGATGCATAGAGATGCGAAGCTGCTGTAAAGCTGATGATAACAGCAATTCTAAAGAAAAAAAAAAGAAAAAAGTGGTATGGTGACAGCTTTACGTGGTAATGGACAAACAAAAATCGACGTTTCAGCCAAGTAGGCCTTCAGCTGGAACAACAAACAACAACACAAAAATTCAGAACATTCTGAGCCTGACCACGCTCTGGAACACAGGGAAGCGAAACCTTTTTTTTTTTATTTCCTTTCTTGAGTATCTAGCATATTATCGCCATGTAGTTGGACTTGTTTACATATCCTTATATATATATATTTTTGTGTTGTTGTTATTTGTTGTTCCAGCTGTAGGCCTACTTGACCAAAACGTTGACTTTTGTTTTGTCCATTACCACATAAAGCTGTCACCATACCACTTTTTTTCTTTATAATTGGTATGGCTTAATAACACAAGACCTAGCATGCAGTGAATATGGCAGACTTGGAGATTTGTCATTTCTGGCATATGTGCTGTCTTCGGCCTGAGAAAAACTATTAACTAAGGTTTACTGTACGAGGGCTGATCAAAAAGTATCGGTACTTTCTTAATAGGTTCGGAACCAGCGAACAGATTGTATTCAAACTGTACACATATTGACCTTGATATATGTGTAACACTCTGTGCAAGTTGTGTCGTTGTAGCACGTGTGGATTAATCACGGCAGCGCCGTGACGTTAGCCATGTACCACGTGGTCGTCGGATTTTCAATGGCGGAAAATGACGGAAAAAATTGCGCAGAGAATTTGCATTAATTTTTGCCAAAAGCTTGGTGATACTTTCACAGAAACTTATGAAAAGTTATACAAAGTATAGGTGATGAATCGTGGGTCTATGGTTATGATCCAGAAACAAAGGTTCAGTCTTCGCAGTGGAAGACCGCAAACTCCCCGAGATCGAAAAAAGCTAGGATGAGTCGCAGCAAGGTGAAGACCCTTTTGATCGTTTTCTTCGATTACAAGGGCATTGTTCATCACGAGTATGCCCCTTCTGGTCAGACAGTAAACAAGGAGTATTACATTGAAGTTCTGAGGCGTTTGAGAGATGCTATTCGTCAAAGAAGACCAGATTTGCATGCGTCCGGTCAATGGCAGCTCCACCACGACAACGCACCCGCCCATTCAGCGCAGCTTGTACAGCAGTTTTTGGCCAAACACAACATTCCCCAGGTCAGACAGCCACCTTATTCTCCAGATCTAGCTCCCTGTGACTTTTTCCTATTTCCCAAACTCAAATCCCACTTGAAAGGAAGAAGATTTCAAGATGTGGAGGAGATAAAAGAAAATGCGACGAGGCAGCTTCACACCATCTCAGAAGATGAGTTCCAGGAATGCTTCCGACAATGGAAACAACGTTGGATTAAATGTGTGGCCTCAGAAGGGGACTATTTCGAAGGAGATTAAATTTCAAAACTGTAAGTTGTGTAGTTTTTTTTTTATTGCAAAAGTTCCGATACTTTTTGATCAGCCCTCGTATGTTAGGCTTGTTTATGTACACTTTTGACATTTTGTATCAGTTTTCTCCTCAGTATTTGAAAAGTGGTGTATTATTTGTTCAGTTTTCTCCCTTTGTTGAGACATTTCCGAATGAGAAGCATGCACAACTCACAGCTGTTTGCCACTGATACTTTACCTGATTTGCTCATTCACATAGACATAAAATACAAATACTTCTTCTATTGTGCATGCAAAGTCATTAGGAGAAGCCACATCTTAAATTTAAAAACTTTTGAACTCAAAAATTGAGCATCGTACTGCCCGAAACTTTCAGATTTGCCCATCTTTTTGTAACCAGCATTAATTACTAAAATATAATTCATACACAAACATTTGCTGTAGTGAAAAATGTTATGTTTTATGTTCGATGTCACAAATTGTAACCACTTCTAACATCAAATGTAAGAATGAGGGGAATGTATTAGGCAAAGGACATCTTCATCCATAAATACTTCAAAATTTCCAAGATTAGAACTGAAATGGTACTTTGAGATAAAAACAAACAGTTGTGTACTGACTAGTCATATCATCATCATCATCGAGTGCCTTCTCCGCAACGAAGGTTGGCTACCATGGATTGCCATTCTACTCTGTTTCTTGCTTTGATGGTGCAGGCTGTCATAGATTGACTTGTCCATCTTTTGATGTTACTCATCCATGTTAGTCTTGGTCTGCCTCTTTTACCTTGTATTTTCCTTTCCAATATTACTTTTAGTAGGCTGTTGTGTCTTTTAACATGCCCCAAAAATTACATTTGTCTTGTCTTAATTGTATTTAGTAGTTCTCTTTTTATTTTCAGTTGTTTTAAAACTTCGTTTGTTTTCTTTTCTTTCCATCCAATTTACCTATTCTTCTATAAATCCACATTTCAAAGCCATGGAGAGAAATTCTAACTAGTCATATAATGAAATATAATACAATTACATCAAGTCATATAATTTAGTATAGCAGAAATACCTCAACAGTCCTATAGATATTAAATGCAATACACACAACAGAGATGATAATCACTGTTATGTCCAGTAGGTTTGAGAAACCTGAGAAGTAGGTCTCCTTCAGTTCCTTGATCTGGCAGAGAAAAACAATTTTAATATAACAACCAAACAGGGGGAAAAACTCCATTTCTAAACTTGGAAACTGAAATACTGACAATGACAAATTGAAGAAACAAAAGTTGATCATCATCATCAAGTACCGGGCCTAGTGGCGTAGGTGATCATGTCTCTCCACAACTTTTGATCTCGGCAGCTATTTATCATTTCTGTTGTTGACCTTCTGCTGAGCCATTCTCTTAAGCTGTCTGTTATTTTTTCTCTTTACTTCCCTCTATCTCTTCGTCCCTCAATTTTTTCAGTTGTTACAATATATTCAAGTTGTTCTCTTCTCATTACATGGCCAAAAAATGATGATTGTCTCTTCCTAACATTGGAAATTAGCTCTGTTTTTGCTTTGACCTTTCTCAGAACCTCTTCATTACTCTTCTTAGCTGTCCATGGTATTCTCAACATTCTTCTGTAAAACCACATTTCTACAGACTCCAGTGATTTTCTTGTCTGTTGTCCTATTGTCCATGATTCGCATCCGTATGTTAAGACTGGCTCTACGTAACATTTAAGAACTCTTTTTCTTGTTTCTATTGTCAAAAATGGATTGCATAGTATTTTCCTCATTTTTTGGAAAGCTGCTTTTGCCTGAGCCATTCTACATCTCACCTCTTTTGTACATCTTCCGTCTGAGGTTAACAAAGTTCCCAAATATTTAAATTCATTTACCTGTTTTAATAGTGTTCCACTTGTCTTTATTTTGCACTGAGGTGATGTCTTTTTCTTTGTTGTTACCATTACCTCTGTCTTTTTGCTATTAATGCTGAGTCCTTTATTTTTGCTTTCCTTCACTACAATGTCCAACATTTCTTGTAACACATTTTCACTCTTAGCGATTAATACTGTATCATCAGCATACCTTAGATTATTTATATTATGACCTCCAATTGTTATTCCAGGCATATCCCTTATGGATTTTAAAATAATCTCACTATAAATATTAAACAAATCTGGTGACAGCACACAACCTTGTCTAACACCCTGTTTTATTTGTTGAAACATTCCCAATTGGTTTCCAGTTCTTATGGCCGCTGTTTGTTGCCAGTACATGTTCTTTATTATTCTTAGATCTTTGCTGTCTATGTTTATGCTTTCTAAAATGTTGATTATTTCTTGGTGCTTTACTCAAACTTTACTGAAGGAGCAAACAGTCTACAATTTAAATTTGCACTAGCTGTAAAAATATTCATTTGTACTATTATACTAGAAAAAAAATAACCAAAATACAACACTTTCAATAATTAACATTTTAATCATCAAGTTGACATGTCCAGTAGCACCAACAGTGAAATGCAAATTCACCTCACATTTTTAAGTTTCACAGTAGCTGGGTGGTCTACAGACAGGACTAGATAAGACGAGACACTTAGGACTAGATGGCTGGAAATTGTTCTTTGAATCCATGGTGTCTTCATGGTTTAACCCTCCCTGATCTCTGGGTAACAAGATGTTATGTCTGGCCCTCTCAGGCCTGCATGAACTGTGCATGTTAAAGAACCCCATGACAATTAAAGTCAAAAAGAGATAAGGCAAAAATAACTCTGCCAGGGCAAAAATTGTTCAGCATTCAAAATCTACCAAACTCTTGCACTTCATTATCATGATTAAAGCTAGCAAGTGGAGTCATTGCTGCTGGTTGCACTTAGTTTCATAGCCAGTTGAAGTGTGAACAGGGATGATCAGTGTATACACCTTGCACTGGTAGGAAAGAGCAATGAAGCAAATATGGGAAAGTCATGACTACAATGATACTACCTTGTGAAACTAAACCAACACTCAAAGGACCATAGGTTTCACAAGCAAACATTTTATGCTGCCATTGATAGTGTCCTGTGATGGCAATCCTTTCTATTTTCAAGTTTCCATGAACAGAAATGGTTCATTTCAGAATTCAGTTACCCCTTAAAATGCCTGTTTTCAGTTTTTACAATGTTCGCTGAGAACCAATAAGTTGCCTAAAGCTTAAATAAGTAGCCTAAACAGCTACAATTTAATAATGGATTGAATTATGTGGCCAGGATGTTGGATAGTGCAGATTGAAAGTTATCAGCAATCTGTAGCTGGCAGTTGTCTTCAAGATTAACACACAACGTAAACAGATAAAAATCCTACTCCATCTCTATGAAATTGTCACGGAAATAGACAAACTAGTCTGGTAAAATGAGTAAAGATTAAAGGGAAAGGTAAACCAATAACCAAATGTAAAAAAAAAAAGCATTCAGAGAACAGATGCATTGGGCTAAAAGGAGCACACAAATTGATGACAACCATGACACAATAAAAGCATCATCTTTAAAGGACAAATGACGAAGAGTCATTGGTTGGCTGGCCTATTCATAAGATTCACAGATAAGTGCTGTTTTCCAGTGAAATTTCCTGTTTATTTGTTTGTTTTTATTTATTTTTTGAGGGTTCATGTGACTGTGCGCGCTTTCTATTTGATGTTAATCACTTTGCTTCTTTTGATTCATTGCATTTTGTTATAATTTCCTTATTTCATCACTTATTATTGTTGTTACACTATTGAACGCGTCAAAAAATGGCGGTTTGTTTACGCCGGTCTGTTGTCAAGGACGCGTAAGTCATTTAATTTGTAGAAAGCTCACAGTGTTTCCGCGTGCTGCTGAGCAAGTTACTGGAGCTGGCCAGTTTATATCGTGGAACGGGTTCTAGGCTGTGCGACTGAGCAAGTGCACGTGAGTCTAGGCCATCCAAAGCAACAACGTTCATCTTTAAAGACGACGGTAAGTGTAAGTTTTCAGATGCAGCCCAAACTACATCATCGAAGAAGGAAAACACGACGGGGCAAGAGGGGTGGCACTAAACTATCAAAGTGTGAGAGGCTAGGCCTAAAGTATGTGCGCGTTACTTATTGGAATTGTGGGTCCATTAATCAACGACGGCCCATTCTTGATAAGCTACTGTGCGGCGCCGATATAATGGTTTTGCAAGAAACTCTTCTTGGTGACAGGACAGTAAGTACTCCTGGCTTTCATTGCTTTTACAATAGACGACACCTTGGGCAGGTCATCCTTGTGCGCAACAATATGGTGGCAGCTGAGGTTGATATGTCTGCGTGGAACAATGCAGAATTGCAGGTACATGCGGTTAGGGTGCAGACCCCAGTTCATTTCGTGATTGTTAATGTGTATGCCTGTAATGGGAAGGTGAACACACAACAATGGCAGAATCTCTTCGAGTTTGATGAAGAGAATGTCATTTTCTGCGGAGACTTTAATGCTAGAGGAGACCAGTGGGGCAACGTCATAACCAACAAGCAGGGAGAAGACCTAGAGAACGCACTGGTATCGGCCGATTTAGTGTGCTTAAATGATGGAAGGGCAACAAGAATGGCCACTCGAACAGGGGACTCTGATAGTGTCATAGACCTGGCACTGGTGTCTTCTACCTTCGCACCGGTTTGCAGGTGGAGTGCACTGGGGTTCCACGGAAGTGATCACTATCCATGTGTCCTCCTAATTGAGAAAGGCGGAAATAAACGCCAGAGAAGAAAGCTCCACACATTCAACTACGAGAAAACAGACCAGGACGTCATTAGCAAAATCAGACATAGGAAACAGAGCGCCCCTCGTAGGAGGCAGGAGAGATGGACGCAGCCACCCTGGTGGAACGTAGATGTCGAGGAAGCTTGGCGGAGCAAGAGACAAACGGTCAAGACATGGCAGAAAGCCAGAAGGTATGGTAGAACACAACCTGAGCTCTTGAAGCGTCTGAAAGTAGAGGTCGACCAAAAAATGATGCACTTTAAACTATGCGCTAAGCAGGCTAAGGATGCCAAATGGGATGACTTCTGTAAAAAAGTGTGCTCAGAAAAATCGCTAGCCACATTCTGGCGCCTTCATCAGTGCATGAATGGCACACCACGACACAGAGGTATACCAGACTTTCAGAGCACAGACCAGATATGGCACAAATCTGATGAGAGCAAAGGGAAGGCCCTGCTTGCCCGCTACATTGAGCAGACGGACCAAAGAAATGAGGCTGTAAGAATGAGGATACGGGGATCTTTGTCAAATTTGTGTGAGGATGTAGGGCTGGAAGAAGATCTCACAATCACAACCGATACCATTCGCGCGACACTTAAAAGGTCACACAACACTGCTCCTGGTCCAGATGGTGTTCGGTATGATGACATAGGCGATTTAGCTGATGACGACTTGACAACACTGGCCAATGAGTTTAATGCCAGTATTCAGAGTGGCCAGATTAAGGAGGAGTGGCTACACAGCTACTTACTACCGCTACCGAAGCCAAACAAGGACCATTCTCAGATCAGTGCCTACAGAATCATCACAATGCAGAACACTGCGGGCAAGCTGCTGGAGAAAATAGTTGCCCGTGTCCTCACGTGTCGCCTTGAACAGAAACGCGTATTCCCATCCACACTCGGAGGTTATAGATATAACAAAGAGACATGGCTCAATGCGGCAGTATTTGCCTATGACGTCTTCGAAGGCTTCCACAGACGAGAGGAGACATGTGCTGCTGCTATAGATCTGGAGGATGCATACAACAGGGTACCATTTGAATATCTCATGCATATGCTTCTCAAACTGGCGGTGAACCCCTTCCTCATAAGATGGATCGCCGCGGCACTGTTTCAGAGGAAGGTGATACTCAGATGTGGAAGTTGGTCTTCCGAGCCAACATCCATTTGTCCTGGGCTGCCACAAGGCTCACCATTGTCACCAGTTCTATTTAATGTGTACACAATAACGATCACGGCCCAACAGCTGGATGGGAGGGGAAGAACTATGACTTTTGCTGATGATATTCTGGTATATCGACAGGGAAGAGACAGACGAGGAATCGCCTCCACAATGCAAGACGAACTCGATCGCATTTCTTCCTGGTGTGGGGTTTCAGGTGCCTTGGTTAATCCTAATAAAGCATCAGTTTCATGGTTCTCCCTTAACAATCATATCGTTAATACGACCACACCGGTAGTACGAATGGGAGCTGATGAGGTGACCAGGGACAAGTTGATGACATACCTCGGAGTTAAGTTTGATCGCAGCCTGTGTTTTCGGGACCACGTTGACCATGTGATAACAAAATCCCGCAAAGGATTAGCCGCCTTGAAGGTCATGGCAGCTGCCAACATCGAGCAGAGGCTACTTACTCTTCTGTTCCAGGGATTAGTCCTCGCACCAATCGAGTATGCCCTGGCCATTCTTACTGTCAGTACGACTCAAATTGATAGGCTGGAGAAAATACAAAATGAAGCCATGCGCATTATCCTGGGATGTACGAGGGACACTCCCTGTGTGGCAATGAGGTATCTTCTTGACTTTCCAACCATGGATGACAGAATCAAGATCTGGAGAGCACGAGCATACCTGAAGATTAGTACAGATACAGAGCATCCATTGCACCACGTGCTCAACACAGAGAAAGGTACCAGGCTAAAAAGAGGCAAATCATGGGTGGGCCGAGCAGAAGATGTCATCAAACAGGTATGTGGGCTTACCAATCTCAGCGTTGGTGAGGAGTGGATACCGGTGCCTACGTCATTCAAGGGGACTTTCTCATGTATTGTCACACTCGACAGAAAAAGTAGGGAACAGAACCCAGTCGTGGTTAATGCTGAGGTCAATGGTCTCATCTGCGATAACACCGATGAGAAAGATGCAGTCATCTATACAGACGGATCTGTAAGACGACACGAAAAAAGTGCATGGGCATTTACAGCACGTTCGGCAGGCAGAATAGCCAAGGAAGACAGTGGTGCATACGCCATGACCACGAGTAGCATGACAATGGAGGTGATGGCAGTGACCAAGGCATTCAAATGGTTAGAGTCACAAGACTACATCCACGCATGTATACTGAGTGATTCGATGAGCATGATAAAAAAAAGTGGAGGCGGGCTTTGTACGCATGCAATGGGTAGAGTCGTTGCAGAAATCCAAAATACGTAAGGTCACCTTTGTCTATGTCCCTGGACATGCGGGAGACGGGGAAATGAGAGAGCGGACAGGTTGGCTAGCTGCGCTGTCATTGAGGACGGGCAACCGATGGATCGGGCGGACGTCATCAATGCACTCCGAGATGTGGGAAGAGCACAGGACTTCGACAAACATAGATCAACGTCGCTTCTTCGGATGATGGAAATGGGAGTTAAGATGGGCACAGCCAGAAATGAGAAACTTGGTGGCCGTGTAAGAAGACTAACACCCAACATAGAACTGGAGTCGTCAGTCGCTGGACACTGAGGGAATTGCTGAGGAGGGGATCTGAGCACCTATGGACATGTTCGGAGTGCAATGATGATGACCCGCAAATAACTCAATAACTCAATGACGAAGAGGAATAATTTTTAGGTGAATGCAAAAACAAGAGAGATTAGCTGTTTTAGCTCACTTAATATTAATAGAAAACAAAGCAAACCAAGAGAATAGCTACTTAGAACAATTACTAGGAATAAGAAACAACCAATGGTTACAAGAACTAGCAGCAAATCGTTCAATCACAATGAATTAAGACATCCGCCATGTGTGACTTCTTCAAACCGTGAGAAAAATGAATGAAAAATATATAATGCCTTAACCCTAAACTATGATACCATCATAAAAATTACCACACAAAAAAAAAAAAATTCTTCCAAATCTGACAGCTTTCTCATGGTCAAACATCTCCAGCCTAACCTCAGCCAGGAAATCAGTCTGTGTGTCTTGCCTAGTATAAACACACAAATGCATGTCAAAAGTTTAGAGAAAATACAATTTTTAGAGCACCTAATGTTACATTTAAGTGGTAGTAATTTTTACTATAGTATCGTAAACATGTCAGTCACAGATAAGTATCGTAATCTAGGAGTAAAATAACATTTTGAAATGATGTATGCAAAAAATATGCACATCAAACAGATGCCTACAACGTAAGGCAGTAAAAGAAATAAGAAAAAGAGTAGGATGGGAAAGTAGATGTACAATTTACATAAATACTACCACCAGATAAAACATTTATGCAGGTCACCATTTTCTTGCATATGTAAATGAAGTAACTCAAAACAGCATGAAAATTACAATAAGTTATCTTAAATCAAAGGAATTCATATAAATGCGTATCTGGTCATAAGTTTATAAAGAGCTCACTTCCAGTATTTCCTCCATAATGTAGTACAGGATGAAAAGGCAGAAGCTGATTTCACAAGCCAGTATGAAGTAGTCTCCAGTAGTCACATAACGGATTAGCTTTACTGTACGGAAGGTCCACGATGGGATGGCACCACCTGTTGCTGGGAACTCAACCAATAATCTAACAGAGAAAGAAATAAGTTCTAAGCTTCATTAGTTTGCACAAAAACTAGATGTAAGTTATAATTTACTTAAAATCCATATAGAGTACTCAAAATTACACTCATATTTCATTTTATGTACATAGTATAACTAATTGTGAGAGCTGGAAAATAACTGAAGAAATAAAAAATAACTGGATGCATTATACAACAGATATGTCTGAGGAAAATGCTTTATATACCATGAGTGAGCTTAAGACTAGTGCAGAAATAAGAGAAATAAAGCATTCAAAACCACAAAAGATCTCAAAGCAGGCCCTCAAATGGTAACCAGAGGATAAAAGAAAAATAGGCTGACCTAAAGAAACACTAAAAAAAAAAAAAAGAACATTGAAGTGAGAGGCAACAACAGCAGGCATCATCTCCCTTGCTGAGATTTTACATTCGCCTAGAACAGAGCCATGTGGCTCTGAATGAACACAATGCAGGTCCTGTGAATTAGCTTCTCATCCCAGGATGAAATTTGCACCCGCCTCATCATCTCGCAAATTCCCTCCATGGCACACTGCGGCTCTGCCACTGCCAAAACGTGACGGCCATCCATGTGTTCATTCTTCAAGGACGTGGAGTCAGGCAGGATTCACATCAGCTTATTCCCCGCCACATACTGTCTACTGGTACATGCTCTGCTCTTTCAGGGCCATATATGTATGTCATTTGTATCAACATAGGATCGTCACATCTTGAGCTAGTTGTGTCTGTGCAATATACAAGCCTGTTGGAGATAGAGCATCTATCAAGCTGAAGCCATCAGTCTTCTGTGTGTGTGCACCAGTCGGGGGTGCCAAAGCAATTTAGGAACTGCAAAGAGCCAGTGATGGGGAGTGTTAGACACTCCAAGGTATGGTGACAGCTTTACAAATAGGGAACACAATACAATACTGACGTTTCAGCTAGGAGCCTTCTTCAGAAAACAGGGACAACAACAACAAACGATGAAGCACAATTATCTATATCTACATGTTAGATGATCAGGTGAATGGAGAGGTGGACAGAAAAGAAGAGAAGAAAGTAGGATTTTGAAATAAGAAAGGAGGCTACATGAGTGGAGGTAGGATGAGAGACAAGATGTGTAGAAAAGAGAGATATGAAAAATGAGGAAGAGATAGAAATATCAAAAGTACAACGAAGATAATGTATAAAACGTATAAGAAAAATCGAAAACTTGACTGTCCGCCTCGCGGGGGGGGGGGAAAGGAAATGGCAGGTAGCCAGACTGGTAGTGAAAGCACTAGTGGAAATGGATACAAGGAAACCTAAACAGCGACCATACAAAAGGCAGAGGGGGGAGAGGATAATAGGCCCCATAAAAATTAATGGGACCTAACAAAGAGGAACAATCCAAACAAAGGAATCGTAGAAGCAAAAGACAAGGGGAAGAACAGGGGAATGAGCAACAGAGGTGGTCATAGGTAGGCTAAAAATAGCAGGACAGAGAGAAAGGAGGAGGGAGGAAATAAATACCGGGGAAAGAAAAGAAATGGAGAGGAAGGAGGAGGGAGGAAATAATAACCGGGGAAATAAATGGAGAGGAAGGAGGAAATAATAACTGGGGAAAGAAATGGAGAGGAAGGAGGGGGGAGGAAATAATAACTGGGGAAAGAAATGGAGAGGAAGGCGGAGGGAGGAAATAATAACCGGGGAAAGAAAAGGAGAGGAAGGAGGAGGGAGGAAATAATAACCGGGGAAATAAATGGAGAGGAAGGAGGAGGGAGGAAATAAGAACCGGGGAAAGAAAAGAAATGGAGAGGGAGGAAATAATAACCGGGGAAAGAAAAGGAGAAGAAGGAGGAGGGAGGAAATAATAACCGGGGAAATAAATGGAGAGGAAGGAGGGGGAGGAAATAATAACTGGGGAAAGAAATGGAGAGGAAGACTAAGAAGGGTAATAATAAAGGGACAAGAGGAGAGGCGGTGGGTACAGAGTGAATAGATAGAGTGGGAGAAGTGGAGTAATAGAGGGAAAGTAAGCAGGAAGTAGTGCCCTGAGAGGTAGAGAAGTAGGGAACCAGAGAGATTAGGAGAATAAAAAGAGGCGGACTTTCTTATTTCAAAATCCTACTTTCTTCTCTTCTTTTCTGTCCACCTCTCCATTCTCCTGATCATCTAACATGTAGATATAGATAATTGTGCTTCATCGTTTGTTGTTGTTGTCCCTGTTTTCTGAAGAAGGCTACAGGCCAAAACGTCAGTATTGTATTGTATTGTGTTCCCTATTTGTAAAGCTGTCACCATACCTTGGAGTGTCTAACACTCCCCATCACCAGTTCCTTGCTACCAGCTTTACCGCAGCATTGCAATTATTTGCCTGTTCCCTAGGAACTGCAAACCTCACCCCGTCCACAGGGGGGTTCCTCTATAGAGGTAGTATTAAGACAAAAGAAAATAGCACTCACTCAAGAGTGAGGGTGAGTGAATGAGGACCATGGCGTGTACCATGCACCGATGGGTTCACCTCCTCCCAAGACCAACTTTGGAGAAACAGGTGGGACTATGTGTGAGTGTGGTCTTGGGCTCAGTGATATCAAAATGAGGTCTACCAAAATCACAGAGACGATCCTGTCATTCAGTAGCCAAGCAACTGGTGAATGAGAGGCTATGAATGCTTCATTTACCTTTTGGTGGTGTCAAGAGCAAACATCACCCCTTTGGGCTAATAACAATCACAGTTTTTTTGCTTGCAATAAAAGTACAGACAAACTTGCATTGGAAATGTGTGTAGTAAGGATTATAAAGTTTGAAAGGAGAGATTGAGAGAAAACTTTCAACGACCAGTCATAATGATGTGGAGCAATGACAGATGGGGGAGAAATTCTGAGACTTTATCATCAGGCTTGTTATAATTAGAATGGGGAAATAAGTAAAAAAGTAAAGTACCCCCGTCACGCCAAGTGGCGTATAGGGAAATATGGTGTTAGTGACCCTATATTTTACAGACCTTCAGCACATGATTTTTGGGGTAATGTGGTCGGTATTACGCCCGTGCTGCTTTACTTTCCCAGAAAAAATCCGGTACCCATTTAAGGCTGGGTGAACCCGGAGCCGTCGGTTGGGATCGAACCCTACCCCTTGTTCGTAGTAGTCCAGTTCACTAACCACTGAGCTATCGCGGCTCCCACTAATTTTTAGGGAATTAGTAAAACCCAGGTGTCCTCGCCAGGGTACGAACCCCGGCTGTTGCCGTGGTAAGCCAACCGCCTATCGATTGCGCTAACCGGACACCTAGAATGGGGAAATACAGAACCAAAAAAAAATGAGTGAGTGCAACTTGTGGGCAACAAGTATCATCAGTATGAATACTTAGCACGGTTTATTGAAAGAAACAACTCCTATGATTGTCCAAAGTATTTCTGTAAATTAGTAATCATGTTCTTAATACCACAAGACTTTGCATACACTAACCTGATTACACAAAAAAGATTAATGTTTGCATTGTACACAGAAAAGTCAATAAAGACAGCTCGAGTGCCACGTTGTATCCAGAGATTTTCAAACAAGTGGTTGATAATCTTTGTTGACTCTGCTTTAGTAGTGTTCAGGTCTGCATAATAGCCACCACCACTGTAAGTACTGAGCATCCCCCAGTGGGATGAGCTTGGTAACTCACTCTCTGAGAAGTAGCGCCATCTGGAATTAATCATAAAATTCCCATTCATAAACTGTAAAGAACAAACAATATGTCTGGAAATTGTAATTGCTTTTTGTAATAATCTGACAAGAATAATAAACCATTCCTTTATGTCCCATGACATATTAGAGGTACTAATATTTTTTTTTTTATTAACTATCAGCACATATTTTTAGAGGGGTAGTGTGGTCAGTGTGATGCCAGTTCTTTCCCAGAAAAATTAAGTACTCATTTAGGATTGGGCGAGCCGAGATATATCAGAGGCGCTTCTTAGATAACAGAACACTTATGACCGAGCTGACCTTAAATAGAACTTATGATTGACTTGAACACGCTTGTTGGACGACTTGGCATTTGATCTCAACGCTTGGTGTTACGTTGCAGGCATGTAGATTGCCCGGTGGCGTCTTGCACCAGACAGCTCGTCTTGACCCTGTATCAACCTTGAACTGAGTGTGCTGGATTTGACTCGGGATTCTGTAGCCGCTTATCTGCCTTCTGCTTGCCTGATGCTGTACTCATTCATAGCCCGGACACCCACTTGTCTGCCTGTAGTGATCGTATACTCTTGTACTTCGCGCTGTTTCGGGGTGGCGACCACCTCTGCATCTATGGGCCTGTGCTTGACGGCCCCTCCCAGTTTCCCTTCTTCGTTAGGTCTAGACAAATACAGATTGCTTTCTAAGAAGTAGTCCAGGAACACCATGTAAAATACACATTCGAGGTTTAATTCTGGAAGATCAACCTCTCACAACAAGTTAAACAATTACAACAAAAGTATGCTTGTTAGCGGCCTTTCTCACATTGCATGTTAATTACGAGGTGTACCCCAACATGTCTGGGCTGTTATCTAAGGGCCGCAGTAGTACAGAACTGCAATACTCCCTTCAAGCCACCATGCACTTTGGTGACCTGATGTTGGACCGGCTCCACTCAGTCCGACTCTGTTGACGACATTGCGCGGAATCTTCCCGCTAGCTATCGGCCAATGGTATGCGCCGATGAATCTCCCACTATTGTCAGTTTGTTCCTGTAACAGCACCCACGGTAACGAGCATGAATTCGGCGATGGCTATCTCGCCTACCTTCACCTGAATGATTCGTTGCTTCTGAATTCCACCCCTAACTCATAATAGTACACTCAATGTTGAGCACATAAGTTGGCAATATCTGACTCGCTCAATCTCACCTTCACTGTTCGTCGTTTCATAACTCCTTGGTAGAGCACACTCGTTGAGCATGTCTCGGCCAAAAGCTGTCTCGCCCCCTGTCACCTAAATTGTCAGTTGCTTCTAAATGGCACAACTACATTACAATATCCTACTTCTTATTGAGCATGAACGCTGTGAGACTGTCTTGCTCACTGTCACTTAAATTGTTCTTTGCGTCTAACTTGCACAACTACATTATAATAACCTACTTCTTATTGAGCATGAACGCTGTGAGACTGTCTCGCTCACTGTCACTTAAATTGTCAGTGGCGTCTAACTTGCACAACTACATTACAGAATCAGTCTCCTGATTGAATTTACACCAACACATAACTCTACATAGCACTGTTCCAGAAGAATTGTTTGCCTCACGCAACGACCACACACAACTAAACTGACTATCATCCTGTTGTGTACCATTAACCATGCTCACGGTATCAGTTGTCAAAAACAACCACTGTCTGCACTGATCCCTCGTTCTATCTCGACTGACCTTCTCACTTATCCTTTTCTCTAACATTTTTCCCTCCAACCAATCATACCCCGTTTTACATTTCTCTCTCGTTCCTAATTGCGCCTTATCTTCCCCATGAGACCCTATGTTTCTATCCTTCTTACCACTTATCACTTTTCCTCATGAACTCTATGATTTAGTTAACCTTTCTCACTTTCCCCTCGACTTCTACCCCACACTCCCATCCTGTCGTACACTCTGTAATCACTGCTACAGAAGCTGTTGACTTGGATTGAACCTGTTCATTAACAACTGCTCTACCTTGCATTCCAGTATTCTCAACGTGGAAGAATTTATACGTCCCCTTCTTTTTATCTCGATCTCAGACTGGCAAAGCAATAATGGCCTATAAATCTTGTTATGTCTTGTATGGCAACATCAAAGTCTTTTACTTTATATAATTTGTGGCCATCCTTTATAGGGTAATTTATAGTATTAATGAGTTTCCATTTTCCAATCTATCTTCTGGAGTCCACTAGATGGCAGTTTGGGACATCCACAAGTGTGATGGTGGCTTAATTTTGGCTTTCACCAATGCCAGTCACGCAGGTCTCAAACTCTGAATGTTCATCTCGCTCACAATTATGTTCCTCTATAGTTGTTTCTTTAACAAGTGTATTTTTATCCAAGAACTGTCAGGACTATGCTACAACCAGCCTATCCCTTTGTCCCACCTCTACCAGCTCTGTTCTGTTCACAGCATCAGTATCACTGCAGTTGGGAATATCCCAGATCCATTCTTGCTCATGTCACAGTTCCTGCCCAAAAAACTCACTGACAAATTTTATTGTCACAGTCAACTACCGTGCCACCCTAATTCTGTTGTCACGGTCAACTACTGTGCAACCCTAATCGACGCACGGGTGATGATACCAAATGACTTCCGTTGAATAAAAAGAGAACAATCACTTTCTTATTCCAGTTTCCTCAAAAACACATTTAAAACAAAGTAATCGAAATGACTTAAGCGACTATGTTAGTCTCCGCAAAAACAGGGCAACATGAGGCTTTTTTAATTTTGCAATGCCAGTTGGCCTTAGCAAGGTCCAACTTCAGTGAGACCAGGTCAGCTGCATAGGCAACAATTTCAAATGTCATTACCAAAAAGAAAGTGTCCACAGTCACTTCCAACTTCAATTAGCGTAAATAATTCAAATGAGCGTAAAAACTGTCAAAACACTAAAAACTGTTTTAGTGCTGGCACTCTCTAAAGAAACCTGCTGCAATGACCGCCATCTTTTCCAGAAGTACTCCTAAAGGTAAAGTACAAAAATTGGCGTCTTAGCATGCGAGTTATCACCCATATGTGCTCGCCCGCCTATCCACAAGTGTTTTGAGACTTCCAAATAGTGTCGCTTCAAGCATCAAAACTCACGATGTGAAGCGGCATTCCTCACCTTCCCAGAGTACTACCCTGGTAACCATTTTCTGCCAGTGGCTGTGTCGAACGCAGGGGTATTCTTTTTCCAACCACAAGTACAACTCACACTACTTCCAGCTGGAATTGAACACTGGTTGTCCGAACGTTGGTAGCGTGATTTTCCCAACTAGGCTACCAAGGCCCCCTGAAGTAAACATGTCCAGCTTGGCAGAGCCTATCTGGAGTGAAACTCCGACTGGCATAACTTTATTGGGGGATCAACCTGTAGTTTTGCTCAGGGTACTCAAGTTGCTAAACCGTATTATGGTAAGGGCACATTTATTGGTGGATGTTTTGCTTCTCTTTAACTAAATAATAAACAAATTGCTGCAATAGTTCTCAGAAGAAACCAAATCCATTGTTATGTTTTTAAAACATCCCCCCTACAAAAGTCTGTCTATCCTTGTTACTAAATTCACTTCCTTGTAACATCACAGTTAAAAAAAAATCTGAGTTTCACCTAAAATGATTTAAGCTCAGAACATAAATATGTACAAACGTACAAACTCACGCTGGATTATCAGGTTCTAGCTCATGCAATCCAGGATATGGCTGCCTATCCTCTAAACTTTCTGAATATGAGTCGTAACAATCAGAAATGAAGTTTGCAAAATCATCATGTACCTTTATGGAGTAAATGAATCAATATGCATTAAGTAATACATTACATATTGTGTACATCATTGGTACAGAAAAAAAAGATTGTCTACAAGTTATATAAATTTGTAATAATAATTTGCTTGACAAAATGAACTATTAATTTACAACATATATTTGTCTATTTATGAAAATACCTGGCAAGAGTTGCTGTGAACCTTCAGTTGACGTATTCTTGGCACACCCAACAGTCTATTCTCATAGAAAATATAACCCATTTCGTCAGCAGGTACAGACTTGTTGTTGTATAGGGTTTCCCAATAAAGACCATCCAAAAGAGGTCCTTTTGCATACTGTGAGGAAATAAATACCTTAAATCCACTTGAGATAATGCTGATATAAACAAATATGACATTAACTAAAAATGCATGTCCACAAAAAGGCTTGAAACAATTTATACACATATTTAACAAACTAGTACAAGATTTAGTTCCCTTACTTTCAGTTCTTATAAAATTTCATTCATAGAATTAACATGTTATAATAACAAACTAAACTTACATTCCAAAAGTTCTCCACACTATTTAGTTCTCTGAAGGATGTTCCGCTGCTGTCTTTAGTATCTAAGAATAGGTCACTCATCACTTTAGTGTAGTAGTACATGGTTGTGGACGTCATACCAAAAGTAACTGGATGCGAAAACAGTTTATAAGAAAAATTGCATTCCACTAAAAATAACTGTATTGAACTGATACAATCTTAAAACTGGTAAAATAAATATACTAAATATTACTAAGTAAAAATTAGTAATAATATAGATATAAATGTCAGATAATATTACATCAAACAGAGATCAACAAAACAAGTGTAAGCTGATTATTAAACTTGAGCAATTGTACCTAACCTGATTTTTTGTAAAAAAAAAAAAAAAAAAGCTCTAAATCAAAATATATCAACCTGTCACAACTTTTAATAGTTTGACCAGTAAAGTGAACATCCTTAATTACGAAACTTTACGTTGAGTTACGTTATTATGAATTATGAAACTTTTGTCAAATGTACTACTTAAAGGAAACACAATGAAACTTGGAGAAATAATACTTTTTCCTTATAGAGTTTTACTACAAAATTAAGTAACATATTCATTTATATTTGCCAAGTTTAGCATATTGTAAAAATAGACAATTCAAATCAAAAGGCCGCTAAAATGCAAAAATCAGTGGGTCTTATTTTTGAAGCCATCCATCTATCGACCTTACAAGCTGTAGCCGGTCAATAGGGCATAGACCCAGATGCTATTTCTCTTATCTAAATTTTTATTCTAGCAGTTTTCAATCCTTGTAAAGATTTTTCATCAGATCTCGCCATTTGTCTCTGTTCTGTGCAAGCAACTCTATCTCATTGAGGGAGCCAATTCCTGCTGTTTTCAATCCTTGTCAAGATATTTCATCAAATCTCGCCATTTGTCTCTGTTCTGTGCAAGCAACTCTATCTCATTGAGGGAGCCACTTCCTGCTGCTCTTGCCTCTCTGATCAATGTACTACTTAGTGTCTCTCTGGGTCGGCCTCTTTCCACTTACCTGTTGTTTCCCACATGAGAGCTTGCCTTGTTATTCGGTTATTATCTCTTCTCATCACATGTCCAACATACGACCATCATCTTTTCTTGATTAATGAAGATATTAGTGGTTGATTGGCGATTTCTCTAATTTCTTCATATGTTTTGAATTCATTCCATGCTATACCAAGTATTTTCCTTAGACATTTATTTTCTAATGCTTTCAACTTTGGTTTCTATGTCTCTTGTTGTTTTCCAGCTCTCACATGCATACTAAGGGTAGATAGTACATTTGATTTAAATAGTCTAAGTTTTGTGTTTGTGCTGACGAGTTTTGATTTTCACTTTTCAAGGATTCTGAAAGACATTGCAGCTTTAGCTATTCTGATTCTAATTTCTTTACTTGAATCCCCTTCTCGATCAATGTGACTTCCAAGATAGAAAAAGTGACCAATCTTTTCCACTGATTTGTTTTCCATGTATATTCTGTCATCTGTTGGAATTAAGCTTTTCATGACTGATCTCAAGCCCAATTTTGCTGGCTATTGATGATAGTTCATTTGTGTTTTCCAGCATCATTTTTATCTGACTGCGTCAAAGTACAAAATGTGTGGGGACGAGAGAAGCTTAAGACAGTACCAACTTCAAGAGAGAAACTAATGTTTTTAATTCAATGCAACTGAAAGAAAAAAAAATTAAACATGAAAGATTTCTTTATATATGAAAGAACAAGAGTAGTTTATACAATTTTTGATGAGCATAGATTCATGAGAATATAAAATACTTTATATGAACTCTTCTTCTTTCCTTCCTCATTTGCCTTTCAGCGTCGAGGGAAGATATAATTTGCGGTCTTTTGCTCTTCTGTTCGCCTCTGCTGCTGTTATGTTTCCTAGTGCTTCTAATATTCCATCGACACATCTTTTTCGTGGTCGACCCTTGGGTCTGGTGTTCTCACAATGTTTGTTGAAGGCTCGTTGTGTAGTGTTTTGTTCTTTCTGCCTTGTCACGTGGCCAAACCATTTTATCTGTTGTTTCCTTATATATTCTATGGCGGGGGCTATTCCTAGCTTTTTTCTCAGTTCTTCATATCTGATCTTATCTCTCAGACTGTTTCCTGTCATTCGTCTAACACATTTCATCTCTGTAGAGGTTATTTTTCTTATTGTTCTTGCATCTAGGGTCCAGGTCTGGCATTGGTAGCACAACATGGGGATGAAGATTGTGTTGTATAGTGCTCGTTTTGCCTCCAGAGTTATTTCCTTGTTGAACAATAATAGTGATAACTTATGAACTGGTTACAAAATATAAAATATACAGGACTAAAATATGCAGTAAACAGGTAACAAATTAATGAATAAAAGACAACTTAAAACTGTAATGGGTCTACTTACTGACACATAAAACAATCAAGAAAACTATGTAGATCATGAGCTCTCTAAGGGTTTTCTTTGCATATTCATCAGAATGAACTTGTGTCCTTTCAGTCTGACGTGTTACCCATATGGCTGAAAATATTTGTACAACTAACTGCAAATTTGTTTGAAAGAAAAACACAACATAATGACAAGATAACCATAAATGTTTTAAAAATAAAGCATGTCACATATAGTTCATAAATGTAATGTAAGAAAAAGAAAATATAAACTTTCACATTAGTGTATACCAGGTGGTCCAACCCATGGGTCATTTGTGGCCAGCGAGACCAATTTTGGTGGCCCACTGACCTATTCTATGATTTTCATTAATGGAATGTAAACCAATATTGATTGATTTATATTCCATTCATTTTAGTTATCTTTTTCATTCAATTAATTCTGTTGATTAAAAAATTGTGGGATCGGGAAAATAAATAAGTCAATTTTTTCTGCAGCTTCTATTGTTTCCATGGGCAAAGCCCTCTGTATTCTCATAACAATGTAGCCCCTACTTCAAGAAATGTAACAGGTGTTAATACTTTCGACTAGACTAGACATTCCAGTGACTTTTACTAAGAATTCACAAGGAAGATCTTTCCATAGATCCGACCAGAAACGTCATTCTCAAGAGGATGTGAATGTGGGTTTCAGTATTACTGGCCCTAGGTGCAAAATTCCTCTCACAATCTTACAACTGTGTGTTTATATGTTCGGAATTGGAGTCAACAACGATAGCCTAACATCATCAAGCGCTATACATTTTTTTAAAATATGATGATCATCATTTTCAGGAGGACGTAAACTTTTGGTATATGGTGGATAGGTGGCAGATTGAAGGCTATGCATGAAAAGTGTTCCTTGTTGCAGTTTCCTCATATTCCAAGTCCGGCATGTTGCAGGAGCTACTGAGTTAAGTGATCTGTGCACACCGTGAGCTGTGAGTCTCATCCGTTTTGATTATGTTTCGATATTCCAATTGTTTACGATGAATGATGATATCATATGACAGGGAACAGTTGGCTGTGTTCACTTTCTGCGTGGTTTCACCTTATGTCTTTTGGTGTGTGCTGAGACTGCTACGATGGGAACTAGAGTTACCTTTCTTTGTTTGGGAGGTGAGATATTAATTTGGATGATTACGCTGGCATGGGCGGTTGAGCAATTATGGATTTTAATTCGTTTGCAGTGATACCGGGGCCTTCCATAACCAAATAACCAAAGAAATTTTACCTATGGGCCGCAGTGACCGTTTAACCTTAGCAACTCAAAGACAATGAAAATCAGTTGATTTACTGCTTTTGACAAACTGCTAGACACGAAGCTATAGAAATACTGGGAGGGCCAATCTCAAGGTGTAGATAAGATTGACCAATAAGACTGATCAACATCAGCTTTTATCCATGAGTGTGGGCAGTACCAGAAAAAATCTACAGGAGCCCATTTAATTGGAGTGATCAAATGTGCAATAAATCAGTCTTCAAGCATGCAGTGCTAGTTATAACCTTCAAAAAGAAAAGTGGGTTGGAGCCAACAGATTTTTTTAGTTTTAGTTGTTTGACAGTTCAGACAGTTTTACAATTCAGAGCTCTAGGAGTTTAAGAGAATAGAGTCAATTCTTTGACATTCTCATTTTTTTTTTGCTAATAAATTACTTGTCTGCTTGTCAATTTTTTTTACTACCTATCAATATGACTCTCTCTCTCCCACGCCGTGACTCCTTAATTCATAATAAGTGTTTCCATTATATCTGCCTTCAAGTAAACTTGTTAGGAGTTAGTTCAAACAGTTTACCATCAAACTTGATCTGATTTTTTTCTCTAATGACAACCTCTTAGTTGCTAACACAAGAAGTAGCTTCCCATTAATACATTAAAGCAAAGTGTTTGTGCAATCTACATTTAAACATAAAATAAATGAAAATGTAAGGATTGACAAAGCAAGTAATTTACACATAAACAAGAACAAACCATTAAATTAATTTATTCTGTCAAGTAAAAAGATATTTTTATTGCAATAAGTTTAAATAGATAATTACATTATGCAGAGGTGTGACTTTTAACAAAAAGTCAATACTTTTGCACAGAATCTATATGTAATATGAAATAATTTGACATAAACTTACATCTCAGACATTTGAGGCATGAATTTGAGATTCCACAGCCATTGCTGCTTGACTTACAATCAGTGTTGGAACTGACCATGTGACTGTCAGATGACTTAGCACTACGGTTTTGTCCAGTCATGTAAACCTGCACCAAAAAAGTTAGCAACATATTATTTTAATTCTTGTGTATGACTTCAAATGCCTAGCCATTGAGATTATACCAAAAGAGGTTAAGGCTTAGCTTTGCAAGCAATTTATCTTGTAAAAGTAAGTAAAGTACCCCCGTTACGCCAAGTGGCGTATAGGGAAATATGGTGTTAGTGACCCTATATATTACAGACCTTCAGCACATGATTTTTGGGGTAATGCGGTCAGTATTACGCCCGTGCTGCTTTACTTTTCCAGAAAAAAATCCGGTACCCATTTAAGGCTGAGTGAACCCGGAAGCCGTCGGTTGGGATCGAACCCTACCCCTTGTCCTTTGTAGTCCTGTTCACTAACCACTGAGCTATCGCGGCTCCCAATTTATCTTGTAAGGTAACATAAAAGTTCTTCCAATTTGCACAGCCTGTGACCATTCTTCACAAAGTAACTCAAGTCAGGCTCACACTGTTGAACTGTTTCCACTATTCTCTACCAAGTTGTACTTAGTCTACCATACTCTTGCATTTGCTCAAAAATCCATTGTCCTTGCCTTTACCTTATGAAGAGTATCTTTTACTGCCATTGTACACAATGCTTTTGAAGTCGTCTCTAGAGACATCTACATCCGAACAAGATCTTACAACTCATTTAATCTAGCACATCTGAGAAAATTTTAAACAAATGAGATCCTAATCAATAAGCTTCTATTCGCTGATGATGCAGCACTGGTTGTTCACAATGAAACTGTCCTGCAGTCAATGACTGAAAATCATGTGACTTTATTTTTTTTGTCAATAAGTGTTGAGAAAATTATGGTGCTCTAACGCGGTGTAGTTACCCATAATGATAAAATTAAATCGCACATCCTTTGAAACTGTTCCACCTACTTTAGTTCTATGGTCACAACCACCATCTCACTTGATAAAGAGAAATATACCTGAATCTGAAAGGCAGCTTCAACATTTGGTAAACTTAAACATAGAGCATGGGCCAAAACCAAACTAATACTCAGAACTAGAATTCTATTTTAGCAAAGTTGTGTGCTCTGCACACTTCTATATGGATAAGAAACTTTGACTACCTATACAGGTCAGGAGAGAACGTTAGATAGTTTTCATTGGCGTTGCCTCCGCAAGATAGTGAACATCAAATGGCACGAAAAAGTAACCAACTCTAACATCTTAAAACAAGTAAAACTGCAATCTGTCATGGCAACACTTAGGAGTAAGAGAATAAGGTGGCTGGGTCACTGCAGAATGGACAACTGTTTTCGCAAATAAGTATTGTATGGTGAACTTAAGGGCGAAGGAGACCAAAGGCCACGTCAGTGCTGAGATATAAGGATGTTTGCAGGATTTCCTTGGGTGAATTCTCTATCAGTTAAAGAAATTTGGTTAAGTTTGCCATCAGATCGTAGCAGATGGAAAACAAAAATAAAAATTGGCACTGCAACACTAAGAAAGCGTTGATGTCAAAATTAGAAGACAGAAGGCAGATGAGAAAGGAGATGAGGCCAAGCACTACAAATGCATCTTGCTCATTTTGCAGTCACATATGTTATCCATGGCAGGTTCAGCCATGAGAGAAGCTGCTCAGTAAAATAGTATACAGCATTAGACACTAACATTTTACCAAACTACTGACAAATGATGATTGCTTGCTACCAATCATCTGTGAATTCACAAAGACCCATATAATGTTCTGATAATGCAAGTTGCATGAAATAATCAAAGTCTTCCTCTCTTCACTTCCTTTTGTACCCATTCGGGAGTCGAGGGAGATACAAAGTTCTGGTTCTTGTCAAATTGGTGGCTACACTCTTTGTCAATTGTTGCTGTTGTAACGTTTCTCTGATGTTGTCTGTCCATTTTACTCTGTGTCTGCCTCTTGCTATTATCCCTTCTCCTCTTTTAATATATGCTTTGTGTGGTAAGGAATCACATAGCATTCTTTCTAGATTGGCAAACCGATTTATCTGTTGCTTCTGTATGTAACTTAAGATTAAGTCAGTGCCTACTCTTTCTCGTATGTTATCATTTCTTATTGTGTCTTGATATTTCTAAATGTATTGTTTTGTAGCATTTTAGTTCACATAAATAAGTATTAATAGTATTCAGCTCTAATATAATATATATCCTTTTGTTTTATTGGAGAAAATAAAAATGACAAATTTAAGAAAATTGTTATATTAGTTCTGAGCATTGAATTAAATATTTGAATCAGTCCTCTGATATATACAATCACCCCTACCATATGTCTTAACTAACCTTTCAAGCCTATCCCATTATTATGATCATGAGAAGCAATTAATTAAAAACTAAAATGCCCTACCTGACTACCCATGCCACGATCAGGCTCATTGTCAATGCCATCTCCACATCTATCATCCCAGCCAGTTCGTGACTGTCCACTACCAGGTCGATCCGTCATCGCTTTTAGTTTTCAGAGGCAACCTAAAATGTTCCTACATTTGACAACAGTGAAATATTTTTTACTTGATACTTTTACGTTCAGGAAACTGTTAAATTTTATTTTTAAACTAAAACTTAAATTACTACTAAGATTTCTTTACTATTTCTAGTAATGATTTGCAGTTGGTATTACTAGATAATTACTACTATTACTATTCACTCAGTAGTGTTAATTGCAATATTACAATTACATTACTACAGTGATTACTTTCAGAAAATGTCAGTGTAACTTGTAACCACCATGAACACTAGTAACTGAACTACAACACATATAAACATATGGTAAATTCCTAGAGGTAATGTCCTAGTTTAACAACATAAGTGATTTAAGTTTGATTTCAGTTTGGAAGAGTAACATCCCCTTGAGCAACATTGCACTTTATTCAGTAATTCTCTAATTGTCATTATAAGAACTCTAAAATTGTCGAGAAAAGAGAAACACAAAGGTAAGGTCCTATATTTCCTAACCCTAAAGCAAAATAAAATGCATTAGTGATGAACATATAAATAATTTTTAGTATTTGAGAAGCACTGTAATTTTGATGTGATCCAAATTAAGGAAAGATCACTTTAATTTATGTTGCCAAACTAGAAAAATACCAAATAAGGACTATATTTCACTAAAGCAATTATTTTTATTTATTATCCACTCTTACATATACATGCTAGAGGAGGGAAAACTAAAGAAATTGAAAATAAACAGGACGCATTAGAAAACAAATGCATTAGGAAAACACTTCATATACCATGGAAAGACTGGTGCAGAAATAAGAGAAATTACAAAACATCCAAAAACACCAACTATAATAAAGAAAAAGGTGGTCATATGTTGGCCATGTAATGAGGAGACAACAAGAGAATCTCAAGACAGGACCACAAATGGGGACTAGAGGGTAAAAGAAAGAGGCAGACCTAGAGAAACACTAGAAAGAGTTGAGGGGAGAGGCAATGACAGGAGGCATTAGCTCCCCACCAAGATTGAGCATGTTGCCCAGAACAGGGATGTGTGGTAATATACAATGCAGATCCTGTGCAAGGTCTGACACTCGATAACACAGATCACTGAACATAGACAATCAAGAACTTTTGCCCTATGTGCCATATTCAGCTTGAAAGGACAATTGATAGATAAATAGAAAGAAATTTTTGTCTTAACATTTTAAAGTGTAAACTATTTTATTATACAACTTATATAGTATAGTAAAAAAGAGTAAAGTACCCCCGTCACGCAAGTGACGTATAGGGAAATATGGTGTTAGTGACCCTATATTTTACAGACCTTCAGCACATGATTTTTGGGGTAATGTGGTCAGTATTACGCCCGTGCTGCTTTACTTTCCCAGAAAAAAATCCAGCACCATTTAAGGCTGGGTGAACCCGGAAGCCGTCGGTTGGGATCGAACCCTACCCCTTGTCCGTGTAGTCCAGTTCACTAACCACTGAGCTATCACGGCTCCCTATATAGTATAGTAGTTTACATATACTACTCAATTATGATCATCTTGATTCTTCCAGCGCCACAAAACGTCGCATAGAGCTCAAAGTGTATTTTGCCATCCATCTCTACTCAGATGGTTGATCTAATCCAATGAGTCTACGCCTGCCACTTTCGTTTCTTATAAAAGTTTTTTCAGTGTACCTCAATGTCTTCTTCTTTTTCTTCATCCTAATGTTTCCCATAGAAGAGCCTGTTTTAAACATTCTTTTGTTTTTTCTTCCCAACACATACCTGACATTTGTCCATCTTCTCTTCCTAACTGTAGATGAGATCATTGGTTACAAGGCCATTTCTTTTATCTCTATATTAGCCTTGCATTCACTCCATTGAACACAGAGTATCTTTCTTAGGAATTTGCCTTCAAAAGTGTTTAGTTTTTTTTTTTTTCTCAATCTCTTCTTGTTCTCCAGCTTTCACATGTGCAAGTAAGGTTTGATAATACATTGATTTCAGTGTTCTAAGTTTAGTTTTCTTGCTTAGTATTTTTTATTGACATATTTTGCCCAGGTTATTTTTAATTTGTTGCAGATCTTTGCTATCCTGCTTCAGACCTCTCTTATTTGTTTCAACTTATTGATCCATTTTAATCATACAGAAAAGAAATTTTAAATTCTTTTTCAATGTAAAAATTCAAGACTTGATGATTTTTGTTTCATATGAGTCTTCATAGTATCATCATCATTGAATGCTGCCTCTTGCTTTGATGGTGCAGGTTGTCAATGGTTTATTTGTCTATCTTTTGATGTTACTTCTCCATGTTGTTCTTGGTCTGCCTCTTTTACTTTGTATTTTCCCTTCCAAGATTACTTTTAATAGGCTGCTGTGTCTTTCAACATGCCCTAAAAATCTCATTAGTCTTGTTTGAATTTGTTTAATAGTTCTCTTTTCATTTTTAGTTGTTTTAAGACTTCATTTATTGTTTTCTTTTCTTTCCATTCAATTCTTCCTATTCTTCTATAAATCCACATTTCAGAGGTTTCAAATTTCTCTTCTGTTTTTCTTGTCTAATGTCCTTGTTTCTGCACCATACAGGAATGTTGAGAAGATATAAGATTTTGCTATTCTTTGTTTTAGCCCTGGTGTTATTTATTTTGATGTTAGTATATTTTTCATGGCATTAAAATTACTTTTGTCATTCCTATTCCTTTGTTTATTTTTACATTTTCAAATATATATGTCCATTGTAATGTTCTACATTAACAAGTTACAAGACTTACAAATGTTATAACACATTAATGTCTCCCATACTACTAACTTTTGCCAGTGTTGCAGTGTCACTACAATAATATTATAATAACAGATAATATTTAATAACATAATAAATTAGTTTATAAAAATATATATATATATTATTATAATTATGATTATACTATACATAACATAAATGATAAAGAGTTAAACTGATAATTATAACATAATAAACTGTTACTGAACAAATAAAAATTTGTCCACTTCATTTTCTTTACTTTTTAGTTATAATCAAAATAATCAATCAATGATAAATTTTTTAATCAATGAAATATAATTTAATTGTGTATTACTGTATTTAAACAGAAAAATTTCAGAAACTCTAAGAAGCCATAGTTATATTTACTGATTTACTAAATCATTTAGAAAGATATTCATTATACATCTTTATTTATAACATTGATTCAAATTGATGATTATTTATTTATACATAATTTATCAAATATATTACATTATGATTACATTTCATTATTTTATATTCATAATTCAGCTGTAAACAAATTACAAATGATTAATGAGTTATTATAAATTGATTTAATGTCTGATTAAGTAATTTAATTAAGTCTTAACTTAACTGAGTACCCACTAACTACCTCACGACTAACTCAACTCCTAGACAGTATGACTATGCCCCTATGATGAGTAGAGTCACTGACTGTAAGTAATATATATATCATATGCCGTGTTACTTTTTTTAAATTAAATTACTATATAAAACTTTTTAAAGGTCGAGCATAAACTATAAACTACTATGATAAACAAAAACATGCCCTGAACTCAGCATTTACATGATACAATAATTTGTATAATAAATAAATTCGTGAGTTTATCTTATTGCTATTATAATTATACTACCACCTACTATAGCAATAGTAGACGCCCATTGAGTATTATTGAGTTTCCTCCTTTACCAAAATAGTCCAGAGAATTTACTAGCCTTTGCCCACAAGTTGAAGATTTTCGCGGCACAAGATTAAAAAAAAATCGTATGATATCTGTTCACCAATACTAATATGTTTGATTAAACTTTAATTCAGTGAAATCACGTTTACAAATTTCTTCAGCGATGCAGTTGTCAGCATCCAACCGAAAGCAACAAAATGTCTGTGTAACTGGGGAAGGGGGTAGAAAAAGTTGTGAAAGACTTCGTTTGTTGAGGCTTCTGCTCGAGTTTAACTGGCCAGATTCATTTACCCATATTTGCATAACATATTAATGTTCGTATATGTGTATACGGACTTAAGAAACACTATTTTAAAAATGTTTTACAATAAAAAAAACTGTACTCTTATATTTTATGCAAAATGAAACAAATATGTGGCATAGCTTTATTTATATATTTTTTTGTCAAGAGTGCTAAAATTTTAAAAAGTGTACGCCAATCTGGCAATTAAGTTTTTTTAATTTTTTTTTATTTTAATGTGGAGGTCAAGTCAATCTATGACAGCCCGCACCATCAAAGCAAGAAACAGAGTAGAATGGCGATACATGGTAGCCAACCTTCGTTGCGGAGAAGGCACACAATGATGATGATGAATGTGGAGGGGAGTGTTGTGTTGTGAGTTGTTAGCAGGTACAATATAATGTGGTACGCATTGCGGCTTGCCTTATAACTATGGTACAGTCTTGTAATTGTCACAAACCTGGGTAAAACAATGCAATACATAAGTCTTAGAGTGGAAACACACTCTAAAGGTTAACCTCAAAGAAGAAGCAGACAGGTTCATAGAGAAAGAGAATACACGACGAAAGAAAAGAAAGAAAAAATAACATTTCTAGGGGCGCTGAAAAATCCATAGTCAACTATGACTGACGGAGGCTACTACTACTACTACTATAAGTCTTATATTGTGTACCAAAGTAGAGGGTCACTTCATAGCCCCTAAACTATTAACAGAAAAAAGTCATACGTGTGACTTTGTTACATAACTTGTGCATGTCAGTATGTCTATGTGCAAAGTATAAGTATCAGTATGCTAATACCAATCAACCTTATCGGTAGTTAATATCTCTCACCATCGTCGCAATTATATCACTGAATATGACATTTAGATCAAAAGACAGGTCTAATCGAAAAATAATATTTTTAATATCATAATTATGTACTTGCGCGCGAACAGGACTTTTTCATAATGAAAAGTCCGGAACGCGTACCGTAAGCGTGTAATTTCTTCGTTGTGTGCTTCTAAATGAAGAAAATAAGATGTTCACGGTGTATTCAGGAGCCGAAGAGCTGATTGATTGAGGCTGGTCAGTCTATAACGTGGAAAAATGTTTCTGGACCATGAGCCTGAGTGAGTGCATGTGAGTCTAGACATCCAGAGCATCGACTTTCAGCGACAGAATTAACTAATGTAATGACGATAAGAAGTATTCAGATGAAGCCTAAATGACAACATCGAAGAATTAAAACAGGAAAAGGCAGATGTGGCGTCGAGGAACCTTGGCAAGGCCTAAAGTATGTGCGCGTTACAAACTCAACTGTAACTGTGCTTCCATAAATCAACGACGGCGCATTCTTGATAAGCTACTGTGCGGTGCCGATATAATAATTTTGCAAGAAACACTTCTTGGTGATAGGACAGTTAGTACCCCTGGATTTCATTGTTTCTACAATAGACGACCCATTGGACAGGCCATCCTTGTGCTAAACAATATGGTGGCAGTTGAGGTTGATATGTCTGTGTTGGACAGTGAAGAATTGCAGATGCATGCGGTTATGGTGCAGACCCCAGTTCCTTTCGTGGTTGTAAATGCGTATGCCTGTAATGGGAAGGGGGACACACAACAATGGCAGAATCTCTCCGCATTCGAGGAGGAGAAGGCCATTTTCTGCAGAGACTTTAATGCTAGAGGCAACCAGTGGGATGACGTCATAACCAACAAACGGGGAGAAGACCTAGAGAACGCACTGGTGTCCGTCGATTTAGTGTGCTTGAATGATGGAAGGGCAACCAGAATGGTCACTCGAACAGGGGACTCTGATAGTGTCAGAGACCTAGCACTGGTGTCTTCCGCCTTCGCACCTGTTTGCAGGTGGAGTGTACTTGGATTCCACGGAAGTGATCGCTATCCATGTGTCATCCTAATTGAGAAAGCCAGAAAAGCAAGCTCAACACATTTAACTATGAGAGCACTGACCAGGACGTCATTAGCAAAATCAGACATAGGAAACAGGGCGCCCATCGTAGGAGGCAGGATAGATGGACGCAGTCGCCCTGGTGGAACGTAGAAGTCGAGAAATCTTGGCAGAACAAGAGACAAACAGTCAAGACATAGCAGAAAGCCAGAAAGAATGAGGGAACGCAACCTGAGCTCTTGAAGCGTCTGAAAAAAAGAGGTTGACCAACAAATTATGCACTTTAAACTATCTGATCAGCAGGTTAAGAATGCCAAGTGGGATGATTTCTGCAAAAAAAAAAGTGTGCTAAAAAAAATCGCCATCCATATTCTGGTGTCTTCACCAGAGCATGAATGACACAGTTAACCGGGGCCTGCGTCTCGTATGTCGATGATTCCCGCGTTAAGAAGAGTCTGCCGACTACTACAAACCCAAGCATATGGATACCTTTCGCGATCGCTGCTCTTCTACCTCCTATTTTGCTTCTCTAGAATTGAGCCATGGCTCAATTCTCAGTGTATATCCGTGCTGGTCGTAGCTCATATCTTAGTGGGTGTCTGCGATAGCCATGGCTTATATCTTGGTGGGTGTCTGTGCTGGCTAGGGATCATATCTTAGTGTGTGTCTGTGCTGGCCATGGTTCATATCTTAGTATATTTCCGTGCTAGCCATGACTCATATCTTAATGTGTTTCTGTGCTAGACATGGTTCATATCTTGGTGTGTTTCCGTGAAGCCATGGTTCATATCTTAATGTTTCTGTGCTAGCCATGGCTCATATCTTAGCTTATGTGTGTGTGTGTGTGTGTGTGTGTGTGTGCTAGCCATGGCTCATATATTGGTGTGTGTCATGTTAGTCATATCTCATATCTTGGTGTGTCCGTGTTTAACCATGTCTCATATCTTTATGTGTGTCTGTGTTTAGTCATGTATCATATCTTTGTGTGTTCATGTCTGGGTTAGTGATATCTCATATCTTTGTGTGCATGTTTATGTTAGTCCTATCTCATATCTTTGTGTGTGCATGTCTGTGTTTGTCACATCTCATATCCTTGTGTGTGCATGGCTATGTTAGTCACATCTCATATCTTTGTGTGCATGTATATGTTAAGCATGCGTCATATCTTTGTGTGTGCATATCTATGTCAGTCATATCTCATATCTTTGTGTTCATGTCTAAGTTAGGCATGTGTCATATCTTTGTGTGTGCATGTCTGTGTTTGTCACATCTCATATCCTTGTGTGTGCATGGCTATGTTAGTCACATCTCATATCTTTGTGTGCATGTATATGTTAAGCATGCGTCATATCTTTGTGTGAGCATATCTATGGCAGTCATATCTCATAATTTTTGTGTGCATGTCTAAGTTAGGCATGTGTCATATCTTTGTGTGTGCATATTTATGTTAGTCATATCTCATATCTTTGTGTGCATGTCTATGTTAGTCATGTGTCATATCTTTGCGTGTATGTCTGTGTTAGACATATCTCATATCTTGATGTGTGTCAGTGTTAGTCATGCCTCGTATCGCTGTGTGCATGTCTGTGTTAGTCACATCTCATATCTTTGTGTGTGCATGTCTGTGTTAGTAACCTCTAGTGACTCGGGCAGATAGTGCTCGTCAACCTGGAGGGCCGACCATCTAAGGGCAGAATCCCCTACAGAAAAGACAATTTATATTAAGCCGCTATATTTTATTATTGCTGTTTGCTCCCAGTACAAATTACATATTAGTCGTATGTCTGTGTCGTCTAGATTTATATCCTTTAGGCAATCTATAAGTTGGTTATGGTGTATTCTATCGAAAGCTTTGGTGTAGTCTATGAAGCAGGCATATATTGGTTTGTTTACTTCTGTGTACTTTTCAATCAATGTTCTCATGCTAAATATACCTTCTTTTGTGCCACTGTTTTTCCTGAATCCAAATTGTTGCTCATCTAATTCAGTATTGATATTATTCTGAATTCTTCCCTGTATAACTTTTAGTAAAATTTGTGTTACGTGGCTCATTAGGCTTATTGTTCTGAAGTCAATGCATTCAACTGCACCAGTCTTTTTAGGCAATGCAATGAAAATTGATGTTTTTAGTTCGTTTGGTATGTATCCTGTATAGTATATGTCATTGCATATGTAGAGGCATTTCTCTCCTTAGCACAACCGGCAAGGCTTTTGCTAGGGTCGCACTTAAACGCCTGCATAGACTTGCAGAACGTGTACTTCCCGAGTCCCAATGCGACTTCAGAGCCGGGAGATCAACCATAGACTTGCAGAACGTGTACTTCCCGAGTCCCAATGCGGATTCAGAGCCGGGAGATCAACCATAGACTTGCAGAACGTGTAGTTCCCGAGTCCCAATGCGGATTCAGAGCCGGGAGATCAACCATAGATATGATCTTCACTCTTAGACAACTGCAAGAAAATTTCGAGAACAAAATATGCCGCTCTATATTGCCTTTGTGGATCTCACAAAGGCCTTCGACACAGTAAACAGAGATGGGCTCTACAGGGTACTAGAAGGCATAGGCTGACCTCCTAAATTACTTAGGCTGATAATTTCCTTCCAAATCGGCAGACCTAAACTACGATATAGAGATATCTGCAAATCATCTCTGAAAGACTTCTCCATCTGTGAAAACGACTGGCAACATCTGGCAAGTGATCGCACATCATGGAGAACATGTATAAGGAACGGTATAACAACTTTTGAGAGTGTGCTAAGACAAAACTTAGAAGAGAAAAGACTGAAGAAAAAGGATGGTAAACCCTGTGGACCAGTGAGCCTGACCTATTCATTGTGTGACCGCATGTGTTTTGTCAAACATTGGTAGAATTAGCCACGAGGGAAGCTGTTCGGCAAAAACAATACCTCAAAAAAATACACAATCGCCTCCACTAGACCGTCTGACAAGACAAAAAGGGCCACACATATGTCTGTGATCACTCCGATGCCAAAATCTTCTAGAGCCTGTATCATCTATATCTGTATATTGTCAGGTCCTGCTGCCTTTCCCTTTTAACATTGTTTTTATAGCTTTTTCTACCTCAGATTTCAGAGGTTGTATGTACATTTTATGTCTGGCTTGTTGTCCCTTTCATCATGAAATAATTATGTTATATATTCTTGCCATCTATCTATTATATCTTTGTTGTCTATTATCATTCTTCCCTCTTTGTTTTCAATACATCCGTTTCCTGCAGCCTTTTGGTCATTATTAGTCATTCTCTTTATTTCTGTGTGCATCTCTCTTAAGTTTTGTTTCCTTTCCATTGTTTCAACTTATAGAAATCTTTGGCTGAGCCAGTCTTCTTTTGCCTTTTTGCACATTCTTCGTATTTCATTGTCAATATCCTTGTATCTGGCAGTGTTTTTTCGCTTGTCTTCTTTCTTCCATTTTTTTCTAAGATTTTGTCAGTTAACCATTTTTGTTTTTTGTTACATTCCTTTTTGGACCAGGTGTTGCAGGATTCTTGCATGCTGTTTTTTATGCATTGCCATTTTGTTGTGACTTTTCCCTCAGGATTTTCTCTTCTGTACTGCTCAATCCTCTCTTCTAGCAGCCTCTGATATGTGTTCTTTACTTGTACAGTATAAGTTTCTTTTACATCTTTCTGGTTTAACGCTGTTATATCTATTGGTGTTGCTGAATTAGTTTTTTGTTTGTTTCTCATTAATTTGATTTTCATTTTTATCATTACAGGATTGTGATCTGAATTAATATCTGCTCCTGGGTTTGTTTTGGTTTTCATGACGCTGTTCCGGAATCTGCCTTATCATTATGTAATCTATTTGATTCCTCTTCCTATCTCCAGGGCTTTTCCATGTATATAATTTCCATTTCTCTTGCTCAAAGAAGGTGTTGCATTTTATCAGTCTGTTTTCTTCACAAAATTGTATTAATCTTTCTCCTCTGTTATTCCTTTTTCCTAAACCATGATTTCCTATAATGGTCTCATATTTACCTTTTCCTACTTTAGCGTTAATGTCACCCATTATAATCAAGGTGTCTGATGATTTCACTTGCTTCATAACTGTTTAGATCTTCATAGTATGCCTCTATTTGTTCGTCTGTATAGTCTTGACAAGCATTAACAATTAATAAACTTACATAGAGTATTTTAAATATGAAATGCAAGTTATTGAGTTATTTGAGGGTCACATTATTGCACTCCGAACATGTCCATAAGAGCTCAGATCCCCTCTTCAGCAATTCCCGCAGTGTCCAGCGATTGACAAAACTCCAGTTCTGTGTTGGTTGATAAGTTTTCTTACACGCCCACTAAGTTTCTCATCTCTGGCTGTGCTCATCTTAACTCCCATCTCCATTATCCGAAGAAGTGACGTGGATCTGTGTTTGTTGAAGTCCTGTGCTCTTCCCACATCTCGGAAGGCTTTGATGATGTCCGCCCGATCCATTGGTTGACCGTCCTCAACGACAGCGCAGCTAGCCAACCTGTCCGCTCTTTCATTTCCCCGTACTCCCGCATGTCCAGGACATAGACAAAGGTGACCTTACGTATTTTGGACTTCTGCAATGACTCTACCCATTACATGTGTACAGAGCCCGCCTCCACGATTTTTTTTATCATGCTCATCGAATCACTCAGTATACATGCGTGGATGTAGTCTTGTGACTCTAACTATTTGAATGCCTTGGTCACTGCCATCACCTCCATTGTCATGCTACTCGTGGTCATGATAGCAGCAATACTAAAAAAAGGAAGAACAAGTGGTATGGTGACAGCTTTACGTGGTAATGGACGAAACAAAAGTCGACGTTTCGGCCAAGTAGGCCTTCATCTGTGGTGCAATGTATGCTCTTTATCTGCACTAATCTTCAGGTATGCTCGTGCTCTCCAGATCTTGATTCTGTCAACCATGGTTGGAAAGTCAAGAAGATACCTCATGAATGCAAATACGTTTGTTATTGTTACTTCGCGCGCAAAGAAAAATAATTTTAAAATGTAATAAAGCGAAATAAAATTTACAGTAATACGCACTTCTCGTGACGTTCTACGCATGTTTTACGCATGTTGTTGCGGATAACGGAAACAACAACTGCAGAGAGTTTTAAAATTGTTATGTAGTGTGTTAATGTGAGCCATGCAGAGTGTCATTCATCAGTAGTTTTCACACCGATTTATAAAATAAATTACTTTTATATGTTTTTCAGATGTTGATAACTTGGTAGTAAATGCTAATTGTTATGAGATAGATGGTTAATTAACTTTAGACTTAACTAACTTAAAAAAGTAAAAAGTAAAAAAGTTCTGTTGTTTAAAGTTAAAGTAGTAAAAATTATATAGTATATTATATATATATTATTATATATTATATATAGTTAAGTAAATAGTTTAATTCGTTTAAGTTTAAATATTAGACTGAGACTTGTAAGTTTAGTTATTAGTTAGCAACTAAGTTAGTTTTACTCTTTAGTATTAGTAGTTAGTTACCATTTTCGGTCAGTTTATAACACTCACACTGTTTAAATTTAAAGTTTAAAGTGTTTATTTACAAGTTTAGTTTAAATTGGCAGGTCGTCAGCAGTCAGCTCCTAGTGACGCCTAGTCATTGTGATTAATTAGCTTGTGAGTTGAGGAAATTAGAGAAATCGCCAATCAACCACTAATATCTTCAGTAATAAAGAAAAGACGATGGTCATACGTTGGACATGTGATGAGAAGAGATAATAATCGAATAGCAAAGCAAGCCCTCATATGGGAAACAACAGGTAAAAGAAAAAGAGGAAGACCCAGGGAGACACTGAGAAGAACATTGATGAGAGAGGCAAGAGCAGCAGGAATCGGCTCCCTCAATGAGATAGAACTGCTTGCACAGAACAGAGACAGATGGCGAGATTTGATAAAATATCTTTAAAAGAAAACTGCTAGAACAAAAATTCATATAGGAGAAGGTGTATCTTGGTCTACGCCCTATGGGCCGGTTACGGCTCGAAAGGTCAATAGATAGATAGAGTTCAGTTTGAACTTGAACAGTTTTAAGTAAGCTAGTAAGAAAGTGGACTCACTGTGACTAAGACTGAAGTTTGACTACAAACTAGTATTCACTAACATTAATTAAGTCACTTAAGTCTAAGTTCTTAACTTGACTTAAGTAGTGAAATGTAAGTCACTGTTGTGTAGACAATCCCTGCCTTACTCCTGTTCTTATTTCAAATGCTTCTAAAGCAAAGCTGTTTTCATGCACCACACTACATTTTGTTCCTTCATACATTTACATTGTTTTTATCCGGTTAATGAACTTTATGGGAATTCCGTAATGACTCCAATCTATGGCCAGTAGAAAGAGAAATGGAGACAGAAGGCATCCATGCCTTACTCCTGTTCTTATTTCAAATGCTTCTGTAAGCTGTCCTTCATGCACCACACTACATTTCGTTCCTTCATACATTGTTTTTATCAGGTTAATAAACTTTATGGGAATTCCGTAATGACTCCAATTTATGGTCAGTAGAAAGAGAAATGGAGACAGAAGGCTGAGAAGGCATCCCTGCCATACTCCTGTTCTTATTTCAAATTCTTCTGTAAGCTGTCCTTCATGCACCACACTACATGTCATTCCTTCATACATTGTTTTTATCACTATCAGGTTAATAAACTTTATGGGAATTCCGTAATGACTCCAATCTATGGCCAGTAGAAAAAGAGAAATGGAGATAGAAGGCATCCCTGCCTTACTCCTGTTCTTATTTCAAATGCTTCTGTAAGCTGTCCTTCATTCACCACACTACATTTCGTTCCTTCATACATTGTTTTTATCAGGTTAATTAACTTTATGGGAATTCCGTAAAGACTCAGCAACTTCCAAAGTATTCTTCTGTCTAAACTATCAAATGCCTTTTCGTAATCTATGAATCCAATATAAAGTGGGGATTTTAGTTCTAAACTTTGTTCAACTATTATACGTAGAGTAGTTATTTGATCAGCACATGATCTGTTCTTCCTAAAACCTGCTTGTTCATCTCTCAAATGTTTCTCTAGTCTATGGCCTCTTTTAGTCTCTCCAGAATGATTCTGCTTAATATTTTTCCTGTCACTGATAGTAGCATAATTCCCCTATAATTTGTGCACTCCTGTAAACTTCCTTTCTTTGGTAGTTTGATCATATACCTTCTTTCCAGTCTTTAGGTATTTCTTCCCTCTCCCAAATTTTATCTAATAAATTATGTAGCATCTTGGTAGAGATGTTAATATCTGCTTTGATGGCTTCCGAAGGAATTTCATCTGGTCCTGTGGCTTTATCATTTTTTAATAGTTTGATGGCTTTTATTATTTCTTCTATGCTTGGTTTTCCACAGTTAACGTATAACTCTCTTCTGCTGGTAGTATATCTGGAGGATTATTTGAGCCGGGTCTATTCAAAAGTACTTTAAAGTGCTCTTTCCATCTCTCCATTTGTTCCCTTATATTACTAAGCAGATTTCCTTTCTTATCTTTAATAAAGGCATTGATCTGTTTGTATTTTCCACTTAATTTCTTTGTGCTGTTGTACAGTTCTTTCATATACCCTTTATTTGCTGCTTCTTCTGCCTCTTTAGCTAGTTCATCTATATATTTCCTCGTATCCCTTTTAATGCATCTTCTCACTTCTTTGTTCATCTCTGTGTAAGCTTCCTGTGTCTTGGCTTTATTACTTCTCGTTTTGCTTTTATTTATGTCTGCTTTCTTGTTCTTTCTTTCTTTAATTTTGTCCAGGGTCTCTGCTGTCATCCATGCCTTATTCTGGCATTCTCTTTTCCCCAGTGTTTTTTCGCATGTCTCTTTCCATATATCTTGTACCTGTATTGAAATGATCTGCTATATTTATTGTATTTTCTAGTTGTTGGAGGACAGGGCTTGGTATTTGTTTGATATTGTGACTGCGAATTTATCTTTAATTCCTTGTTCTTTAAGAAACCCTATATTGAAATACTTTCTAACCTTATTCGTTGTAGTATACCTTTTTAGTTTAATTTTAAGTTTGGCCATCAGAAGATGATGGTCCGAAGCTACATCTGCCCCTCTATATACTTTTACATCCTGTAAGGATGACTTAAACTTATTATTAATACATATGTGGTCAATTTGATTTTCCGTTCTATGATCTGGTGACACCCATGTAGCTTTGTGTTTTCTTTTATGTTGGAATATTGTTCCTCCTAGGCTCACTTGATTAAGGGCGCAGAAATTCACAAATATCTCTCCATTCTCGTTTATATCTCCAAGTCCATGTTTTCCCATAATCTCTTCAAAGCCTCTGTTGTCTGATCCTACTTTAGCATTTAGGTCTCCCATCAAGATTATAATATCCATGGCTCGTCTTGCATCCATCTGACATTGTAGCTGTTTATAGAAATCATCTTTCACTAAATCATCTTTATCGTTGGTTGGTGCATAGCATTGGATAATGTGTAATTTTATTTTGTTTTGGTTGTTTTAAATGTTGCTCTCATTAGTCTCGGTCCTACTGCTTCCCATTCTATTAGTGTCTTCTGTGCATTCCTTGATAGATTATAGCTACCCCTTCACTATGTTGTGCTCCAGGTTCCTGGTGTCCTGATGATAAAATCATCTCTCCTGTATTTAGTTTTATTTTACCCGTTCCTAGCCATCTTGTTTCACACATTCCCAGAATATCTATCTTGTAGTTTGCCATTTCTGCTGCTATATGTACAGCTTTTCCTTGTTTGTTTAGAGTACGAACATTCCAGATGCCAATTCTGGAGGATTTCCTGGTCGGCAACCCGGACTCCTTATGGCTTTTTCCGGCTTGCGCCATATGTCTCTTAAACAGAGAGCCCTTCTCTTTCCTGCATGGCGGATTTACTTTTTCTTTCTTTGACTTGTCCATGTTTGTGAAGTTTTTTCGGCTTATTTTTTTTACAGTATGGGATAGCCAGTCCCATGCCCAATCCTCCTTTCTCGCCTCTTACGAACATGCCTGGTAGTGTTCAGCGCCACTATTCTTTACTCCCTTTTCGGGCCCTGGCAACGCACGGGTGCTTCCAGGTTCACTCAGCCTTAAATGGGTACCAGATTTTTTTCTGGGAAAGTGAAGCGGCACGGGCGTAAACCGACCACATTACACCAAAAGTCATGTGCTGAAGGTCTGTAAAATTTATGGTCACTAACACCATATTCCCTATACACCACTTGGCATGACGGGGGTACTTTACTTTTTTACCTTTTATGACAGTTTCTGTTATCTAAATATGGAAAGTTTGCAACTAAATGATTTTTTGCAGTTTTATTTAAGATTAAGCTTTTCCAACTGCAGTAGAAGCTCAGTTATCCATGCTTCAGTCATGCATACATTTGGTTGCTGTGACCGAGATTTCATGACCCACATACTGCGATTATAATTGTTGGTTAATACTGGTGCCAAATGTATGATAGAGATAACTTACTCTGTCTCAATTCATTTCACTTGAGAGAAGGATCTGAGCCAGTAAAGCTGCTTCAACTGAAATGGATCTGCAATTTAGCTGCCATAATGCAGTTGACATGAAATGTCAAAGTTTTTCTGTATTTATGTGAAAATTATTTTTGTTCCATGTAGTAAGTCATTGATTATCCAGACTACACCCAGTTAAAATTAGTCTGCATAATTGTATGTAGTATCAAATTATTATTAATCTCGTTGTAGTATCTGACCATAAACCATGGCATCTGGGAATGAGTTTAAAGGCTTTGGAAGAGGCGGTCGTGGTGCTGCTCTGCTACAGGCTCTTGAAGAAATGTCCCATAAACCAGGACAAATGGACAGAAAGGTATTGAATCTTTTCTGTTGTATGCACTATATCAAATAATGCTTTTTATAAATCCTGATTTTGGTTCCAATCTTGTGATTTTTATCACGGTAAATATAGTGCTCAACTTTTTAATTTAAGATTTGTGGAGTAACTCTTTGTGTATGATTCGACACACTGTGTGCCATTTTGATTTCAGCCGCGTATGTTTTGCCATATAGTGTGTCACTCAATTTGATTAATGTGTACCGTCATCAGATGATATTCTTTTTACATGTTTAGTATCATCTTGGAATTTATGAAATCTAATACTGTGTTAATTGTCTAAAAATTGAAATGTAATATGTTAGTTAAATATAAATATGTATAATGATTCTTAAAACCATGAACAATTTTTGTCTCCGAAATCTCTTCTGTTGCACTGATAAGTGCTTCTGAACGTAAAGAGTTAAATTTAATGATGTGTAATTGAACTAAAGTCTAGTTGAGAACGTTATGACCATTTTAGTTCATGCACTTTTGAGCTGTAACAGAAGTCATTAGAAGTATGTTTTTTTGTGTGGACTTATTTCTAATTTTGCTTTCTTCTGGCTGTTACATTTGATTTTATTCATACATCTCTTTTCTGTTGTAAGTAATTTGAGCTTCTGACTTATTGTGAGTGACCATGTTTGGCAACTGTACCATAGAGTGGTAGCTAAAATACTTTGTATGTTTCTTTCTGCTGATGAAAACTGTTTTATGCTGCAAGAGTACTAGCTGCCCCATTATTTGGTTTGCCTTACTACATCTAATGTTTATTGTTTTAATCTATTTTACCATCTTAAGAGAAAGTTCCTACATATTTTGTTACATGTTTGGCACTCTAAATATAACTCTTTTTAACTCTTTAACTCTAAGTCTTTAACAATAGAGAATATAAAGAGCATATATATAATTTAGAGAGCAATAGAGAAGATACAAAGCAGTGATGACCAGTGGGAAATGCTAAAAGAATCATTGCAACAAACATCAAAAGAGTTCATACCACCAGTGAGGACAAATTCAAGAAAGAAATGGATGACAGATGACATTTTGCAGCTAATGGATACAAGAAGAAGAAATAAAGAATATAAGATGAGTATAAGAGATTAAATAAAGAAATTGTAGTAAAATGCAATGATGCAAAAGAAGCATGGCTAAAAGAGAGATGCAAAGAGATTGAAATGCAACAAAAAGGAGATGCTAAAGCTATATGCAAACAAATTGAGGAATTAACAGGAAGAAAAACACAATAAAAAACTGGATGTCTAAGATCAAAGGAAGGAGAACTGTTGATTGATCAAGAAAACATAAGGGAATGATGGACAGAATACATTAAAGATCTTTATAATGATGAACGAATGGAAGTAAATATTAAGGATAATGGAGAAGGACCAGAAATACTCAGAGAAGAAGTGGAAGACGCCTTGCGCAATATGAAAGCAATCAAAGCTCCTGGACCAGATAATATAACTAATGAAGAGATTGAAGTCATGGGTGATTTTGGAATAGAAATAATAACAAAAATATTGAATGATATCTACAACAGCGGATATATACCAGATGACATGCTCAAATCAATATTCATAGCCCTACCAAAGAAATCTGGTGCGATTGAATGCGGTAATCATTGCACAATAAGCCTTATGAGTCATATGACTAAGATATTACTAAGAATCATCATGCGAAGAGTGAGAAACAAAATCAGTCCAGAAATTAGCGATGAACAGTGGGGTTTTGTTAGAGATAAAGGAACAAGCAATGCCATTTATATCATAAGATCTTTAGTAGAAAGAGCCATAGAGGTGAAAACAGATCTATACCTATGTTTTATAGATTATACTAAAGCATTTGACAAAGTAAAGCACCAAGAAATAATCAAAATTTTAGAAAGCGTAAGCATAGACAGCAAAGATCTAAGAATAATAAAGAACATGTACTGGCAACAAACAGCCGCCATAAGAACTGGAAATCAATTGGGAATGTTTCAACAAATAAAACAGGGTGTTAGACAAGGTTGTGTGCTGTCACCAGATTTGTTTAATATTATTATTTATAGTTAGATTATTTTAAGATCCATAAAGGGCATGCTGGAATAACAATTGGAAGTCATAATATAAATAATCTAAGGAATAACAATTGGAGGTCATAATATAAATAATCTAAGGTATGCTGATGATGCAGTCTTAATCGCTAAGAGTGAAAATGAGTTACAAGAAATGTTGGTCATTATAGTGAAGGAAAGCAAAAATAAAGGACTCAGCCTTAATAGCAAAAAGACAGAGGTAATGGTAACAACAAAGAAAAAGACATCACCTCAGTGCAAAATAAAGACAAGTGGAACAATATTAAAACAGGTAAATGAATTTAAATATTTGGGAACTTTGTTAACCTCAGACGGAAGATGTACAAAAGAGGTGAGATGCAGAATGGCTCAGGCAAAAGCAGCTTTCCAAAAAATGAGGAAGATAATATGCAATCCATTTTTGACATTAGAAACAAGAAAAAGAGTTCTTAAATGTTATGTAGAGCCAGTCTTAACATATGGATGCAAATCATGGACAATAGGACAACAGACAAGAAAATCACTGGAATCTGTAGAAATGTGGTTTTACAGAAGTATGTTGAGAGTACCATGGACAGCTAAGAAGAGTAATGAAGTTGTTCTGAGAGAGGTCAAAGCATAAAGAGAGCTAATTTCCAATGTTAGGAAGAGACAATCATCATTTTTTGGTCATGTAATGAGAAGAGAACAACTTGAATATATTGTAACAACTGGAAAAATTGAGGGATTAAGATATAGAGGGAAGCAAAGAGAAAAAATAACAGACAGCTTAAGAGAATGGCTCAGCAGAAGGTCAACAACAGAAATGATAAATAGCTGCCGAGATCGAAAGTTGTGGAGAGACATGATCAACCTACGCCAGCAGGCCCGGTACTTGATGATGATGAAGTCTTTAACTGCAGGGTTATTTTCTGATCTTAACATAATTACCTGTTTTGACATCGTGAAATACCTTATATTGTGTAGTTTAAACTTGTGTATAATTTTTGTTGCTAATTAAAATCTATTATATTATAAATCAAACTGAAGAGAGAAATTTTGCACAACAAAAATACCTTTATGTATGTGACATATATGCCCATGAATACTATGGTTGATTTATTTTGAGTATTACTTGCTTGGGTTGTTCTATAAATAACTAAGCATAGTATTTTCTTTTTAAATGTGTACAGGGTCCCCTACCTGCAAATGGAGCAGCCTCTGAAGGTAATATATTGTTGTTTAAGTGCTGGTATTTAGGTTATGGTTAATGGAAGACACAAGATCTAGCCTATATTGTGTAATCTCACTTGATATAAAATACTATCAACTTTCTTTCTATTGTGCTTGTTTGTAGAGGAAGACAGAGACAGGGAATTGAAAATGAAATAATATTAAACTAATGAAATATTAGATTTTGGGAGTTAAATGATTTTGCCACCAATATTATTGGTTATAGAATGTTTCCAATCTGCTTTTAGTTCAGGGTAGATAATTTTATATTTGTTTACATCTACAATAAATCTACAGCGAGACCACTGGATACATTTTTTTAGCTGTAGTCTAATTTGATGCAAAGTTTGCATTTTGCTATGTTGGATTGATTGATCTTTTCTGAATACCTCATTTTAGATCAGGAGAAAGGACTGAAACCAATGGGCCGTGGATTATCTGCACTTAAAGCACTAATGTAAGCAAGAGTATGAGTTCTCTTAATCCTTTGAGTCTTGACCACACTTTTCCCCTAATGTTCTTGAGCAAATGGGAACAGGAAGAATGAGACAAGCTATGTTGACAAAATAATGCTCTTAGCTTTAAATATTTCACATTGACTGAGCTGATGATCCTCATTGTACCTGCTGACCGTGTCAGTCATTCAGACTCGGACCAGTCCCATAGACATGGATAACTTTAAATAAAGGTGCCTAGCACACAATTTCTGTGTGGTGTGAGGAGTCTCACTCACAGGTGAACCTAAAATGCTTTTTATTTTTCTCCCTGTGCAGCTCAGTAATGAAGACAATAGTTGAAATGGATCATTCATCATCATCATGTCCCATTCCGGTTGGTGTAGGCGATCATGTCCTTCCACAATTCTCTATCCACAGTGCATCGTACTAATTCTGTTGTTGACTGTTTTCCATGCCATGACACCAAGCTATCCAGTATCTTCTCTATTTGTCTTCTGCAATCTCTCTTTCCCTATATTTTGTCAGTTGTTATAAAGTATTCCAACTTTTCTCTTCTCGTGATGTGCCTGAAATGTAGGTTGTTTCTCTCTGATGTTTGTTAGCAACTTCCTTTTTGTGTTGGCCTCTTTGAGAATTTCCTCCATGGTCTTTTTAGTCATCCATGGAATTCTCAACATTCTGAGAAATCTCATCTTTGTGGCCTCTAATCATCATTACATTTATTTGGCTACTGTTCATGATTCACTTCCATATGTCAGAATTGGTTCTATATAGCACTGATAAACTCTCTTTCTCACTTCCATTGACGTATACTTGTTGCATAAGACACTTTTCATTTTCTGAAATGCTTTTTTTGGTCTGAGCTATTCTGCTTTTTATTTCTGTGGTGCATCTTATGTTGTTATTGTGTCCAAGTATTTGACTTTCTGCACTTGTTTCAGATTTGTCTTATTTGTTTTTATATTGCACGGTGGTGGTGATTATTTCTTTGATATGACCATTGCTTCTGTTTTCTTACAATTCAATTGCTTTCATTAATATTAATGAATTATTAACAAATGTATATTTGATACAACTGAACATGTTTGGACCCTGGCCAAATACAATGTCAAGGGACTTGATGACAAAAGCAGATACTGGATGAGAACATAGCCTATCTCAAAGAGTTGAAAACCAAATCATGTATATCATTAATGAACAAGCTGAGATTTAAAATAAATTTTGATTGATATCTTTATTTGATGCCATCATCAAAGGACATTTGGCTGCATACTTGAAATGCTGTAACACAGTTATTGACAAAATCACCAGCAAGTTTTGAACTTTTAAGCTTGACATTTAGAGGTGTACACAGAAAAAGCGGAATAGTAACTAAACTCTATTTAAGAACTTGTTGGCAGTGGTGCTTTTGGGAGAAGAAATCTACCAACTGATTAGCTTTCATAGTGCTGAGAATGATGTAGGTGTGTAAACTTGCAAGTCTTTGAGAGGACTTCTGAAATCTAGATGGAGATTTTCTGCTAGAGTGAGATGTAAAACCTTTGCTGATTAGAACATAGCAGCATATGTTATCTGTCTGGGAAAACAGAACTGGTCCTGTCATAAATGCTGGCCCACTTGAACGTCTCTGAAAATGAAAAGACAGGATGAAACCTTCAGCAGCTTCAACCAAGCCTGAGCTTCATGGAGATAGATCATCCCTGAAACAAGTCAGGAAAACGGACGGAGATAATAAACGCAAGTCAGAACAAGACAAATGCTTACGCAGAATAAAAGGATGGAAATGGCAGGACAAAATCACTAACATAGAATTATGGAAATGTACCAAATACCAGTGGATAAAGAGATACAGCGAAGACGATGGCGCTGGATAGGATACACACTACGGAAGCCAACTATTACATAACAGGCCCTTTTTTAGAATCCCCAGGGAAAAGACAAAGAGGAAGACCAAAGAATTCTTGGAGAAGACAGATAGAAGCAGAGATGGGAAGACATGGAATGATCTTAAAAGAATGGCAAAAAACAGAACGACTTGGAAAGTATTTGTTGAAGACCTATGCTCCACTGGGAGCTAAAAAGGTAGAAGAAGAACAAGACAAAGTGAACTGGCTTAAAAGACATGAGCAGACCAAAATCTTCAAACTTAAAGCAGGAACTGTAGCCTCTCTCAGAACATGCTTACACAAAATAGGTGTCTGAGACTTGTCTGCGATTCTGGAGCACTCAGAGATTCCCCAACATGTACTACAAGACTGCACTAAAACAAACACTAAAAAGAACATTAAAATAAGAGGCAACAACAGCAAGCATCAGATTACTCGCCAAGATTGAGCAATAGCCATGCAATGAAAGTCTGCATGACAAACTATGAGGAACTATAGAAAACCTCATGTTCATGAGCCATGTTGCCCGAGATGTTAATTGAAAGTTGATTGCTGAAGTAGAAAGCAGTTAGCTTCCTTTACCATTGTTATAAAGGTTTAGATAGTTACTACTGCACAGTTACTGTAACTTTAAAACTCTACCAACAATCTGTGACACAGCAGACTATAACAGATTCTGGAATCCTTGTCTGAATGAGTGATGATCATAGAATAAACGTTTTCCTTCTTTAGTCTGTAATACCATCAATCAATTTCCTGTTTTGTCAGCATCTCCATTTTTTACTTTCCACTGTTTCCTGTAATGTGATCTTGGCCAGACAGATCTTATAATATGCTGCATAGCTTCTTTTTCTTTGTCAGGTAGGAGCTTTGTACCTATGATATTAGTGCTGGTTTTGTAATTCATTTGCTTACATAGGATTATTCGTTATTACTATTACTGAGCAGTAAGTATTAGTTATGATCGGTTAACATCTGTATTTATTAAATTTATATTTTTACTTTTCTAAATTTTTTTGCAGTGCAAAATCTCAGCAAGAAGTCGAACCCCCTAAGGTAATATATATGATTTTAGTTGGTCAATTAATGAAGAAATGTGGAGTTATTTATTTTATAGCTAATTATATCCACATCTCATTGCTGTAGTATCAACAGTGTGACGTACACTAATATTTGTTCTGTTATTGTATTGTAGATATGTTGATAGTCTGCATCACTTATTGTAATCATTTTTTTTTCTGAGTGTAAATTCTTCCAAAATTTAATTGTTGTACAATTTATAACCAAATCTTTAATTTTCTTAAACAGGGCCTTATCTCAGCAAGTGGTGATGTTTCTGAAGGTAATACATTTGACGTGAGATGATTGTTGGATTACTGGATTAGTGAATGTTTATGTTCAATTCCTATGTTTCTTTTTTTTTTTTCGAATTAAAAAAAAATATATTGTGAATTGTTATGTTATTGAAAATTATGGTTCTATTTAGGTTATTATTTAGATTATTAGGGCTATATTATTATGTGGATATCAATATTACATTTTATTATCTGTCTGTCTATTGATCTATGGTCTACGTTCATTAACAACATCGTTTTTACGATATTGTTAAACCTCTGATCAACGGTTCTATACCAAGCCGGAGAAAAATAATTCCTCCATTTTGGAAACAACCGGAAACCTCTAAGGAAAATACTTGGTATAGAATGGAACGAATTCAAAACAAACTTAGAGAAATCGCCAATCAACCACTAATATCTTCAGTAATAAAGAAAAGACGATGGTCATACGTTGGGCATGTGATGAGAAGAGATAATAATCGAATAGCAAAGCAAGCCCTCATATGGGGTAAAAGAAAAGGGAGACACTGAGAAGAACATTGATGAGAGAGGCAAGAGCAGCAGGAATCGGCTCCCTCATGAGATAGAACTGCTACAGACAGATGGCGAGATTTGATAAATATCTTTAAAAGAAACTGCTAGAACAAAAATCATATAGGAGAAGGTGTATCTTGGTCTACGCCCTATGGGCCGGTTACGGCTCGAAAGGTCAATAGATAGATAGATTGATCTATCCCCCATCCATCCATCTATCCAATAAAATAATGGCACATTATATATTTGTGTGTGCATGTGCGAGGCACACACAAACAAAAAAAGACGAGACGTTGTATTAACATTATTGCTTACAGCTTTAATATATCTATCTATGTATTGACCTTTAGAGCCGTAGCCGGCCCATAGGGCGTAGACCAAGATAATCCTTCTCTTATCTGAATTTTTGTTCAGCAGTTTTCAATTCTTTTAAAGATATTTTATCTAATCTCACCATTTGTCTCTGTTCTGTGCAAGCAGCTCTATCTCATAGAGGGAGCCGAATCCTGCTGCTCTTGCCTCTCTCATCAGTGTTCTTCTCAGTGTCTCTCTGGGTCTTCCTCTTTTCCTCTTACCTGTTGTTTCCCATATGAGGGCTTTAATATATAAAGGGATTTTATTATGTTTTTACAGTTAGAATGTTGTATACTTGAGAAAAACCAAATATAACCTGAGTTACACCAGAAACCTGAATTCAAATTTTACTAGTAAATTCTATTTACGCTGAAAATATTTTACTATTTTCTGTTGTTTGGGTTAGTGGCATGTAATTTCCCAGTTACATCTGTTAAATATTGTACTCTATGTCAAATGCTGTGTATTGAATAGAATAGGACAATTATGGTGAACTTATCTGTGTTATGCTATTTTAATTATATTACGCTTGCCAGACATGTTGTATTCCTATATATATATATATATATATATGTGTGTGTGTATATATATATATGTGTGTATGTATATATGTATATGTGTGTGTGTGCGTGCGCGTGTGTATGTGTATATATGTGTATGTATATATGTGTGTGTGTGTGGTATTATGGGTCGTTATAATGATAATTTGTCATAAGTAAATTACTTCACATAAAAATTTATTTGCATTTTATAAAATGAAATAATCAATGTTAACAAGTTTGCAGAACTTTGCAACTTTTCTATGCTGAAACAACATTATTCTGTCCTGAGAATTATTATTATTATTTTTTTTCTAGCAATGGAGGCTGGAAGAAAACCATTGGGTCGTGGGTTGGCTGGAATGAGAGCCATTTTGTGAGTACAACTGTGAATGATTTCAATGGTTCAATTATTTATAGTTGGTGGTGATTTGAGAAAGGTTTTTTTTTTATTATTTTGAAAATGGGTGAAGATAAATATGGTAGGTATATTGAAAAATGGATATAGGCACCAACAACATGCCCAAACATATTAAGCTAAATGACCAAAGTCCTGAAAATATATGAATTTTTAACTACCTTGGTAGCTCGATGTCAAAAATAGGTACAACTGAAATGAAGACCCGAATCACATCTTTAATAAGCTCTCAAATATTTGGATTTCAAAGACACTAAGTAATCACACAAAACTCAAAATCTTTAATTCCTGTGTGATTCCAGTATTAATATATGGGTGTTAGCTACAAATAAACAAAAGCTCTACACCAAAGGCTGAACGGTTTTGAGAATAAATGCCTTCGAAGACTGCTAAACATACATTGGTCAGATTTCAAATAAATTACAGATATAAGACATGAAATTAAACAGGACTATATACCCAATTAAGTTAACAAGTGATGTTGAAAATGGAGGATGTGGGAGCAATAAATAAAATGTCGTGTTTTACCAAAAGTTTATTTTAATGGTGTGCTTGTGAGCAGGGTCATGGTGCAGAATCAAATTGCTTGTGTGCTCCTTCTCAGGACCTGTGTCCACAAACACACTGTTGCTTGATTTTAATGGCATATACTGAATTTTTGTTTGTGTATGCCAGCTTTGTATCTTTAAAGTAGTCTTTTGGGACTGAATTTTGTATCATTTTCACTTTTCCTTTATTTTTCACACCAGCAACTGCATGCCCAGGTGTCCCCACCATACTTGCAGATATTCTCCAACCTTAAAGGTACTCATTATTTTATTGTCAAGACTATTGACGTTTTTGGGTGGATTTTTGGCCTAGTTTTTTTCAACTTCTAATTGCCAAGGATTCTTAAACATGCGCAGAATGCACATCCTATTTTATCTTGCTTTCTGAGATTTCACTACCTGAAGACCAGGGAAGGGTAAAACTGCGAAGAAACCACAGATTTTAATTTTTGAAAGATTCATACTACCTCGTAATATCTCAAACTCAAACAGGAAAGAATATATCTCAAATGAACAGATAATATACAAATCAAAAGAAGAATATGTGTTGAGCTTTATAAGAAGTTGTAAATACATCGGTCATGTGCTGAGAATGAATGAAGAAAGACTTCCCCATCATACATTTATGTGGAAACCATTTGATAAAAGAAAACAAAAATCGTCCTAGAGAATCACTATACAGAACAGTTTCTAGGGATGGCTCAACCATGGAACTAAGAAACAAGGAAGAACTAGCAGCAAATCATCAATCATGGAGAACTAATGACTTCCACTTTATGTGCCATCTTCAGCCAAAGAAGAAAATAAACATGGTGGAATTTGAACCAGGGACCTTCCTGTCCTGAGGCTAATGGTCTTACTTCTAGACCACCCAGTCTCCAAACACCCCCCCACCCCAATACCCACATGACCCTAGATGCAAGAACAATAAGAAAAATAACCTTTACAAAGATTAAATGTTTTAGACAAATGACAGGAAACAGTCTGAGAGATAAGATCAGAAATGAAGAACTGAGGAAAAAGCTAGGATTAGCCCCTGCCATAGAATATATAAGGAAACAACAAATAAAATGTTTTGGCCACGTGACAAGGCAAAATAGATCAAAACACAACACAACGAGCCTTCAGCAAACGTTGTGAGAACACCAGACCCAAGGGTCGACCACGAAAAAGATGTATCGATGGAATATTAGAAGTACTAGGAAACATAACAGCAGCAGAGGCGAATAGAAGAGCAAAAGAGCGCAAATTATATCTCCCCTTGACGCTGAAAGGCAGATGAGGAAGGAAAGAAGAAGAAGATCCCCACATGTGCTGATTTATATTCTAACATCCTCAGCAACCTCTCTGATAGAGATTATCATATATGATTTTTTTAAGATGACAGCATAAATCAGTGTATGCCTTCTGCTGATTATTAGTGTTCATTTGAAAAAACCCTAAGAATACTATTGGTATGTACATTTAAAAATGCGCATACATTGGCTTCGGGTTTGGCACATACATTGATACATAGCTGGCATGTGCACTGTCTTGATGTTGTTTTTGTTACAGGTTATAGTTACCAGGAAATTAAATCAGTCCCAAAATTTTCTAAGCAGCACATGTTTCAGTAAATATTTAAGGGTTGTTCCAGGCATCAAGTTGTATGGGGTATATGGTGATGGAAGACACATATTTTTATTGGTCTCCCAATAACCTTATTGGTTACACACAGTAACCAATTTTTATTGGTCTCCCGTGCACTGCCGGGGCCTGAAAGAGGAGTAAAGAATAGCAGCGCTGTACCCTACCAGGCATGTTCGTAAGAGGCGAGAAAGGAGGGTTGGGCATGGGACTGGCTATCCCATACTGTAAAAAAAAAAAAAATTAATAAGCCGAAAAAAAATTCACAAACATCTGGGAATTAATATAGATAAAGAGGGAGGAACAGAAAATGATACCAAAATAAGGATATCAAAAGCAAGAGGAGCTTTCATTGCACTGGGAAACATATGGAAATCCAAAGAAATTAGGTTAAATACAAAAATACAAATTTTCAACTCAAATGTTAAGTCGATCCTATTATATGGCTGTGAAACATGGAGAACGACAAAGGTGACAATCATGAAGATACAGATTTTCATTAATGGATGCTTACGCAGAATAAAAAGATGGAAATGGCAGGACAAAATCACTAACATAGAATTATGGAAATGTACCAGTCAAATTCCAGTGGATAAAGAGATACAGTGAAGACGATGGCGCTGGATAGGACACACACTGAGCGTATTACAAAACAGGCCCTTTTTTTGGAATCCCCAGGAGAAAAGACAAAGAGGAAGACCAAGGAATTCTTGGAGAAGACAGGTAGAAGCAGAGATGAAGATGATGGGGAAGACATGGAATGATCTTAAAAGAATGGCAAAAAACAAAATGACTTGGAAAGTGTTTGTTGAAGACCTATGCTCCACTGGGAGCTAAAAAGGTAGAAAGAAAAGAAAGAAGAAGAATTTTATTGGTGATCTAGTTGGTATATTTCATGCCAGGCCACCCTACTTTCCCAGAATTAATATGTTCTGGTGCCCATATAATAAGGGAGCTGTGATAGCTCAAGTGGTTAGTGCATTGGACTACAGAGGACAAGAGGCCAGGTAGGATCCTGATCGATGGCTTCTGGGTTCACCCAGCCTTAAATGGTACATGATTTTTTCTGGAAAAGTAAAGTGGCACTAGTGCAATACTAACCCCATTAACCTAAAAATCATGTGCCGAAGGTATATAAAAATTATGGTCACTAACGCCATATTCCCTAAACGCTACATGGCATGACGGGGCTCTTTACTTTTTTTTTTTTTTAAACCTTTTTTTCATAAGTAATGGCTTCAACTGTAAATGTAGACATAAAAAGTTGTTTATTTTTATTGTAGAGATGAGGAACAGTCTCAGAAATTACCTTCACTTGGAAGAGGATTTGGCATGCTCACAGAACAATACCAGCCACAGCCTGCAAAAGATCAACACCAACCTCCAACAGACGAAATGGCTCATTTGCAAGTGGGTGAAAAAAAGACTCTAAAGGAAAAAGTTCGTTTACCAACGGTCTCAAAAATTGGAACAGATGGAACGCCGTAAGATATTCTATCTTATCTTGTAATTTTTAACATCACTTGATGTATACATCATTATCAGGAGCTTTCTGGTTCTTTCTCTCCTTTGCTGTCTGCTATAAGATATTGATTTGCAATTTTTAAAAAAAGCCATTGTTTTTGTTGATTTATCTTGCCTGAGTGTATCAGAACCAAATTAAATGCAAACGACAACTATCCACAGGACTCCTGGTCACACATATTCATGGATGGCTCTGCTACAAATGCCACTAGAAATGAAGGAGGGCGTATGTTCTTGAGCCTGAATAACCAAGTCAATAGCTACTGGGAAATTTTCAAATAACTATAAAGCAGAAACTGAAGCCCTCGAAGACGCTACAAAACTGGCTATCTAACACAAAAATAACGTGCACAAGAAATTGGTGATACTGACTGATGCACTGTCAGTTCTAACAGCTCTAAAAATCCCCAGGAACAGTGAGCTAGATGACTTGAGAACAACCCTAGACCAACTATGCAATAACTTCCAGAGAGTGGTCATCCATTGGATACCATCACACTGCAATATACATAGAAACGAATGTGCAGACAAACTAGCTAAGGAAGAAGGTAGATTACCACAAGAGAACCATCTGGTTAGCTACGATGAAGCCAAATCCATCATCAAATTCCAGTACAATGAAAAATGGAAACAAGAACACCCAAAGAATAACGAGAAGGACGGATACCTACAACTATCAAGGAGGGATCAAGTCATCATACTTTGCCTACGCGCTGGCCACAACAGAATGAGAAACCACATGTTCACCAAACTCAAAATAGGAATTACCAGCCAATGTCACTGTATTCTGGATAACGTGACAACTAAACACATTCTACAGGATTGCCGCCAGCACACAGGCATGAGGAGGACAATGTGGCCCACACCCACCTCCCAGAAAGAGAAACTATGGGTCAACCGATTCACTAAAACAGACAGCTGCCTTCATAAGAGAGTCCAGAGTCCTAGTCTGAATGAGCCATGAACGCAGAAGGAGAAGAAAAACCAAAGTTCTTAATCTTTTTGTGGAAATGAACACACTTAGTTGGTACTGTACTTAACTTATACACACCAAGTCATTTAAGAATTTTGTGTAAATTATGAATGAAATAAAAATAGTAATCTTTGACCTACTAAATGCACATTTATTCATTTAACAAGCCCCTCTGACTTCTAACAGACCCGATGATAGAAGCAGCAGTGAGGACACGTTGATTGTCAATATTTACTATAGATTCATACTTCTTTTTCTGCAGCGTGTACCTCTAAACATAAATTTTAATAGACTCGAAGAAAGCATTCATCAGCTTAAGGCTGGCAACATCTTCTTACAGCTTGAGTTATTGAGTTATTTGCGGGTCATCATCATTGCACTCGGGAACATGTCCATAGGTGCTCAGGTCCCCTCCTCAGCAAGACTCACAGTGCCCAGCGACTGACGATTCCAGTTCTGTTTTGGTTGATTAGTCTTCTCACACGCCCACTAGGTTTCTCAATTTTGGCTGTGCCTATCTTAACTCCCTACTCTCATCTGAAAGAGTGATGTGGACTCATGGTTGTTGAAGTTTTGTGTCCTTTCCACTTCCCGGAGGACATTGATGATGTCCGCCCGATCCATTGGTTCACCGTCCTCAACAATAGCGCATCTAGCCAACCTGTCCGATCTTTCATTTTCCCATACTCCCGCATGTCCTGGGACGTTGACAAAGGTGACCATACGTATTTCTTGCTTGCTTACGTTCGCCCGATGACTAGAGTATTCGTAAACTGTAGAATTCCTCTTCGTCATCCGCCCTTAAAAGGACGATAAGTGGACATATCTGCGTTGTGTTGTGGTTTGCAGTATAACTGTTATATTTCCGCTTTTCGACCCAACACATCCGACTTCAGCACGATACGTATTTCTGACTTCTGCAAGGACTCCACCCATTGCATACATACAAAACCCGCCTCCACTTTTCTTATCATGCTCATCGAATCACTCAGTATACAGGCGTGGGTGAGTCTTTTGACTCTAACCAGTAGAATGCCTTGGTCACTGCCATCACCTCCATCGTCATGCTGCTTGTGGTCATGACATATACAGCACTGTCTTCCTTGACTACTCTGCCTGCCGAGCGAGCTGTAAATGCCCATGCACTCCTTTGATGTTGCATTACAGATCCATCTGTATAGATGACTGTATCTTTCTTATCAGTGTTATCCCAGAGGAGACTATTGACCACGGCTGAGTTCTGTTCCCTAAATTTCCTGTCAAGTGTGATAATACACGAGAACGTCCCCCTGAATGATGTAGGCACCAGTATCCACTCCTCACTCACGAGCGTTGATATTGGTAAGCCCACAGACCTGTTTGATGACATCTTCTGCTCAGCCTACCCATGATTTGCCTCTTTTTAGCCTGACACCCTTCCCTGTGTTGAGCTCATGATGCAATGGATGCTCTTTATCTGCACTTATCTTCAGGTGTGCTCGTGCCCTCCAGATCTTGATCCTGTCATCCATGGTTGGAAAGTCAAGAATATACCTCATTGCTACACAGGGAGTGTCCCTCATGCACCCCAAGATAATGTGCATCGCTACATTCTGTATTTTCTCGAGCATGTCAATTTGCGTCTTACTGATAGTAAAAACTGCCAGGGCATACTCGATTGGTGCGAGAACTAGTCCTTGGAACAGAAGGGTAAGTAGCTTCTGCTCGATGTTGGCAGCGCCATGACCTTCAAGACGGATAATCCTTTGCGGGTTTTTGTTTCTTACAGCTTGTCCTGGTATGGTACCGGTGATAACCACAGGAGTCTTCTCTGTTCATTATATTTTGGGCATGATTGTAGCAGATGTTCATCAGTCACCATCAGAGGTTGAAAAGATAATCTTCAATCTGTTGTAGCCTGTTTGGGGTCTAAAAACTGTTAACTTGTTCTCTTCTGTTGAACCTATAGTAGGCATCATTCTGGTAATCCTTGTATTCAGTATTCCATTTGTTCCATATATTTATTATATATAAGCCTCTGGCTACATATGGGCTGTATTTGGCTAGTGTAGTTTACAATCTTCCTTTACCAACTTGTCTGCCTCATTATATTCATAAATATATTGAAATAGGTGAAATCACAGCACTTCTGCTTTATTGGCAGAGCTTGTAAGTGTTATAAAATTATCCAGGTCTTCTTGTCCATGGCTTCTCAGTTTTATAACTACTGACAGAATATCTGTGAGGCATTCAATGTTTTTTTTCTTTATCTGCTTCAGAGCAGTTTCCAGAGTCTGCCTTAAAGCTGCTTCATTATTTTCCTGTTGTAGCTGTGTCTTTTCTGGGTTCAATTTTTAAAGCGTATGGAAATTTCTGCTCCTTTGTGGCTTCATGAGGCGCCGATCAATGTGAGGAGAGAAAAGAGTATTATAGTCAACATCATAATGCATGCCGTAAGAGGTGACTAAGGAGACTTTGTGGACTAAGTCTTCAATGGTGCTATAGAGTTCATGCAGCTGAACTGAAGCCATCTTCATTGCTTTTACTTGTGCTTGGCGAGCATGCTTCATTCTGGAAAACTTGCTGAGGAGGGGATCAAAGCACTATGGAGTTGTCCTTTGTGTAATGAAGATGGTCTTCTTCTAAACTAAACCTGCTTCTCCATTTTCTGTTTCACTGGTTACTGATCCATCCTTGAAAAAAAACATACATCCAGGAGGAGTTGCATAGTGCTTTTTTAAAAATGTATCTTTAATGTTATTGTTCTTCTTTGTGTTCCCATTCTGGCTATTTTTATACACTTTGTCGGGAAGCTTTCTATGACACTGTTTTCTCCACAGTGGGTGTTTGGATGTAGTGTTAAATGGCTTAACTGTCATCATAGAGATTATTGAGTCCGTTTTCTGCATAGCTTATTTTGACTCCATAAAGTTGTGAACTACTCCACTTTATTATCTGCCTTTAAAAGAGTGCTAAATTGGTGTTTGTGTGTTGGGTTGCTGTAATATTATATGCTTTTCAAAAAGACACACTTTGTCCTACACTTAGATTGAGATTAATTTTGAATCACCAGTGTTTTGTGCATGTTCTGGGTACTTGTTGCAGTCCTTGCTGATTCGTATGAACAAATAATGAATATTACATTATATATTTAAAAATATGTACTGGCATTCTCACTATATGGATATGCATACTCTGTTATGCATATCTTTAACTATTTATGTTTCTAAAAATAAGGCACATATTCTTAGATAGTTTATTATATATTTTAACTGTAATGACAAATGTTATTCACAAAACTATTGTTTTAGGATCAACCTATCAGCAAATTCTGTGAGAATTCACTGTAAACATGTGGGTGTTTACCAATACCATGTCACTTTCTCGCCTATGATTGACAATCAAAAGTTGAAGATGAGGTTGCTGGCTGAGCACAAAGACAAGTTTAGAACTGTGAATAGTTTTGATGGCAGTATATTGTACTTGCCATTTAAACTCCCACAAGAGGTGAATTTAATTTTGCTAACTTTTTTATTGTTCATTATTAACTCAAAGATACTGGTCAACATTTGTCTTCTGTATCATAAAGTTCCTGCTTGTACTTTTAATCAAAATAATAATATATATTTATCTATTTCTCTTGCATTCATCAAATAATTACTAAAGGAAGGAATAGTCCTCATTGTCATTTGCCCTTGAAAAAAAAGTGGTAGTAGATGTATTGTGTTGTGGTTTGTAACAGAGCTGTGATATTTGTGCTTTTTGTGCTTTTTGACTACAGTGTGGTGTATTTGAGTACTTGGTTGCCTAACCTCTTGATCCCCACTCACTTGGCCAGACTGGTTAGTCTGTTTCTGGGCAACATATTGAGGTGGATCATAGGAGGAAGAGGTATGTTTTATGGGGTGGACCACCTATGACGAGGTGGTGTTGGACCTGTATAGTTTTGGTTCCCTGGCCCAAGCAGTGCATTATAAGTGAGTTGCTGGCTGCTTTCAGCTCAGGTGCTGACAGGTGGTTGTTGTTAGGATCATAATCACTGCACAGGGGACGAATCCATAAGTCCTCTGAGATACCTCTTGAGAAAATCCAAGGAGAATCCTGGCCAACATGTACAAACTCCATAGCACTGCCTGGGATCCTCAGTGTGGGTCTGTTTTTGCTCAGGCATCAGCCATATTTATGGCCTACTCTTTTAAGTTTTTAACTGCCAAGGGATCTGTAACACAAGCCAGTGCACACAGGACTCCTGACTGCTTCTGGTGGGCTTTGAAAGCTTGGTCCTTCCTGTCCTGGTACCAACATTGTACCACTAGACTGCCGAGTCCCCAAAGGGGGACTGACTTATGTCTGTGCCTACTGGTCAGATATATAATGCTATTACAGTGGAATGGACCACCCAGCAGATCATTGTTATTAATTAATATCGTAAGAGATAAATATATAACATGAGCTTGCTAGTTGCTGAGTTCATCATGATCAAACAGACTTTTACATATCTCACATTTGTTTCTTTGAGGCATATTTTAAATTAAAAAATAATGTGCAAAATTACATGCCTTTTTTTTCTTTTTTTTTTTTGGTTATAGATTGATTGATTTTGTTGAGTTTTTTTTTTGTTAATTGCGTGTTTATATTGTCAAGGAAATAACTCTGACATCAGTACGGAAGACAGATGGTGCAGTTATAACAATCAAAGTGGCTTTCATCAAAGTGGTTCCGCCAGAGCATTGTTGTCACCTTTACAATGTCGTCTTTCGCAGGTGAGAAAAATTTGGGGTTCATAATATATTTTACTATTAGCAGATCAAACTTTACTACAGGTTATCAATCTAAAATAAAGTAAGTAATCAATATGACGTTAGAAGAGTTAATTAATGTGACGCTTTATGAATGTATCAGATAACAACTGTTATAAATAGGTTTGCTTATTTTGGTTTCATCTCACAAATTTATTTGTTGAAATGAAATCAGCTGATAAATTAGCAGTGAGAGAGTGAACAGTTTTTCAACCAGTGACAGTTTATGAAGAGCCCAACGGATTTACCATTTTAGAAGCTTGGACGATTGAAATACAGTTCACCAGGATTGCCAGAAAAAAACTGGGCAAGTAGTTTTTTTGTTCTTCACCATAAGGAAAGAGAGAGGAACAGAATGCTGTCCGGATATAATTTATGAAATACAGAAGCCAAAAAAATGTATCAATAACGGATATAAATGAATGAAATACAGAAAACCAGAGTTGCCACACTTGATTATAAGTAACAGGAAACTAGAATTGCCATAGATGATTAAAGGATTTCTCCCCTCTCTATACCTTCCGAATTATTGCTTCTGATGATGACACCTCTCCCCCACCAATGACTGGGAAATCTCTTCAGCTGCTGGCAAGTCATCAAACAAACCTTTGTAACATGGTTTAGGCAGTGAACGATCCTTAGAGGAAGCCATACATGCGGATGGAATGGCAGCCAACGTGTCAATAGATAACGTGACACCATGCGGCCAAATTTTAGGCCATAAATCTAACTTTAACTAGATATAACAGCTTTAAATCAAAAAGATATTAAAGATACCTATACAATACAAGTAAAGAACACATACCAGAAGCTGCTAGAAGAAGGAATTGAACAATACAGAAGAGAAAATCCTGATGAAAAAGTAACAACCAAATGGCAATCTTCTTCTTCTATCCTTCCTCTGCTGCCGTTGGCGTCGAGGGGAGAAACAATCTGCGATTCTTTGCTCTTCTGTTGGCCTCTTCTGATGTTATCCCTCCTAGTGACTCTAGTATTCCCTTTATCCATCTCTTTCTCGGTCTTCCTCTTAATCTGGCATTTTCGTAGCGTTTGTTTAAGGCTCTTTGAGTCATTGTTAGTTCTTTTTGTCTTGTTATGTGGCCGAACCAATTTATCTGTTGTTTCTTTATGTATTCGATGGCTGGTTCAATTTCGAGTTTCTTCCTCTGGTCAGTGTTTCTTACTCTGTCCCTTAAGCTGTTTCCTGTCATTCTTATGACACATTTCATTTCGGTGGTCGTTATCTTTCTTATTGTTCTAGAGTCCAGCTTCCAATTCTGGCACTGATAGCACAGAGTTGGTAGAAAAATTGATTTGTACATTGCCCTTTTTGCTTCCGTAGTTATTACTTTGTTTTTCAATAGTGTTGAATGGCAACCAAATGGCAATGCATAAAGAAAAGCATACAAGAAACCTGCGACACCTTACCCAAAAGAGAAAAGAACAAAAAACAAAAATGGATAACTAACACCATCATAGAAAAAATGGAAGAAAGTAGACAAGCGAAGAACACTGCCCAATATAATAAAATAGATAATGAAAAATGCAAAAAGGCAAAAGAAGACTGGCTCAGCAAAAAATGTATAGAAATAGAAACTATGGAAAGCAAACAAGACTTAAGAGGAATGCACACAGAAATAAAGAGAATGACTAATTAAAAATAAAAAAGCCACAGAAGGTGGATGCATTGCAGACAAAAAAGGAAAAATGCTAACAGACAATAAAGATATTATAGATAGATGGCAGGAATATATAACAGAACTATTTCATGATCAAAGGGACAAGAAACTAGTTATAAAATGTACATCAGGCTATAAAATCTTAAAATCTGAGGTGGAAAAAGCTATAAAAACAATGAAAAAGGGAAAAGCAGCAGGACCTGACAGCATACAGATAGAGATGATACAGGCACTAGAAGATTTTGGCATTGGAGTGATTACAGACATATGCAACGACATATACTATACAGGATAATACCAAATGAGCTAAAAACATCAACTTTCATTGCATTGTCTAAAAAGAATGGTGCAGTTGAATGCAGTGACATTAGAACAATAAGCCTAATGAGCCATGTTACAAAAATCTTGCTAAAAGTTATACAAGGAAGGATTCAGAATAAAATCAATACTGAATTGGATGCAATTTGGATTTAGAAAAAAAAAACGGGACAAAAGAAGCCATATTCTGCATGAGAACATTAATCGAAAAGTACACAGAAGTAAACAAACCAATAAATGCTTGCTTCATAGACTACACCAAAGCTTTTGATAGAGTACACCACAAACAACTTATAGGATGCTTAAAAGAGATACATCTAGATGACATGGACATACGACTAATCTGTAATCTATACTGGGAGCAAACAGCAATAATAAAATATAACAAAGAGAACTCTACACCCATTGATATAGAAAGAGGAGGCATCCTATGACCAAGCTTGTTCAATCTGCTGTTCTGTTTTATGTTTTACTGGGTACCTTCGTTGGTAAATAAATGTAATTGTTATAATGGGTCTTCTATTAGTCCATATATAGATATGAATATCAAAAAGACTAGAACTATGATCATAAACAAAGAAAATACTCAAAACCCACAAGTGGATATCAAAATTGAAGGAATAGATCTGGAGACAGTTCAGAACTACAACTACCTTGGACATACTATAACCAGTGATGGAAAATGTACAACTGAAATAAACAAAAGAATAGGAATGGCAAAAAGTAATTTTAATGTCCTGAAGAACATACTAACATCAAAACAAATAACACCAGGGCTGAAACTAAGAATAGCAAAATGTTACATCTCAATATTCCTATATGGTGCAGAAACATGGACATTAGACAAGAAAACAGAACAGAAAATTGAAGCCTTTGAAATGTGGATATATAGAAGAATAGGTAGAATTGGATGGAAGGAAAAGAAAACAAATGATGAAGTCTTAAATCAACTAAAAATGAAAAGAGAACTACTGAACACAATTCAAACAAGACAAATGTGATTTTGGGCCATGTTAAAAGATGCAACAGCCTACTAAAAGTAATCATGGAGGGGAAAATACAAGGTAAAAGAGGCAGAGGCAGACCGAGACTAACATGGACGAGTAACATCAAAAGACGGACAAATCAGCCTATGACAACCTGTACCATCAAAGCAAGAGACAGAGCAGAATGGCGCTCCATGGTAGCCAACCTTCGTTGCGGAGACGGCACTCGATGATGATGAAATCTAACTTAAGCCAGAAAATGGTTGCTACAACTGATTGATGTGTCTTTTCGTGGGTAGACACGCTTTGTAGCAAATGTTTAAAGAAAATACATTATGATGAACATGTCATAAAAACATGACTCATGGATAGGTTATTGAGTTATTTGCGGGTCATCATCACTGCACTCCGAACATGTCCATAGGTGCTCAGATCCCCTCCTCTGCAAGTCCCGCAGTGTCCAGCGACTGACGACTCCATTCTGTGTTGGTTGATAAGTCTTCTTACACGCCCACTATTCCCACACGCCCACACAACACGTTTCTCATTTCTGGCTGAAATATTTATGAAGTATGCAGATCATTGTTATTAATTAATATCGTAATAGATAAATATAAAACATTGTCTTACTAGTTGCTTATTTATTGATTAACCCAGAGTTTTCATTACAAATGAAGTAATCATGGATAGGTGTGATCATCTAGAGTTAAAATACCAACTCTGAATAATGTAAGAGTTGCGGTTATTGTAAATATGTAGTCAATCAACATATAGTAGAACATCGTTAAAAGCAGTGAAAATATTGTGCATTTGCTTGAAGAAATGTGTCTTGTCTGACTTATGATTTTTTAAAATCTTGAACAGAATCATGCATATACTTGAGATGTGCCAAGTAGGACGCTATTATTACAATCCTCACACTCCAGCTACAGTTCCCCAACATAAGTAAGTCCAGCATGTATGTTCTCATCTCTGCAGTTTCTCTCATTCACTAGTATTATGTATCTGGCATAAAAAAAAAAAGTAAAGTACCCCTGTCATGCCAAGTGGCATATAGGGAATATGGTGTTATTGACCATATATTTTACAGACCTACAGCACATGATTTTTGGGGTAATGTGGTCGGTATTACGCCCATGCCGCTTCACTTTCCCTGAGAAAAAAATCAGGTACCCATTAAAGGCTGGGTGAACCCGGAAGCTATCGGTTGGGATCGAACCCTACCTCTTGTCCTTTGTAGTCCAGTTCACTAACCACTGAGCTATTGCGGCTCCCTAGGTATCTGGCATGTTGACCTAAAATTCAGTTATAAGAAGAGCGCATAACAAGGTTGTGTATTGTCATGTTGCCTATTTACATCTTCACAGAGAAAACAATATTAATACACAAAAATAAATTATCAAGTGATTAATTATCAATATGAAAATGGAATGTATGCTTAAAACATATTACAGTCTTAAAGTAAACAAGTACTGAAAAAGTTGTTAATTCTTTTCAGTAAGGAAGGTTTTTATCAATGCAATGAAAAACATTTCAGAGACAAAATTTGTCATGACTTTATATTTATCTCACAAATAACATATTATGACGGCTTTGGATTTGGAGAATTCTCTTCTTGGTTGTGACCGGTATAATTATGTGAAGGACAAAGAAACTTATATACAGTGTGAATTTATGTTATTGGTTGCATATTTTGCAGAAATTTACAGATTCCATTAAAATGATATCTTTTGCTTGTAGATTAGAAGTGTGGCCCGGCTACATAACAGCCATTCATGAACAAGAGGGAGGTCTCTTGTTGCTTCTTGATGCATCACACAAAGTTTTGAGGACAGAGACTGTGTTGGACATAATGTAAGAGTTTCCCCTGATATTTTGGAAGTATTGGTATTATTTTCTGAATTTTGGATAAGCTTGTTCTGATATCGAAGTTAGCTATAACAATTATTAATATCTAATTAATATTGATTGTTTTCATTATAAATGATCATTTACTACTTTAAAATGTATTATTTCATTGTTTTGTTTCTTATCTATTCATTAGGTGTATAACTTCTTATCCTTAGAAAAAAATTCCACAATTCTTACATAGGTGTTTTCATTTGTTTAATCATCATTCTAAGGTCACAACTCAGCCATATTATCATCATCACCATTTGTCATGCATTGTGGTATAAACAATCAGCTCCTTCTGCAGTCGTCTTGTTCCTTGAGCATTTTTATAACTTTCATGTTCTTGTTTTGCTTATGGGTGTCTTTTTTTTCATTCTATATCCTGGCTTATCTTGCCATGTCCTTGACATTTCTTGTTCTTATTAAGTCTTCCTTGCCACAGTGCATGTCCAATTAATTTTTATTTTATTTTAATTATAAGGACTAAAGATTATACTTAATTGCTTTATACTAATTTGTAATTGCTAAAGTTTTTATGTTAAGGACAAAAAGTCATTATACATACACAAAAGTAAGCAATAGTAGAGCCTACTTTAGTAGAGTTTACTTGGAATGAAATTGAAAATAAATTCAAGAATAGACATATATTATATTAGAATAAGAATTTCTTTGAAAAAAAGCCCTAATTGAAAATATTGAAAATTGAAAATCTTCATAGTATGATGTAAATCAGAAAAACTACTAAATGAGAAATGTATAATGATCTTGGTGAATTGTAGAAGAGTGTTTTCCACATTTTATCTGAGTCATCTTTCATAATGAATTGAAAAGTAACCCGCAGTTTCTTCCCACGCCCTGCCCCTTTTTCTTAAAAAAAAAAAAAATAAAATCTAGTGACAAGAAAGGTCTCAGTCTGAATATTAAGAAAACAAAAGTAATGGTCATATAAAAAAACAATCATCACCATCATGCAATATAAAAATAAACAGGATTAATTTAAAACAAGTGCAACGTTTCAAATACTTGGGCACAATAATAACATCAGATGGTAGATGCACCACAGAAATAAAAAGCAGAATAGCTCAGACCAAAGTAGCATTTAAGAAAATGAAAAATGTCTTATGCAAGTAAATGTCATAAGAAGTGAGAAAGAGAGTTCACCTAAACTATATAGAGCCAATTCTGACCTATGGAAGCAAATCATGGACAATAGACAAACAAATGAAAAGATGATTAAAGGCCACAGAGATGGGATTTTTCAGAAGAAAGTTCCCTGGACAGAAAAAAAGACCAATGAGGAAATTCTCAAAGAGGCCAACACAAAATGGGAGCTCCTAAAAAACTTCAGAAAGAAACAATCAACATTTACATCATTGGTTACAATTGGCAAAATACAGTGAAAGAGAGATCGCTGGCAACAAAGAGAGAATATACTGGATAGCTTGATGCCATGACATGGAAAACAGTCAACAAAACTGATATCATAGATAGAAGATTGTGGAAGGACATGACTGCCTACGCCAACTGGTATGGCACATGATGATGAAATGAAAATCAATATAAAAAAAGGGTAAGGAAAACATTTGAGGTAACATTCTGTGTAAAATAAAATGTTCCTTTGGGATGATAACACGTAGGTTTGGAACTCTGTTATAAAATAATGAATTCATATGCATACACATGTCTATAACATCTCAGGTGATTTAGTTACTTGCTGCAGATAGTTGAAGTGTGGTCCATACTCAACTTGACCAGTAATTATCTAGTGTGTTTGTGCATTATGATAAAGAAAATAACATGTTTTATAACTTCCCCCAGTCACAATATTGTACACTGTGTGTTCTCTTATACACTTTAGCTTTAAACTATGTGAACCTGGCTTTGTGTTAAATCCATAAGATCATTGGCCTAGACTGGAAAGAAGTAGAGAAAATGTTCAAGAATAGGGATAGATGAAGAAGCCTTATCTGTGGCCTATGATTACAAAAAGGGTTCTAAAAGGCTTTCATTGATCGTCCTGGCTTTGTAATTAAAGAAGTTTAATAGTTATGATGATGAGCAGAGCAACCAATTAGTGTGGATTTACTATTGTTATAAGGTTCGTTCATTTGCATTCACCTGATGACTAAAGGATCACACCTCTTTGTTATTCGCCCATTAAAGTACATAAAAGTGGGAGTGTATGCGTCGTGTTGTGGATTGTGGTAAAACTGTGATGTTTGCGCTTTTCGACCCAGCACATCTGACTTCTACATGACATTTTTGAGTAGTGGGTTGTCTTCTCTCCTTGATCCCTTCTCACTTGCCAGACTAGACATGTTAGTCTGTTTCTTGAGGCACCATAAAGAGGTAGAGCAGGATCTGGATGGTTTTGGTTCACTGATCCGGGCGCAAGCCTTCAGCTGTGGATCACTGACAACTTCCAGCTCTGTTGCCGTGAGGTGCCTTTGCCTCCTGTTGTAATGTTAAATCACTTTATGTTTCTATCACAATATATGCTGTGAGACTGTTTTTACCTTTGAGCAACAATAATTGAACATTTTGTGAACAAAGAGAATCTGTGAAACGAATGTCAAGAGGACAGTTTGGGGGCCAACTAAAAAATTAATGAGAGATTTTGTGGGAAAATGTGACTTGACCTGATAATTTCAACATAATAATGTTGAAACAACTTTCATTACTGCTTTTATTTTATTTCTGGGGTTTGCTGATGTTTTCTGTAGAATGTAGAGGTCACATGCCCAGTGCAGTCACCATAAAGTGTTGTGATAGTTTTTATATAAATCAATAGAAAAATCAAAACACTAAAATGTTGTGAACGAATAATATTTATTGAGGTAATTGTTATAATTTATCAGTAAGCAATGACGTGTAGGTTTCACCATATATAGTTTATTGCTTTCAGGGATAAGGCTGTAAGCACAAATCCACAAACATATCAAGATGAAATCATTAAAAGGATTGTTGGCTGTACAGTACTGACACGATATAACAATAAAACATACAGAGTTGATGATATTGTGATGAGCAAGTCACCGCTGGATCGATTTCAGTGTGAAGCCACAGGGGAAAGCATGTCTTTTGTGGATTATTACAAGTAAGATTTAATCTTTAGTACACGTGTAGAATTATATGTACTAAATGTAGTTCAGTTTTGTCTAATTATCAACTTGCTAAGCTTCTATTCACAGATGATTGGGCACTAATACATGGACTAATCATCATCACTGAGTGCCGTCTCCGCAACGAAGGTTGGCTACTATGGAGCGCCATTCTGCTCTGTCTCTTGCTTTGATGGTACAGGTTGTCATAGGCTGATTTGTCCATCTTTTGATGTTACTTGTCCATGTTAGTCTTGGTCTGCCCCTTTTACCTTGTATTTTCCCCTCCATGATTACTTTTAGTAGGCTGTTGTGTCTTTTAACATGGCCCCAAAATCACATTTGTCTTGTTTGAATTGTGCTTAGTAGTTCTCTTTTCATTTTTAGTTGTTTTAAGACTTCATCGTTTGTTTTCTTTTCCTTCCATCCAATTCTACCTATTTTTCTATATATCCACATTTCAAAGGCTTCAGTTCTCTGTTCTGTTTTCTTGTCTAATGTCCATGTTTCTGCACCATATAGGAATATTGAGATGTAACATTTTGCTATTCTTAGTTTCAGCCCTGGTGTTATTTGTTTTGATGTTAGTATGTTCTTCATGACATTAAAATTACTTTTTGCCATTCCTATTCTTTTGTTTATTTCAGTTGTACATTTTCCATCACTGGTTATAGTATGTCCAAGGTAGTTGTAGTTCTGAACTGTCTCCAGGTCTATTCCTTCAATTTTGATATCCACTTGTGGGTTTTGAGTATTTTCTTTGTTTATGATCATAGTTCTAGTCTTTTTGATATTCATATCTATATATGGGCTAATAGAAGACCCATTATAACAATTACATTTATTTACCAACGAAGGTACCCAGTAAAACAAAAAATAGAACAGCAGAAGAATTTGAAAAATTCAAATACCTAGAAAGTCAAGTGACATAAAATAATTTACAAGCAAAAGAAATAACCTCAGATGCAACAAAGTTTGTCAATTTGTTGGACAGATGTAGCCACTGTTGTCTAACAAGGGAATAATACTATAGGCTTAATTGGCGCTAAAAATCACTAATTTCATTCCGGTGTCAGATCTGGAACTAGATTAAAAAATGTCATGGAACGCACCAAAATGGCAGCTTATTTATATTCGAGCTATGGACTAAGCAATGTTTACATTGAACAACACGATATATGTTATTGCAGCGAGTTGGCAGATTTTTGAAAATGTTTTCAAGGGTTTGAACATAAATGTTTGTTCACAGTTCGTTAACCTTCGCTGTAGATAAAGTCGTTAATTCGATGGCTTCGTTTCGGACGTTTGGTAGCTAAGGACCTAACTTGTGCAAACGGATGGCATTGGCAAGGATCATTTTGAATCCATGAAGTGGGCTCATTTTGTGTTTAACTCAAAAGCATATGTGCTTTTTAACCAAAGATCTTTTTTTGGGGACTCAATGAAGATATCCCCGATGGAAGAATAAATTGTACTATTAGTCCCATAAATGATTTGCTTCCAGAGGTTTATGATGTAAACAAAGCAGTTTTGTCATTGCAAGTGAATAATGTCCACACCTATAATTGGTCAGGATTGTGTAGCAGCAGCAGCTTTATAGCGAACACAGAAAACATCATAGGATTGTGCTGTTCTGAAACAGCTATGCCATGCTACCCTAGAATTGCCTTTAATGGGATTACTGTGACCACAAACCACTCTCCATGTGTGTGCCACATATTTACACCCCAGAAAGAAACACTGAATATAACATCATGTGCCGTCTGTGATATTAATGACCACAGACCAGAAGCCTCCAGTATAATTGATACAACTGTTGCACCAAGCACTTCATCAGCAGAGCCATATCTATGGAATGTTAATCTGACATTGTTCTTGAATGATGTCCAAGTTAATGAGACATCAGAATCGTGTGGCGGCAGCTACAAGAAGGGAGTAGTGAACATCAAGTTCTGCTGCTATAAAGGAGACTTGCCTTGCTATCCCAGAATTGCCTTAATTGGGATCACTGTAGTTAAAAACTTGTCCTCTTGTGTAAACTACACATTCACATCTGAGAGTGAATCAGTGAGGGTCACAAAATCATATTCTCTCTGTGGTTTTACTAACTACAGGTCATGTGGCTTCTGTTGGATTGGAAATGATAACTTACCACCACTGTGTGTCTATATGTTTAGAATTGGAGTCATCAACAATGGCCTAACATCATCAAGTGCTATGACGATCATCATTTTCGGGAGGACGTGAACTCCCATGGTATATGGTGGATAGGCGGCAGGAACCATTGAAGGCTATGTCTGAAAAGTGTTCCTCCTTGCAGTTTCCTCATATTCCAAGTCCGGCTTGTTGCGGGAGCTACTGAGTTAAGTGCTCTGTGCACACCGTGAACTGTGTGTCTCATCCGTTTTGATCCTGCTTCGATATCCCGCTTGTTTACGATGAATGATGATATGGTCTGACAGGGAACAGTTGGCTGTGTTCACTTTCTGCTCGGTTTCGCCTTATGTCTTTTGGCGTGTGCTGAGACTGCTGTGATAGGGACTACAGTTACCTTTCTTTTTTTGGGAGATGAGTTAGTAATTCGGTTGATTCCACTGGCACGGGCGGTTGAGCAATTATGGATTTTAATTCGTTTGCTGTGATACCGAGGCCTTCCATAACCAATAACCAATAAAAAACAATAAGAAAAATAGCCACTTCTGAAGTGCCAACCATGAAAAATATGGATTGTTAAACATTAGGAAATATAACAACAGGATAGGACAATAGAAGAGCAAAAGATGACAAACTATCTTCCATTGATGCTGAATGGCAAAGAGAAAAGAAAGAAGAAGAACCGGTCAATTTCTCTAAGTGTTAGGTCTTCAAAGCACTTTTCCTCTTGTCAATTATTTTGTTTTCTATATAATGTGAAAACCAGTTTTATAACAAACCCTATTCAACCTACTTGATAGGTTGCAGTGTTAGAATTCTTTGCACTTCTATTGGAGTGCATTAACATAGTCTTAAGCAAACATTTCTATGTATTCTCACCACTCGAACAATTTTCAGGAAATTGATCTTTGGCAGCTTTATAGCATTAGTTTTCAAAATGGAAGATGCACCAAACATATGCTTGAAGCAAACTGGTTGTTATTTAATTTCTCATTATGAAGGCTGTGAGTGCTAGTGAAGGTTTGAATCTAAAGTGATTTGTAGTTGTCTGAGAGATGTGTATTATTGTGTATGGGGAGAAAGCTATCAGCGTGAAGACATTTAGTAGGTGAACAAAGCACATGATGATAAGACAAATATCAGTAACTGATAAGCAGGTGCAGTAACAGACATGAGCAAGCAGAAAGTAGATGATTTGATATTCCAGAATTGGTGAATCCTACAGATTGAGTCTTGCTGTTGGTATTGTACATTTTGATGTTGAAATCGTTGCGGAAAATTTGTGCAAAGTGGGTTTCTAACAATGCAACTATGATTCACAAGGTTAGCAGGAGACATATTACATCCTTAATGGTATAGTAAAACTTATCATATGGCGCAAAGTTATCCAAATGTGTCCATATGATGAAATCTGACACATCATTTCTGTGAGTGAAATTGAAAGTTATAATTTTTTTTCAGTGGTGCAATTTTGTGAAATGTGCATTTTAAGGTGTATTTGAAGTAGGTCTATGTTTTTGTGCTCATGGTGCTGGTAAAAGTGAAAGATATAGTCACTGGGATTTAAGGCAACAATTGTTATTTTAGCAAATTTTGAGAGATGAACTGAAACCTCAGACACTGCAATGTTGGCGGCATTTTAAAAAAAAGACTAAAACTATATTTATAGTGGGAAGGCGGGAAAAATTAATGAAAGCTGTGTCGACAGAAGTGCTGAATGTAGGTTATAAAAATATAACTTTTTGTCAGGGGATGGGCCTCATTTACATTACACAACGGCCACAATTGTGTAATCGTGACTTTGATTAATTTCTGCTAAAGAGCATGCTACAACTGAGTAAACAGAAGTGTTCTAAAAATGCATCTCTACTGTCTCCCTTTTTCCCTGTTTTTAATTCAGTAATTTTTTAGAAAAATAAGAGGCTCAACAATTGTAATGTAATCCTGTTATAACTACATGGATCAGAAGCTTTTGATTGTATCTTTTTGAACAGAAAACATTATAACATACACATTCAGAACCAGAGCCAGCCTCTCCTTTTGCACAAACGGAAGCTTCCCAGAGGAGCACCTGTAAGTTATCTATGTTGTGTTTTAATTTGTTTTTTTTTTTCCATTGATAATCTAGAGAGCAGTAAACTGCTTGATCAGTATTCAAAGCATTCATGAAGGTGGGTCTAATTCTCATATTTCTGCACTTTTGCTAAAAAATTATTACGACAGGAGGGTTTGCTATGTATCGTAAAGACACTATTAGCTGATATTTCCAGCGAGTACACGGCACACATGGCGGGTAGTGTGAAAGAGAGATTGGTGGGGAAACTAATATGGTTCTGTATTAAGTGGCCTCATGGACAGAACAGAGGTTCAGTGTGCGATAAAATGAGCAAATTCACAGGGCAAATCTGCAAAGCAAATTCATGAGATGTTCACTGTTTATAAGGATGCAGGTTCTGAATGACAGTGTGAAGACTTAGAAACATCAATTCAAAGGGGACACAACAGTGCTTATGATAAACCAAGTAACAGCGGTTCTCCCATTGTTGATGATACAGGCATTGTTGCAAGAGTGGGGACACATACACACACATAATAAGTTCTAGGTGTCTTTTAAAATGTTTTTGCATTAAAAAATATATAATCATGCAGTTATATCCACAGTAGATATTTCTGGAACATTCTATCCATCAATGTATATTTATTATTATGCCATTAACATATACGCTTTCTAACATTTTGATAATTTTCTTAATATATATCTTTGTTAATTTGTCTCATTTTCTTTATGAAAATTTTAACTTGAAAACCATTACGCTGTTCTTTAATTTTATTTCAATGTAGCCCAACTTAAAACTAAGCCCAGAGTTTCTGTGTTTGATCCCAGAGTTGTGCTACATTACAGGATTAACAGAGGAACATCGGCAGCAGTTTACAGTCATGAAGGTAACGGTTGCTGATTTTCATGAGGAAGTTTTTCTTATGGTGTGTACTTGGGCTGTCAATTAAGGATTCTAAGGATAAGGATATTATGGTGTAATTAGAATGTCAAAGGAAAGAATTGAAGAAGTGGTTGGTTGTTATGGCTTAGAAGAGAAAAACGAAAGAGGTGACAACCTTATTGACTGGGCAAGAACACACAATATGATGATAGGAAACACCTGGTTTAAGCAACACCCAAGACGTCTATGGTCATGGAAAAGCCCAGGAGACAACACTCATAATCAAATTGATTACATAATGATAAACAATAGATTTAGAAACAGTCTGGTGTGTGTGAAAACTAGACCAGGGGCAGATTGTAATAGTGATCATGTACCAGTTGTAGGAAAGCTTAGAGTAAAATTAAAAGCAGCAAAACAAGCATCAGTTAATATCAAGTTAAATTTAGATTTACCCAAATCAGACAAGAGGTTACAAGACAAATATAATATCACTATTCAGAACCAGTACAATACAATAGAGCAATACAAAGCAATGATGAACAGTGGGAAATGCTAAAACAATCAATACAGCAAACATCATGAGAGTTCATACCGTCAGTGAGAACAACTTCAAGAAAGAAATGGATGACAGATGACATTTTATAGCTATTGAATACTAGAAGAAGAAATAAGGATAACAAAGAGGAGTATAAGAGATTAAATTAAGAAATTGTAATAAACTGCAAAGAAGCAAAAGAAGCAAAGCTAAAAGAGAGATGCAAAGAGATTGAGATGCAACAAAAAAGGTTATTTTAAGATCCATAAAGGGCATGCCTGGAATAACAATTGAAGGTCATAATATAAATAATCAGAGGTATGCTGATGATAATCTTAATCGTTAAGAGTGAAAATGAGTTACAAGAATTGTTAGACATTATAGTGAAGGAATGTAAATATAAAAGGACTCAGCCTTAATAGCGAAAAAGACATAAATAATGGTAGCAAAAAAAAAAATATATATATATATATATATATATATATATATATATATATATATAGCTGCAATACACAATAAAAACAAGTGAAATAATAAAACAGGTAAATGAATCTAAATATCTGGGAACAATGTTAACCTCTCATGGTAGACGTAAAAAAGAGGTGAGATGCAGAATTGCACATATTGCACATAACCTCACATGGTAGATGTACAAAAGAGGTGAGATGCAGAATGGCACATATTGCACATAACCTCACATGGTAGATGTACAAAAGAGGTGAGATGCAGAATGGCACATATTGCACATAACCTCACATGGTAGATGTACAAAAGAGGTGAGATGCAGAATGGCTCAGCCAATCACGTAAAGCTTTCACCATATTTTTTTTTTCAATTCTCCCTGAGGCAAAAACCAGCTTTCCAAAAAATGAGGAAGATACTGTGCAATCCACTTTTGACATTTGAAACAAGAAAAAGAGTTGTTAAATGTTATGTAGAGCCTGTCTTAACATATGAATGTGAATCATGAACAATAGGACAACAGACAAGAAAATCAAGGAAGATGTAGAAATGTGGTTTTACAGAAGATTGTTGAGAATACCATGGACAGCTAAGAATAGTAATGAGAACGTTCTGAAAGAGACTGAAGCAAAAAAGAGAGCTGATTTCCAAAATTAGGAAGAAACAATCATCATATTTTAGCCATGCAATAAGATGGGAACAGCAGAAATATACTGTGACAACTGGGAAAATTTTGGGGACGAAGAGATAGAGGAAAGCAAAAAGAAAAGATAGCAGACAGCTTAAGAGAATGGTTTGGCAGAATGTCAACGACAGACATGATAAATAACTGTTGAGATTAAAAGTTGTGGAGAGATATGATCACCTATGCCAGCAGGTATTATACTTGATGTTGATGAGAATGTCAATATATGTGGGTTGAGGAGGGGGCTTCTCATAGTATAATGGAAAAGAAAAAAATAAAGTAGTAAATTAGTTTTTTTGAAAATAAATCCAAATCTGTATGAATTATAGAATAGAATTTAGAACGGAATGGCATCCCTGAAGATAGAACATTCCCTTATCTTCTCATCCCCTCCCCCCATTCCAGCAACCAACAATGGGTTCATCCTGATCATTCATACTGTTCTGTTGAATGTGTGTTAGAGCATGCCCCAAGAATTGCTGTCCTAACAAATGAAGTCAGGCCTCCACTTTGATGAAACACTTGATCCAGCTGATGACAAATTTGCAACCAAACACAGATCACGCATCATGTCCCAGGGCAAAGCCTGAACCTGGTACTATTCCACTTCAATCACTGGCCAGTCGATTACAACACTAACTCGGTATGTGGTGTCATAACCATGTTGTCTTTCTGGTCAGGTGAATGCGACCGGACTACCTCTGCAAATGTAAATTCATACCTGAAAGAATCATTTGAAACCACACTGCAGCAAATAAAAAGGCAACTAGTTCTGAACCTTATTTGACTAAGCGGCCACCTTAGCCCGCTGCATCCAATCGGAAGAATACAATAAAGTAAAAAAGCATAAAGAATACATAATTACATTTTACAGGTTAATGTGTTTCAGTGAAGGACTGTTCTTCAACTAGGAAGTATGTGTTGTTATACTTGTTAAGGATACACATATTTCAAAACTAGTCTTTCTATTCAGTTGCAGAATTTCAACACAGTTGTCTACTCCATAAGTTTTGCTAGTGAAATTGTTTAATAAAATTATGAAATATAACGATGAAAGTGCAATACACACTTGCACTACAGATAAAAGTAAAGTTTATGTCATGCTTTGATAAGTAACTAGTGATGAATTGATTGTAGAAAAGGAAATCTAGGACTATTAAAAATATTTCTTTACTATAATTCCTTAATGCAAATAGGGTACTGTTGAGGACCAATTTGTGTCTATTCTTGCCTTTTTTACCCTTTAATAGGGCATACGACAAGATCGTGGAAAAAAGGCTGAGACTAATAATAGAACTACAGTTAAGCTATTCTCAAATGGGGTTCCGAAAAAACAGAGGATGTACTGACACTCTATTCACATTAAAAAAGCTTGCAGAAAAAATTACAGAACACAATCAAAATTTATACATAGTTTTCATTGACCAGGAAGAAGCATTAGACAGAGTTAATAGAGAACAACAGTGGGAGATACTAACAACATACGGAGTAAGCCAACATCTAACCAACCTTATTAAAAGCCTCTACATCAATAGCAGCTGTACAGTCAGAACAGCAGCAGGATACATGGACCACTTTGAAGTTAGATCAGGTGTAAGACAGGGGTGCGTACTAAACAACCCCCCCCCCCCCCCACTGCTTATTACTATTACATCTATCTATTGTCCTTTCGAGCCGAAGACGGCACATAGGGCAGAACCATAATCTCAAAAACAGAAACCTTGCATGCCAAAGTGGCACATATTGCAGAGATCACTGCTCTAAAATATATGGCGCTGTTTCCATAACAATACTTTTTACAATGACACCTTGTCAAGCCATCGATCAACCTCCTTAGTCACCTCTTATGACATGCCTGGAAGGTCACAGTGTCACTATTCTTTACTATTACATACATGGACTATATATGCAAGCTAGCCAACCCATCAGAGACAGAGGAGATCAACAAGCTTTTATTTGCAGACGATCAGGCACTAATACATGAAACAATAGAAGACCTACAAGAACACTCAAATAGACTCAAGCACACAGGCACAAAATACAACATGAAAATCAACAAAACAGAAGTCATGAATGTCGTCAAAAATAAACAGATTAAGGTAAGGTAAAATACGAGACTTGAACCGGTGTCTTAGCACGCGAGTTTACACCCATATGTGCTCGTCCACCTATCCAGAAATTTTCGGAAATTTCTGTATAGTGTTGCCTCAAGCATCAAAACTCAGATGCGAGGCAACATTCTTCACCTTCCCAGGGTAATACTCTGGTACCCATTTCTGCCAACGGCTGGGTCGACCGTGGGGGTATTTTTTTTTTTCCAACCACGAGTACAATTCACACTGCTTCCAGCGGGAATCGAACACGGGTTGTCCGAACATCGGTAACCCAGTTGGGTGGTTTTCCCAACTTGGCTACCGAGGCCCCCGAAATAAATAAAAATAAACAGAACATCAACATAACTATAGAAGGCTGGCAACTAAAATAAGTAGAGGAATTCAAATACCTAGGAAGTTTAGTGACAAACGATAATTCACAAACAGCAGAGATAGACCCAACATGCATCAGGGCTTGTCAAATCACTGGACAGTTATCACCGCTATTGTCCAACAAGGAAATAACTCTAGAGGCAAAACGGGCACTCTACAATACAAATTTCATCCCAACGTTGTGCTACCAATGCCAGTCCTGGACCCTAGATACAAGAAAAATAAGAAAACTAACCTCTACTGAGATTAAATGTGTCAGACAAATGACAGGAAACAGTCTGAGAGTTAAGATCAGAAATGAAAAATTGAAAAAAAAATTTAGGAATAGCCCCCGCCATAGAATATATAAAGAAACAACATATAAAATGGTTTGACCATGTGACACGGCAGAAAGCTCAAAACACAACACAACGAGCCCTCAATAAATGTTGCAAGAATACCAGACCCAAGGGTCGACCATGAAAAAGATGGATCGATGGAATACTAGAAGCACTAAGAAAAATAACAGCAGCAGTGGCGAACAGAAGAGCAAAAGACTGAAAATTATATTTCCACTCAACGCTGTAAGGCAAATGAGGAAGGAAAGAAGAAGAAGAATGGGTCATAGGCCATTATATGAGCTTTTCTAATCCTTTGTTTCTTCTAATCCTCTCCATTCATGTATTTTATGATCTTTGTTTCAATATTTGTTTACATGTTTCTGGGTATTTTCTGTTCTCTTTGTTTTCCCTGTAAGTCCCAAGTGAGGGCTTGTCTGCTAATGTTTGTAGCTGACTTTTAAAATATGTGTCCTGTTCTTCCCCACCATTCTCTTACCATTATCAGATGTCAATTAATATTTTTCTTTTCTTTTGCACAGGACTTAGCAGTTCACACACGAGTGACACCAGCCCAGCGACAGTTTGCCATGAAGAAGTTTATTGACAGTGTTAACAAAAGTTCAGAAGCCCGTGCAGAATTGGCTGTTTGGGGGTTAGAGCTGGACAACTCCACAGTCTCTGTAAGTTTTACTGTCTCCGTACATTATTTAACCCTTTCACTACTAAACCACAGTGCTATTTTCATTCCCATATTCCTGAAATAACGAGAGAACTCTGCATAAATAACAGCATTATGATTTTAAAAAGTTAATGTAAAACAAAAAGCCTTACAATAACTTCAAAACTTGATTGTACGAAAGAAAATGGACAAATTAAAAGCTCAGGTGTTAAAAATCATTTGTTAAATGTGAAGAAAACTTGAAAAAAAAAAATGCAAATTTATAATGTTCATGGGCTCACACAATATGTCATGTCATCAGTATAATTAAATATTATTCTACTTCTTAATCACATTGGGTCATAATATCCCATTTAAATATCACTGTCACACTTTCAGCACACAAATCCACTAAATTAGATGGATTATGACAATAATTATGCAAATCCAACAAAGAATAAACAAATAGTGTCCATTTTGAAAATTTACTAACACAAAAAATATTGCTTTTAAAAATTGTTTTATCTATTGCAAATCTATGATTTAAAGCTAAATTTGCTATCTAATTTCCTCTGTGTTGCTCGTTTTCTTCTGTAAGTATAACAAAATAAAAAAGACAGGAGAAAAGGTATAATGTTACATTTGTGTATAACAAAAATTCAGCTCATTGTCACATAAAAGAAAGTTGTAATTACAATATGAAATACTTTTTAAAATACTATTTTGTAACAATGACTTTTGGTTAGTGGAGCATTTGATAAAAAGTTCATTTGTAGACATTATCTCTAAATTATCCTTAACTCTAGCAACATCTATTTTCTCTCAGATTATCGGTCGGCAGTTACCACCTGAGACCATCGTAATGGGGAAAAGTGAATTTCCATCTGGTCCACAAGCTGATTGGTCTCGTGAGTTGTCACGTAATGAATTGATATCTCCGGTTGATTTGATAAATTGGGGAATATTTTATGTGCGCAAAGATTCTTTCAGAGTGAATGACTTTATCCGACATATGCAGTCAGAAACTCGAAACCTTGGCATAAGCTGTCAAGCACCATTCAGACGTGAACTGGTGAATGAGAAGATTGAGACACTGGTGCAGGAGCTTAGGAAATCAATCAATAACCAAGTAAGACATTTCTTTGTTGCGTATTAATTTTATTTAATTTCTGTTGTGAATTTCAAAGATGTTAAGTAGCTAATCGAAGAATTAATTTACTCTACATTAAATTTAAGCTAAGGTGGCAGAGTTCTTAGTGTACACGACTACTGATCACAAAGGTTTGGGTTCAATTTCCAAACATGACATTTCTTTCCCATACTGACATAACATCAGGGTCACCCCAGATTCAGAAAATGAGTTATAACTCTGACTAGTAGGACAGCATGACATGGTAATTAGCTTATCTCATATAAATGTTCAGATGGTCATTGAAAAATATGGGCACTAATGTCATATTCCCAATAAAAACAAATGCTCCCTCTGAGCTGGTACCTTATTTACTTTCATGGCTTTCTTTGAACAATGGTATAATCAACAAGTCAGCTCTAAATGTGAAATCTGTGTTCAGAGATTGTGAAGAGAACTTGTACAATAAGATATCTAGGGGTGGGGTTTAATTTGATCCTTTCTTTTAACAAGCGTATAGGCAAGATAGTATTGAAAGCCAGAAAGAGCCTATCTGTTGAGAGTGATGCAGTCATTTACACATATGGGTCTGTTATAATTATGGCGGCTACAAAAGCATTAGTATGGTTTGAGATACAGTCTTTTACACATGGGTTTTCTCAGTGACTCAATGAGTATGCTCAGAAATATGCAACTGCCTATGCTTGACAGCAGTGGTTAGTCTCTGGTGAAGCCTATCCCTAGTCAATGTTTTATTGAAGCGGAGGGAGGCAAAATAACCTGACAAATGAAACAGTTGAACAAATGCTTCTTAGGGGAAAAAAGAGGTTACATTATATACAAGAATTTAAGTGATGTCTTTTCTTTTCTTTTCTTTCCTTGCTTAAGACGCTTAATCATAGATTCATGTGTTATTTTTCCCTTTCAGTTAGTGTTCAGCCATAAGTTTTACCACTTTTATTCATGTGATATTAGGAGTCTTTTTTTTTTTTTTTTAAATATCCCTAATGTAAATATGTTGCTTTTTTATCATGAAAGTTGAAAATCTGTAATTCTTTTTTTTTTTTTTTTCAAACTGTCATGCTGATAAATGATCAATTTTATGAGAGTTTCTCTTTATAGAGTTTGTGATGTTTTTCAGGTGCAGTTGGTTGTTGTCATTAACCCAACAAATAGGGATGACCGTTACGCTGCTATTAAGAAAGTATGCTGTGTAGAAGCACCAGTCCCATCACAGGTATGTGCCACTGTCACTAGTTTTAGTTTTTTTTTTGTTTGTTTTTCTTTTCTTTTTTTTTAAGAAATAAGGTGTCATCAAGATGGTTGTCTCATGAAATAATTTTCTGATGCACCCTAAAAAGAGGATGTGTTAAACTACAGACTGTGTGTTTCCTGTACACAATGTGAAGTTTTAGCAGACTTACATTTGATCATCAATAAAATTAGGAGAAATTCCTCAACTAGACGTACAATCTTACATATATCTGGGTAGCAATATAGATAAAGAGGGAGGAACAGAAAATGATACCAAAATAAGGATATCAAAAGCAAGAGGAGCTTTTGTTGCACTGGGAAAAATATGAAGTTCAAAGAAATTATTTTAAATACAAAAATAAAACTGTTCAACTTCAATGTTAAGTCAGTCCTATTATATGGCTGTGAAACATGGAGAACAACAAAATTTACAATCATGAAGATACAGACTTTGATTAATGGATGCTTACGCAAAATAAAAGGATGGAAATGGCTGGACAAATTCACTAACATAGGATTATAGAAATGTACCAGTCAATACCAGTGGATAAAGAGATACAGCGAAGACGATGGCGCTGGATAGGACACACACTGTGGAAGCCAACTGAGAGTATTACACAACATGCCCTTTTTTGGAATCCCCGAGGGAAAAGACAAAGAGGAAGACCAATGAATTCTTGGAGAAGACAGATAAAAGCAGCGATGAAGATGATGGGGAAGATGTGGAATGATATTAAAAGAATGGCAAGAAACAGAACGACTTGGAAAGTGTTTGTTGAAGACCTATGCTCCACAGGGAGTTGAAAGGTAAAAGGAGAAGAGACATTTGATCATCAACCAATCAAAACTCTTCAGCACCCTTTTGTGACTGTACATCTCTATCCATTTCTATTTTCTTGGACATTTTCTCTACTTCCTACCAGTCAAGACCAATTTTCCTGAGGGTTTTCATGATTTCTCATCTTCATATTTTCTTGACCTTCCTTGTATTTTTTTCCATTTGTGTTCCCTGAACTTGCTATATTGGCATAATGTAAATTTTAAGTATGTGTCTAGTCCATCACCATTTTTCTGTTCATCATCTGTTGATTATTTCCTTTTCTTTTCTGGATATCTTATTTTCTGATTTTCAAAACATCTTATGATCAGCATTTCCCATGGCCAGTTGTAGCTTGTATATATATATATATATATATATATATATATATATATATATATATATATATATCATCATCATCAAGTACCGGGCCTGCTGGCGTAGGTGATCATGTCTCTCCACAACTTTCGATCTCAACAGCTATTTATCATTTCTGTTGACCTTCTGCCAAGCCATTCTCTTAAGCTGTTTGGTATTTTTTCTCTTTGCTTCCCTCTATCTCTTCATCCCTTAATTTTTCCAGTTGTTACAATATATTCCAGCTGTTCTCTTCTCATTCTTCTTCTTCTTCTTTTCTCTTTTCACTGTTACCTAAAAGGTGTTGTGGTTTATATATATCATTTGCAGTTCTTGAGCTGCTTGAACTGTCTGAATTAGTGATTTTCCTTTGTTGTTACATGTCTCTGTCACTGCATTTATCCATCTTCTTCTGGGTCTTCCTCTTGGTCTTTTTCCATGCATTCTCGAGAAGAACGCCCATGATGGTGATTGGTAAGGATTCATTCTGACCAGGTGGCCAAACCATTTAAGTTGTTGTTCTATATATTCTTGGCATGGTTTAGTTCCTACCATTTTTCTTATGGTTTAATTTGGTATTCTATCTCTTCTTGTGTTGTTTGTTACTTTTCTCAAGCATCGCATATCACATGTATTGATCTTTCTTTAAATGGGATTTAGAAAGAGTCCATGTTTGACTTTCATAGCACAAAGTTGGTATGAAAATGCTATTTATTATTTGTTGTTTAGCTGGCATAGAAATGTTTGAATGTCTTATCAATGGTGAAAGCTGGTATGTGACAGCATTTGCTTTTTGTATTCTCATGTCAATTTCTCTGTCTAGTTTTCCATCTTCTGTGAACATTGTGCCTAAATACTTGAATTCCTCTACTTGTTTTATTTCTTTATCTTTGATCTTAATGTTTAATGGGTGTCTTAATTTGTTTATTCTTATAGCCTCTGTTTTTGCTGTGTTAATTTTCATACTGTAGTTTGTGCAACTTTTATCTAGTGATGTTAAATGCTGTTGTAGCAGGTTTTCATCCTCATATATTAAGCATTGGTCATCTGCGAAGAGTAGCTCGTTGATGTTGGAGTTTTCTACCTCTATGTTATTATTTGATTTGTCCTTATTGTTTGTTGTTTCCTGATTTATTTTGTCCATATATATGATGAAGAGGAGTGGTGAGAGGACACATCCTTGTCTTACCCCTGTTGTAACCTGAAACCATTCTGACAGACCTTCCGATGTTCTAACGGTACTTTGACTGTTTTTATATAATGCCATTATATTATCTAGTAGTTGTCCTGCTAAACAACTCTTGTAGGTTTCAAGAGTTTGCCAAAGTTTGTTCCTGTCCACACGATCAAACACTTTTTCCTGATCTATAAACACTATATTTAGGTTTCTGTCATATTCTATTGTTTTTTCACATAGTTGTCTCAATGTAAATATAGCATCAGTACAGCTTTTGGCTTTTCTGAATCCAAATTGATTATTACTTAATTGAGGTTCTATTATGTATCTTACTCTCCTCTCCAATATTTTAGCAAACATTTTACCAACTTGACTCAATAGGGATATTCCTCTGTACATTTCACACTCCCTTTTGCTTCCTTTATTCTTCCAAAATGGGACAATGATAGCTTTTTGCCAATCATCTGGGACTTTTCTTTCTTCCCACGCCATATTGAATATGATATTAAGCCAATCTATAGCTGTTTCCTTACAGGCTAGTAGCATTTCTGTTGTTATTCCATCTATACCAGATGCTTTGTTCTTTTTATTCTGTTTCAATGCCCATTCTACTTCTGCTTTAAGTATATTCGGTTCCTGTTCATCATACTACTTATGATTAAACTCTCTATTTCCGTTTGTATTTCCCCGATTTAATAGTTCCTTAAAGTATTCTCTCTATCTGATTATTATATGGATTATTATATACTCTATTCATTACATGGCCAAAAAATGATGATTGTTTCTTCCTAATATTGGAAATTAGCTCTATTTTTGCTTTGACCTCTTTCAGAACATTTTCATTACTCTTCTTAACTGTCCATGGTATTCTCAACATTCTTCTGTAAAACCACATTTCTACAAACTCCAGTGATTTTCTTGTCTGTTGTCCTATTGTCCATGATTCACATCCATATGTTAATATATATATATATATATATATATATAAAAAATGCCATGCTGAAGTCAGATGAGTTGAGTCGCAAGGTGCAGATAAAGCACAACACAGCTCATCTACACCCACTTAACGTCCTTTTTGTTAAGGATGGATGATGAAGAGGACTATCAATTCCTTTAGTAATCTTAGAATGCTAGAAAGAAATTGAAAGACCGATTACTTTGATATATTTGGCATGCAAGGGCAATCAGTTTAGCCAATTAAGGATTTATTCAACTAGTCATCATTAGGTATTAAATGTTTCTTCTTTTTTTCCATTTTTATTTTAAATGTCTTTTCTATGTGTTGCCAGGTAATTATTTCCAAAACCATTTCAAGACAAGACAAAATGAGAAGTGTAGTTCAGAAAATTGCTCTTCAGATCAACTGCAAACTGGGAGGTGAATTGTGGGCTGTGAAAATTCCATTGGTGAGTCAATGATACATTCGTAAATTTAAATATTGTTACATAATGCTTTCATTTTATTTTTATTTTGTACAGAATGGGGGTCCATTGGTAGCCTAGTTGGAAAAACGACCCGACTAGGCTACTGATGTTTGGACAACCCAGTTTCGATTCTCGCTGGAAGAAGTGTCAGTTGTACTCATGGTTGGAAAAAAATACCCCAGCTATTGACCCAGCCGCTGGCAGAAATTGGTACCAGGGTATTACTCTGAAAGGTCAGGAATGCTGCCTCACATTGTGAGTTTCGATGCCTGAAGTGATACAATCCAGAAGTCTCCGAACACTTCTGGATAGGCGGGTGAGCACATACGGGTGAAAACTTGCGTGCTAAGACGTTGATTCAAGGCTCGTACTTTACCTTTATACAGAATATTATGTTCTTCCTTTAATTATTAATGCTTCGACCTATTGTGCAATTCAAGGCTGTGATTAACCCTATGGATCTTAACCCTCTAAATCCTAATGCACCGTTTTGCTCCGTTTTAGTGTGTTCCGTTAAAACTGGCTCGGAACGCATAGTTTTTGAATTAAACCGGCTATAAGAATTCTTCAGTGTGAAAGAATAGTGAATTTACTATCGTTTGCGACATTGAATCCCGTTTGGAGCTTGTTATTATATTTAGAAATCTTTGTTTGAAAATTGGTGAAAAAAAATCACGATCGATGGCTTTTTCGACTTCATTTCCGGGTTCTTCTTCCAGTCTCCAAGATGATATTATGGCATTAGATGATGATTTCCATGAAGATAATGCTGAAAGTGACTTAGAAAATGTTATACCTTGTCAGTTTAGTAGTGATAGTGATTCTAGTGATGGCGACAGAGAAGAAAATATAGGTCTAATGTCCGTGGTGAACGTCGATGGTTGGAGTGATGTAATTTCTTCTGTCAAAGTCGAGGATTTCCTTGGTGTATCAGGGCCTATGCACAATCTTGATGCAGGTGCGAGCCCATATGATTATCTTAGTTTGATTATTGAAGAATCTTTCTATCAGTTTGCTGCTGATCAGACTAATTTGTATGCAACTCAGCGTGCTGAGCGGACTGGGAAAGAAGATCGATACTGGAGCCCAGTTTCTGTTGCTGAGATAAAACTTTTTTTGCACGTTTATATTGTTATGGGAATTCACACCCTGCCTGAATACACTATGTATTGGAATACTGATGATCATCTTGGTGTGCCAGGAGTGCCTGGTTGTATGGGAAAGTCAAGATTTGAGAAGATTTCTCAATATTTTCACCTAAATGATGCCAGTAAACAGCAGCCAAAGGGTCATGTAGGCTATGACCCCCTTTATAAAGTTAGACCATTATTGGATAGGGTCAGAAAGAATATGGCATCTATTTATTCCCCTAGCAAAAACATCAGTGTTGATGAAGCAATGATTGCTTACAATAGTCGCCTATCTTTCAAACTATACATCAAAGGTAAGCTGAATCCCTGGGGCATCAAAGTTTGCTGCATAGCAGATTCATCAACGGGATACTTACTTGACTTTGATGTTTATGTTGGCAAAGTAGCTGAACCAATGCCCCATGGTTCAGGACATTATGTCGTGACAAAGTTAGGCAGACAATTTTTTGGTAAATACCATCACTTTTACTTTGACAATTATTTCTCATCGCTCCAACTTACCAAAGATTTGCTCGTTGAGAGAACATATTCATGTGGAACGATGAGAGCAAACCACAAAGGCTGGCCAGCTGCCTTCAAGCCCAAAGCCACTAAAAAGTTGAAAAGGGGGGATGTGCAGTTCAAGCAGCAGGGAAATGTTGTGGCTATGGTCTGGAAGGATAAGAAAGTTGTCATTTTAATCAGCTTTAACGCTACGCCAGGAATGACACAGGTCTCAAGACGTACCGTAGGTGGCAGAGTGGACGTTCAGATACCAACTCCAGTGTCTGTCTATAACCAGTTCGTGGGTGGAGTGGATAGGTTTGACAAGCTTACTTCCTACTACCCTCTTGGAAGGAAGTCTGTAAAATGGTGGAGGTATGTTTCATTTCCTCATGCAAGCAGTGATTGTCAATTCATGGATAGTGTATTCTTGCTCTCATCGCCCCACACCCTAAGTCAAAGGATAGTTCCCAGTTATCCTTTAAACTCAGTTCGAGTTCAGATCTCCTGAAGGGCAATATTTGTAGGAAAAGGAAGTCATCCCAGCAGCCCTTGACTTCAGGTGTGGGTACAAGTAGTCTCAATGAGCATAGGATGATTCAGATGTATGGCCTGAAAAAGGTGTGTTATTTTTGTGCGAAGCTCCAGTCGGGTCATTCTGGCAAACGACCACATTCAACTGTTTTTGGCTGCAGTCTGTGTCAAATTCATCTGGGAAAGGGGGACTGCTTTGCCAAGTATCATGCGGAATTGAACCTGTGATGTTCGGTGAGTAAATACTTTTTTTTATTTAGCATGTATATGCTTTTTTTTTCACACAACTTTTGTGATTTCTCCAACAAATTTTTTTTTTTTTTTGTTCGACCTTTTCTCCTTTTAAGTTATAATTATTAATATTTTAAGTGCAGCCGTTATTTTACAATCGCATTTTAAAGTCGACATGTCACATTTTTTGGTGGAGTTATTTCCCTTTTCTTAAGACATTGATAGTATTTATGTGTAAAGCGTGGTCTTATATATAAACACATTGTTTTCTGGGGCCTGTCTATTATGATGTACGGCCAGATCTCCAGACAGCCATTTTTTATAGACATTACAAGCTCGGACAAACAGGTGTAGGTGCAACAGGTGCAAATAATTGCAGTGCTGCTGTACTGATGGTAGCAAGTGGGGGGGGGGGGTTGTTACATACACAGAATGAGAAGAGCACGAACAGATAACAGTATAAAATAAAAATAAACTCTACATCTAGAGTCAGGTAAATCAAGGTATAATTAAAATAGGGATAAGAGAAGAAATGATAAAACAAAAGGGAGATGTACTACATATCTATCTATCTATCTGTTGACTTTTTGAGCTGTAGCCGGCCTATAGGGCATAGACCCAGATACTCTTTCTCTTATCTAAATTTTTTATTCTAGCAGTTTTCAGATCTTTTATCAAATCACACATCCAACATATGACCATCGTCTTTTCTTTATTACTGAAGATATTAGTGGTTTATTGGCGATTTCTCTCATTTCCTCGTTTGTTTTGAATTCGTTCCATGCTATACCAAGTATTTTCCTTAGACATTTATTTTCGAATGCGTTCAACTTTGTTTCTATGTCGCTTGTTGTTTTCCAGCTCTCCAATGCATACGGTAAGGGTTGATAGTACATTTGATTTGAATAGCCTAAGTTTTGTGTTTGTGCTGATGAGTTTTGATTTCCACAACTTTTCAAGGCTTCTGAAAGACATTGTTGCTTTAGCTATTTTGATTCTAATTTCTTTGCTTGTATCCCCTTCTTGATCAATGTGACTTCCAAGATAGATAAAGTGATTGATTTCTTCCACTGATTTGTTTTCCATGTATATTCTATCATCTGTTGGAATTAAGCTTTTTGTAATCTTAGTCTTTTCATGATTGATCTCAAGCCCAATTTTGCTGGCTATTGATGATAAATCATTTGTGTTTTCCTGCATCGTTTTTATCTGACTGCTGATGAGGACTATGTCGAGGTTCTTTAAATGGTCTCCTTGGATCCATTCAATGCCTTTTTACCAGTGCAGCATTTCTTTGCTATGAAGTCCATAACAACTCCAAATAACAAGGGTGATAAAATACATGTACTACATATAGGAGGACAAAAATTGATAATGTGTAAAAATTAATTAGCTGAAACATATTTAAAAATTAAACCAAGACTTAACTGAGACACGATCCAAAAGCTTTCAGTGAGTAGATGACTGAGTTAAATGTGAATGTGGTGAGACGTGAAGTGGACAAAACCAGCCATGTGACTAGACGAGATGTCGGATGAGATTGGGAGGTGATAATATGAGGTGTGAAAAGGTGCGAATGAGATGAGTACCAGCCTAAGATAGAGAAGTGTGTACTATGCAGTGAAAACAGGAGTAAACAAAGCCAGATGTGATTTGGGAAACAAGGCGTTTGACGAAGTAGTATAGCAGCTATATGGGAATGGAATAACAATTTTTTAAAAAGGGTATGGTAGAATTGGAATATAAAGTGAAGGAGAGGAACCTGACAGAATATGTATTGATAAGGTTTATAAATATAAGCAGAGAACAGGCAAACAATAACAGTGTTGCTGTCATTATAAATATAAGTTGGTAAATAGGGATCATGACTACTGTAGAAGCATGCCAGCATACTTACAAATATGTAATATAGGCACTGAGTATCTTGTCAGGGTGACCATTGGGGAGCAGAATATGTGAACACTTATATAACATCAAACATGATTCTAACACTCCTGTCTCGTCCCATTTTAAATTGCCAGGAAATAATACCCCTGATGACTTCCATGTTACTGGCATCATCTCTTGTTTTCACTGATACCAATAGCCATTTCACGTTTGAGAACTGAATCATAGCCCGATTTGGTACTCTCCAACCGAGAGGATTAAACTATTCACTCTTTTCTTTAATCTCTGGTCTCCTTTCCATGTCTCTCCTGTTTCCTGTGTCCTATCCCTATTCCTCCCTGTGTTATCTTTATTACCTCTCTTGCTCTTCTTCCCCCTAGTCACTCTTAACCTCTCTTTCTTTTACTCTTCTTCCCATTGTCTTTGTACCCAAAGGACACCTCCTTTCATTTTTCCAATTTGTTATTGTTTGGTTCTTTTTGTCTAATTAAATCCTACTGGCCCTATTGTCTATTAATCTTTTAACCAGATTCTAGGAAAATCCTGGCCACTATCTTTTTCCACCATTTTTTAGAGCTGGGTAGTTGTGCATTCTGACTTGGAATTTTGTGTTTAATGTGTATAGTTTGTTTGTTATACCTGATGAAGGTTTTTACCAAAATATTGTAGCTTGTCTTGTATTTCTGTTAGTTTACCTGCTCAGTACCATTTTATATTAATTTCCTTAGTTTGGCTTGTCAACTTTGTCAAGTGACCATAACCTGGCCATGCCATCCCCACAGTCTCCTTCAAACTGACAAATGTTCACAGTGGCTTAAAACTTATCATCTTTCGGCCACTCCACTCTCAAGTACATTATTTAACCCTCTGAAAGCTAAACCCTGGTCCATAATGTGCTAAATCTTTGTTCCATACAGCAAAAACTAATGGTGGTTGGAATTGACACATACCACAGTGGTATCAAGAGCAAGAATTCCATTGGAGGGTTTGTAGCCAGCATGAATCATAACTGCACTCGATGGTACTCTAATGTTTGTATCCAGCATCCTGGGCAGGAGTTGGTCAGTGGGCTTAAGATATGTCTCATCAATGCACTAAGAAAATATCATAAGGTAAGTTCTTTGTGGTAGACTATTTTCACCAATTATTTACAGGGGACTAGGTGGTCTAGAGGTAAGACATCTGCCTCTGAACAGGATGGTTCTGTGTTTGAGTTCCAGTGGGAATTTTTTACTTGAAATCCACGGTTTCCATGTGGCTTTACCCTCCCCTAGTCTATGGGTATTGAGATCTTATGTTTAGCCCTATTAAAAAACATTGAAAAATGGAGAGCCTGTGTGCATTAGCTCACATTATACAACCCTAGGCAGTTAATAGTAAAACTAGAGTAGGTCATAAATAGCCGCTGCCCTAGCAAAAATTGTTAAAACAAATCTACCCATTGCTGAAGACAGGTGTGTCCAAGCCTAAAGGCACAAATATCGCGGCTCTATCATAAACTAGCAAGAACACGTTAACGCCCACATAACAAGTGAGTGCTAAGTAGAAGAGACTTATTTCACTGATACAATCGCACTGGCACAACATACTACACTGATACACAGTTGTTTATTAATTAAAGCCCTTTATTAATTTTAATGTATAAACTACAATTTCTATCTTGCAACTTTAAACTGACTCTGAATTTTATTTTTTTAAAAATAGGTTAACCATTTTCTCCCAGAAAAAATAGTTATATTTCGAGATGGTGTGGGAGATGGTCAGTTGAATGTCCTGGCAGACTATGAAGTCAAACAGCTGCAGGGCTGCTTTGACACTTTTGGTCAGTACACTCCACAGTGCAGTACTTTATGTGTTCAGAAGAGGATTAATACAAGAATCTTTAGAAAGGTTTGTCATATGTTTATATTGTTCATTTTATTTTGTGTATTGTTAGTATGTAGACCTGTTTTCTATTCACTCAAATGCCTAGGCTACATGTGCAAGTTGTTGGCCTATGTTTTTTCATCCAGTGATACATTGTGGGGAAATATAACCAGTGGTTTATATTTTTCATTTCAAGACTTCCATTGTTTTTTTTAATAAATTTAGGAAATGCATTTGTGAAGAAGTAGCAAAAGAAAAGGCACTCTGGCATCCTCACATGCTATTCTTGGCCTGCACACTCACCTGTGATGTTTCAGTAACTTTACAGATCTTATGACATACTAACACTGCAAGAAGAGACCAACTTGCCAAAGGTTATTCAAATAAGAAACCATTAGATGGATCATAAAAACTAACTTGAAGAAAGAGTGTCTGAACTGTTGGACATGTATGCTAAAATGAATGCACAAAAATCCAATGATATTACAGTGAATATTACATTCTGAACTTTCCAGAGTTTGAAATGTAAATTTGAGAGAATTTTGTTCCAGGGTTTGAATAATGCTTCTACAGTCAAACTGTGGATGCACTAGTGTGTCATCTGTAAATGCATTCTGCTGTGCGCCCTAGTTATCTCTATCATTAAGCATGTTGCATTGATTAAGCATGAAGCATGGTAAAGGTAAAGTACGAGACTTGAACCGGCATCTTAGCATGCGAGTTTACACCCATATATGCTCAGCTGCCTATCCAGAAATGTTCGGAAGTTTCTGTATGGTGTCACCTCAAGCATCGAAACTCAGATGCGAGGCAACATTCCTCACCTTCCCAGGGTATTATTTATAACCACTATTTATTAACTATAGCAACCAAGAAAAATGTGGAAGCAATAAGGCCTAAGAGGAATACTGTGGCAATAACAGTTGAAGTGAAAATGAACTTAAGAAATTTGAAAGCAATACACAGGTAGTGGATAAAAAGAAGTCGTCGATTGAATGAAACTTTGCAACCGGTAGTGCTAAGAGACAGGAGAGAGAGAAAGAGAACACAAGTAGTTAGTTATTTGGTGTGCTTCTGGAAGAGGATTCCACTCCTAAACAGTAAATTTTCTCTTCCTCATCATGCAATTTTCATTTGTAATATATACTATTTATATTCAGACACTACATGGAAATACATTAAAGAAAGAAGAGAGGCAAAGAGAGCCATGACTAATGTAAAGACGGATCTTGGAAAGGTCCTGGCAAAAGCAACATACAAAGAATTAGACAACAAAGTAAAAAGTTTGGCAAGAAGAGGTATGAGAGCTTATATAGACAGTTTGGCAGAGAAAGAAGAGACAGCTGCAATTACAGAAGACAGCAGAACTCTCTATACTGTACAAAAGTTGCTGACAAACACCTACACATCCAGTGGAGCACCAATTCTAGACAAATCTGGTTCAATGCTAACTAGCGCAGATATATAAGCACGTTGGGCAGAACACTTCAAAGAAATTCTTAACCGTCCACCACCCCACAATTTGGGAGCCGCGATAGCTCAGTGGTTAGTGAACTGGACTACAAAGGACTACCTACAAGAGGTAGGGTTCAATCCCAACCGACGGCCTCCGGTTCACCCAGCCTTTAATGGGTACCGGATTTTTTTCTGGGAAAGTAAAGCGGCACGGGCGTAATACCGACCACATTACCACAAAAATCATGTGCCGAGGGTCTGTAAAATTTATGGTCACTAAAACTCCATATTCCCTATACGCTGCTTGGCGTGGCGGGGGTACTTTACTTTTTTTTTTTACCCCACAATTTAATAGATTTTGAAGCTGAAACACCAGCAGCAGAATTAGATATAAATTTAGATGACTTTACCTTGAGCTAAATTGAGACCTCCTTAAAGTGTATGGCCAACAACAGGGCTGCTGTAGAGTTAACAGCTGAGATCCTCAAGGCAATTGATAGCCATAATATTATACACCTCCAGAAAATGCTCAACATCATTTGGAAAGCAGAGAAGGTGTCTCATAAGTGGAAAAAAGGAATCATTGTTAAGATCCCAAAAAAGGGCAATCTCAGAGATTGTAACAACTGGAGAGGCATGATGCTTTTGTCAGTTGCCTCAAAGTTATTCTGCAAAATCATTATGAATAGAATAAAGGATTCAATGGATACAGTAATGCGTGAAGAACAGGCTGGGTTTAGAAAAGGGAGAAGCTGCCTTGACCACAGTTTTACTCTACAACTTATATTGGAGGAACACATTGAAAAGCAAAAACCTTTTGTACTTAACTTCATTGACTTCAAAAGAGCATTCGATAGCATTCATAGAGATTCTTTGTGGAGAATTCTAAAGCAATATGGCATACCATAAAAAAATCATAAATATTATCAAAGACATGTATGTGTAGTTCGTACAGAAGAAGGACTGAGTGAATGTTTTCCAATAGAAACTGGGGTTAAACGAGGACGTATTTTATCGCCCTTGTTATTTAGAGCCGTTATGGACTTCATAATGAAGAAATGCTGCACTGGTAACAAAGGCATCGAATGGATACAAGGAGACTATTTGGAGGACCTCGACATTACAGATGACATAGTCTTCATCAGCAGTCAGATAAAAACGATGCAGGAAAATACAAATGAACTATCATCAATAGCCAGCAAAATTGGGCTTGAAATCAATCATGAAAAGACTAAGGTCACGAAAAGCTTAATTCCAACAGATGACAGATTATACATGGAAAACATACCAGTGGAAGAGATCAATTACTTTATCTATCTTGGAAGTCACATTGATCGGGAAGGGGATACAAGTAAAGAAATTAGAATTAGAATAGCTAAAGCAACAATGTCTTTCAGAAGCCTTGAAAAGTTGTGGAAATCAAAACTCATCAGCACAAACACAAAACTTAGTCTATTCAAATCAAATGTACTATCTACCCTTACATATGAATGAGAGCTGGAAAACAAGAGACATAGAAACAAAGTTGAACACATTCGAAAATAAATGCCTAAGGAAAATACTTGGTATAGCATGGAACGAATTCAAAACATATGAAGAAATGAGAGAAATCGCCAATCAACCATTAATATCTTCAGTAATCAAGAAAAGGCGGTGGTCTTATGTTGGACATGTGATGAGAAGAGATAACAGCTGAATAACGAAGCAAGCCCTCATGTGGGAAACAACAGGTAAGAGGGAAAGAGGCTGACCCAGAGAGACACTGAGAAGAACATTGATCAGACAGGCAAGAGCGAAAGGAATCGGCTCCCTCATTGAGATAGAGTTGCTTGCACAGAACAGAGACAAATGGCCAGATTTGATAAAAGATCTTTACAAGGATTGAAAACTGCTAGAATAAAAATTTATATAAGAGAAAGAGTATCTGGGTCTATGCCCTATAGGCCAGCGAAGGCTCGAAAGGTCAATAGATAGATAGATTTATATTTATGTTTTATTTATTGTTTTGATGTTATAAGTAATTATTTATGGCATTTAATTGCTATATCTTTACCTTAAGTAAAGGACAAGGGGTAGGGTTCGATCCCAACCCACGGCTTCCAGGTTCACCCAGTCTTAAATGGGTACCGGATTTTTTTCTGGGAACGTAAAGCAGCACGGGCGTAATACCGACCACATTACCCCAAAAATCATGTGGTTTGTAAAATTTATGGTCACTAACACCATATTCCCTATATGCAGCCACTTGGTGTGTCGGGGGTACTTTACTTTTTTTTCTTTTTACCTTAAGTAATATAGTATTTGCTATTTTAATTTATCAAAATGGGTATTGTTTAAGGTCTGGGAAATCAGCTACATTGGTGAGATGAATGATAAAGTGTCCAAAGAGTGTAGCAGAAGGACACAGATAGTGAATGTAGACAGTAATAGTTAATACCTAATTTTGTAAGGGCAGATTTGAATGTAAATAGTGTGTTAATATTGCAATAAGACTTTTGAGTTATAGTGTACTGTTATTGCAGTAGGAGTTATGTTCTATAGTGTGTTGTTGCAATAACATAAAAGTAGAATGTTATTGCAGTGAGAATTACATGTGGTAGTATTCTGTTATCACAAAAAGGATTATGTGCTATACTTTATGTCTGATTCAGGAAAGAGATGGTGAATTAAGTAATCCTCCACCTGGCATTGTGGTTGATCATACAATTACTAGAAGGGACAGGTAAGAAGCACCATAACAGAAAATGTCATGTACTTGTTTGTACACATATAAATAATGATATTGAAATGTAATTTTGTTTGTGTCAGGAAAAAAATGATTGCACCCACCTTTTCCAGAGGTCTTCCTCTTTTTCTGTATTCTGATGTTTCTCATAGAAGAGCCCGCTTTGGATTTCTGTTGTTCTCTCATCTCAGCACATGTCCGACGTGCATATATCCATCTTCTCTTTCTAACTGTAGATGAGATCATTTGTTGCATGTATAGATATGGAGAACAAAAATATTGGATACTGGGACCAACAACAAGGTCAGTGCCGTGCATGGGCGAAAAAGTGTTTTAAAGTTTGATTTGGGAGTGAACAGTATATTTAAAAATAACTCCAGACAGCCTAGGAAGCAGACACAAGGTCAACAGAGAAAAATATGTGTGGGTAGATAGACAATAACAGAGCTCAGAAGTCATTGAAATATAAGAAGGAAATCCTACTTCCAGGCCAGTCAGAAATTAGAGCCGAGAAGACAGACAGGCAGAGATAGATGCCGAAATGGCACAAAGCTAAAAGAGTTCCTTAGAAGGAGAATGCTTAGTGCGAGCGATGATCTCTAGCATTTGTTGATTATCCAAGCTGAAAGAATGAGAATTAATTTAAGGAATGTGTTAAAGGAGAAAGAGACACCTAATAATATTAACAAGATGAATAGGACGAAAAAACACAACATGAAGTCATCATTATACATCAAGTCAAGATAGAAGCAAATAGATTCAAAAAGCTATTCAAAGAAGTACAACTGATTGAAAAGGAATAAACAGTCAATTACACATGGCCGTTTCTCTTATCTCTATATCAGTCATGAAATCATACCATTGTGCACGGGTTATTCTTATTAGGCATTTGTCTTCAAAAGCATTTAGTTTTCTCTCAATCTGTTTTGTTGTTTTCCAGCTTTCACATACATAGGTAAGCAGGCTATTGTATACGGAAAAATAAAAATGTTTATTTCAAACTATTTGCATTTGCCTTTTTAAATAAACAGTAGACAATATTTAGCAAAGTAGAAATGATTTCTGAGTGAGAAGCATCAGCTCTACAAAGATTTATGAAAGTGGCAAATACAACATGGAAAACTGTTCAGTCTCATTTTACAGACCTAGGTAATGTCTACAACATCTGATGTAACATTGTTTAGTTGTGTTTGACAGAAAGTAAAGTTTAACTCAATGCTCGTCTTTTTCTCAGGTATGATTTTTTTATTGTCTCACAACATGTGCGTCAAGGCACAGTCAGCCCAACTCACTACATTGTCGTGGAGGATGGCCTTGGTCTCAAGCCAGACTATATGCAAAGACTGACATATAAAATGACCCACTTGTATTATAATTGGCCAGGCACAGTTCGGGTGCCAGCTCCATGTCAGGTTAGTTCTGTCAATAACCAGTTACTAGAAGTTTGTGTGATGTTGACATTTAACGCTTAGCTCTGGCACAGAGACAATCAGTTAAATTATATTAAGGTTTTATTAAAGTAACATTTAGTTTGCCTTTCCTTCAATAAAAATATGTACATCACATACATGTAATTTTTTCCTCTTGAGACATGACTACAGCATCACAATGTACCAATGTCTCTTTTTAGGTAATACTTTTATCTCTAAGTAGATAAAGAACATATTAGACAAAAAGTGGATACCATCAACACATTTTTAATAAGAAATGGATTACAATTGTAATCTCAAAACAAAAACTAAAATAGTCACCAGGATTAACTGAAAGTTCCAGAGATAAAATCCCTGGGAGCAGCACTTGGTGAAAGTATTTTTAACTATAGTTGGATTACAGGGAAATTGTTACAGATCTGGAGGCAAATAACAACGATCACCTTAGAAACCAGATGGTACAGCTGCATCCACCTACTGACCAATAAACCTTATAAGCTGTGTCTTCAAATCAATGGAACAAATTACCAGTAAAAGATTGAATAGAAAAAGAAGAAGCCTTAAACAACTGCAAGAAGGATATAGACAAAAATACTTGACAATATAAATTGATAGAATAGACCCAAAAAAAATCCCATAGCACCTTAATGGAAATATGCTTTTTGATGTCCATATTTTTTAACCATCTGCACAGTTTTTTGGAAGTTTGATTAGCAATAATCTGGCAAGAGTTCTCTGTCCTCTAAAGTATCCTGGTACTCAGTTAAGGCTGAGTGAACCTAGGAGCAATACATTTGAATTGAACCAAACCTCATGTTCTGAGCAGACAAGTTGACTAACCACTCCTCTATTGTAGCTTGAAGCATGGATGTCTGTTGTTAAAATGTCCTATTTTCTTTCATTTACTATTATAGTGTTATTTGAGAACAGTTTTATAATTTTAAAAAATTAACTTTAATTTCTTTTCATATTTCTCTACCATCTTCGTGAGCTGTCACCGTGACTTATGAGTACATATTCTCCTATTTGTTGTCTCATCTACTGTATATTGAATAAAAATATGCTAACCCATATCTCTTGTAATTTTATTTTAGTATGCTCACAAATTGGCTTACCTGGTAGGAGAGAGCATTCACAAAGAGCCTGCAGAGTGTCTGTCAGATCGTCTTTTCTTTTTGTGAAAGTTAACATTTGGCACTGTACAGAAATAAATTTGGCAGCATCAGAAGAGGACAACTTACTTAGAGCTCTGTTACTGTTTGGTGATCACGACTTTTTATTACATTTGATATTAATAAGTCACATTATGAGCACATAACCTCCACTTTTAAATAACATATAAATAGTTCAATGAGACATAACATTTTCATACTATTTTGTAGCAGCAGTTTAATTTCATGGTATGGTTTTTTGTATTTTAACTTGTATATTATAGGAATGTTGCATACAGAATATTTTGTGCATTGTGTTTCTTGAAATTAACAGTGAAATGTGCCTTGAATGTCATTGTAGTTTTTTAACTTTTGGCCACAGCTGACAGTGTGGACCATAAGTCACAATGGAGTTTAAACAGAAAATAGCATCGCTATTTTCTTTATTGTGTGTGTGTTCTTTTTGGTGATTTAAATAGTTGTTGTAGAAATTGAGTATATAAAGATTAACAGTTACAATGAATCAAAATTGATAACTTTTCGGAAATTAGAAATTGCTTAATCTCACTCAAAAAGTTGATAGCTGCCTCAACGGTGCACTTTTGAATCTATGATTGTCACTTGCATTGATTTTTCCAGCAGCAATGCCCATCTTTTTAACTTGCAGTGATTTAAGAGATCACATTTAGCCAGGCAAAAACTCAAAGGAGACATCTTTTTAGAGCTCCAAGCATTTGAACCTAGAGCTTAAACATCTGTAATGATAAATGATCTGATAGTAACCTGTATTTGTGATGATAACAGTATAGAGGAATCCCCTTTATAAAAGCAGGGGAGTGAAGGAAAGAACAAAAAGTAAACAAACACAAATATACTAATATTTAAATTCCTTCATGACTTAAGGCTCACCCTGTGTCAAGTAACACATGTAAATATTTTAATGTAATTAATGTCCTTATTAGCTCATTTTTAAAAACACATTTACTTGATTCTTTATTTTAGTTTTTAATGGAACAGAAGTGTATGCATACAGTATTCATATGAACAATGACAGATGTGTCTGTAGAATTGACATTAACAAGTTAGTTGTGTCTAAAAACAGCATTGGTAATCTTTAACCATTTTCCATAGTGGTTTTTGTTTTACTTCATCATCATCCTCATTAATTACCATGACTCTGCTCAACTTTCTCTACATTATCAATATTGGTAATGTTGACCTCTTGCCATGCTCTTAAACTGTTTATCAATTTTTTGTTTACCTCACTTCTTCCCTAAATGTTTCCAGTTGTCAGAATATGTGTTTTAGCTGTTCCTCATTTCACTTTGTGGCCAAAAAATTATCTGTATTTGTCTTGATTATGGCAGCAATCATTCTTTTTTCTTTGGTCTCATAGAATATTCTTATTACTTGTTTTAGCTGTCCATAGTGTTCTCATCATTCATCTGTAAAATCACATTTCTGTGGCTTCTAATGATTTTCAGTATGTTTTTGGTGTCAGTTTGTACAGGGTTCACTTCTATATATCACAACTACCTCTACATTGTTGAATAATATCTTTTTCATTCTTTGGTATGTAGTGTTTTGCTTCACCACAACTAAGAACTGCTGAGTCTAATGCAGCAAATACTACATTGAGTAATCTGCATTTATTGTGTGGCTGTTGAGTGAAGTGTGTACGGTGATTGTGCTTGTTGAATGCTGGGCAATAGCTTTTTAGTTCTGAAATTGAATCTTTGACTGGTAGTTTCTAAAGTAGGATAGTTTGTTTTTTTAGTTCTGACATTGAATTTTTGACTGGTAGTTTCTAAAGTAGGATAGTTTTTTTTTTTTTTTAGTTCTGACATTGAATCTTTGACTGGTAGTTTCAAAAGTAGGATAGTTTTTTTTTTTTTTAGTTGTGACATTGAATCTTTGACTGGTAGTTTCTAAAGTAGGATAGTTTTTTTTTTTTAGTTGTGACATTGAATCTTTGACTGGTAGTTTCTAAAGTAGGATAGTTTTTTTTTTTTTAGTTGTGACATTGAATCTTTGACTGGTAGTTTCAAAAGTAGGATAGTTTTTTTTTTTTTTTAGTTGTGACATTGAATCTTTGACTGGTAGTTTCTAAAGTAGGATAGTTTTTTTTTTTTTTAGTTGTGACATTGAATCTTTGACTGGTAGTTTCTAAAGTAGGATAGTTTTTTTTTTTAGTTGTGACATTGAATCTTTGACTGGTAGTTTCTAAAGTAGGATAGTTTTTTTTTTTTTAGTTGTGACATTGAATCTTTGACTGGTAGTTTCTAAAGGATGATAGTTTTTTTTTTTTTTTTTAGTTCCATTTAGTTCCACTTTACCTGACAGATCATCCTCATTGGGCATAGTTCCATTTCAATATTGAGACTCAATACTGCACTGTATGAAAATAAAAGTAAATTATCGTGTGAACAGCCATAGACATAACACTAATACAGCTGAAGTCTGAGAAGGGTGTGATCTATCACAACTACAAATTCTTTATTGGCTAAACCACTAAAGCTGCAAACTCCAAACCAGATTTGTTAAAACTAGCTGCTATTTGCTAATGACAAGGGTCTAATATACAACATTAAATGTGAGCTTACACATAACATCAAATATCTCATCACCATCTACCAAGAGCACAACATAAAGATAAACAATGGGAAGACGTAAATATTTTCAATAAAGCAAAGTCCATCTCAAAGTTATATTACCAACAGTGTGAACTAAACCAAGTAAAAGAGTTCAAGGCAGTATCTTCACCGACAATAGTAAATTAGGTAAAAAGATTAAAATCAGAAACTATAAAATCAGTTGAAGCCTGGAAATGCTCCTGTGCTGATAAAACAAAAATTGATAGATGCACTTTTTATACCAACGTTATGTTACCAATGTCAAATATTCCTTGAAAGTTGCAAGTGTTAAATCATATTCAAAGTGAGATGTATAAGAAATGCTACAGACAAAAGAAGGAGCAATAGAGTAGAAAATGAAACTGAGGAAAACTGTAGCACATCAAAGAATTCAGTGATTTAGACATTTGGCCAGAATGAAACAAAACCAATGTGTGCATACTGCATGAAAGTATCAGGCTACAAGGCTAGAGTAGGAAAAGGTGAAGAGCCAGAGAGTCACTTATTTAATTGAAGATGATAACAACACAACCTACTTAGCTAGTTATGCCCTACTATGCTGTAGTTTACATACATTGTCATGAGGTACTGCACCATTTTGTTGACCTATTTGTCATCCATTCATCTTTACCATTTTTGTTGCATCCCCTTGGTTATCTTGATTTTTATCATTTTAATTACTCGTACAATCATTGTTGGCATGAATTAACAATTTCTGAACTGGAAACAATTACACACCTCCAAACCAATGGAAGACAGAAGAGACAGCAAGACTCAACAACAAACTAAAAAAAGTTAGATTGACAAATCGCTCCATACACCAGAAAATAATTGTGGAAAGGCTCGCCTGAAGGGGAACGATTTTGTGGAATCATCACATTCCTGATAATATAAAGAATTCCTAACATAGTGAATAAGAACAGTCTGAATGTGCAACAAGGATGACAATAACATTAAAACACATGCCTACATGGATGGAACAACATTTAATGCACCAGTAAGTGGAGAAGGAGTCTTTATTAGTGTAACCAGTGGAGCACAGAAGAGTATCTTTTTGACTACAAGAAAATATGCAGGTAGTCTTAAGGCAGAACAACTAGGGTCTGAGAAGAAAGTGATCTGTTACAACTTCAGTTCATCATCAATATGGACCTAACTATTTGCTACCTTCTATATTTTCCCACCATATATGACAGATGTTATTATGCACATGACATATAAATAAATGACATAACAAAATGCTGCTGCTTGTTTTAAACAGCCTACCCACAGATGACTTTGTTATCTGGACAGCTATAGAACACATCACTACAGCCTCTTATCAGCTCCAAAAACAGTGGAAAAGGTAGAAATTTGGACAACGCCATGGGGTCTAAAAATAAACAATATGAAAACTACAACCAACAATCTTCTCACTCTCCCCACACAAAGAAAACAAATCAATCTGGAAAACCTTACAATAGCTCAAACCAACACACCATGTCTGGGAGTCACCCTTGGCTCTAGGCTTACCTGGAAACTCAATATTGAAAGAATTCAAGCAAAGGCCATCCAAAGACTGCCAATGATGAAAAAACTAGCTCGTACATCCTGGGGAGCAATCAAAAAGATCCTAAAGCAAGTCTACACTGGAGCAGTCAGACCCATCATGGAATATGCCTCAAGCTCCTGGGCAACAGCAGCCAAGACGAACCTGGGAAAATTAGATAAAGTCCAAAACATGGCATTCGAAACACCCTAAAAACACAAATAGGTCCCATTGAAACAACCTTACTTGACAAGCTATGGGGAACTGGTGATGACCTCAAATGCACTGTCTTTTTCATGACCCAGGCTGTCTAAATGCATGTCAATCTGATTGCTGAAGAAGATAGAAGCTATAGATATGCATATCTGTGAGTCAGTGCCACCAGAGGACATCCAATGAACAGTGTGATTACAAAGGTAAAAGGTAACTAGTTCAGAAGAGGAAAATTGTGGATGTGTCAGGCAGAGGATATTCGCGAGGTGTATTCACCACAAGGCATTGTGAACTTCAACTCATGTCTCCCTGTGAATTCAAAGAGAAAATTCATCTTTCTTCGCCGATTTCTCAGAGAAGCACTCCCTTCAAAGATAACTTTATCATCTCCCTTTGGCTAATTCATGAAATAACTAGTTTTAAATTATCTCCCTGCCTTTGTTATCCATGTGCTCCACACCAACTCTGTCTTATTTCCCAACAGACGGGTCGAGAACAAGGATGGTTTCTTGTGTCCCACAATATCATTCGTGCCATCATATGCTAATGATGTCACATGTCTTATATTGGCAAGTCTGGGAGATGCTTAGCTGACAGATTTTGTGAACACCTTCAGGATGTTAACAGAATACTGGCACTCCGGTGGTGTCCCATTTCAATTCTTCAAACCACAACGGCAAAAATGACATTCATATCACTGGTATTGTCCTATGCCATTCCAGTGACCACAGCTGGTCCGTCTTGGAGAATCGACTTAGTCCATTTGGGTTCGCTAACCCCATGAAGCATGAAAGTACCACATTCATACAAGAGGCATTCAAATAGTAATGCGCCACATAAGCTTTCTCAGCTAAAAATAAACTTAGAAGCATGACATTTTGCATACTATAAATATGGCATGTGTCGATTGTTTGTACCAAATTGCACTGCAATCGACTAAATAATATGACTGCACTGAACCGTTGAAATGGAGCATTTTAGCAACATGCTTTATAAGTAGAGAATTGTGATAGAATTTCTCATTCTAGAGAAGCAAACTGTGGTGAACAATCACAAGCACCTATGTGATGTGTATGGAAGTCTTGCAGTTGACAGGAGCACAGTAAGTCACAGGGTTCAGAGAATAAAAGAATTGGAAAGCCTGCCGCAGTCACTAATGAAAAGATGTTGAAATGCGCTGAGGGCATTATTCCTGCTGGTAGGCGCATCACTGCTCAACAATTTGCCTTAAAGTTGTCAGTCAGCATTGGTAGTGCAAATGCAATTATAAAAACTAGAATTCTCTAAGGTTTGTTTAAGATGGTTTCTACGAAATCTCACATATGAGCACTGATTGCAAAGGAAAGCAATTTCTTCTGAACTGTTTGAGTGTTTCAATGTTGATGGAGAGAGCTTTTTGACTAAGATTGTTACAGGGGACGTAACCTGGGCACATCATTTTGAGCCTTAGACAAAAAAACAGTGAATGGAGTGACATCATCCATACTCACCACAAAGAAAGAAATTCAAGACATCTCCTTCAGCTGGAAAGGTCATGGTCACTCTTTTGGAACATTGAAAGTGTGATCTTGTGGATGTTATGCCAAGAGATGAGAGTGAAGCAGTGAGTATAAGGTGGGGGACAAATGGGAGTGTATGGGAGAAGTTGAGGGTTAGTGAGAAGGTGTTAACTAAAAAGAGAATCAGCGAGTCCACGGGGAAAGGTGATTAGTAATAAAGATAATAGAGAAACATCGAATCGCATGGGAAAGAATAAGACACAATTGGGAGTGAGTTTGAAATGTAAAACGGGGTATGATTGGTCAAAAGGAGGGAAGTGAGGAAGAATGATAGGTTGGGAAGTCAGTCGAGATAAAACGAGTGCTCAGTGTGGACGGTTTTGTTGTTTGGCAAACAGGTACCGCGAGCATAGTGAGTTGTGGTGCCCACTAGGGGTTAGAGTTAGTCAGTTGGGGTACAGCGGTCGAGTAACCCAAACCATGCTGCAGCTTCATGGACAGTCAGAATTGTGTTATAATAAGGAGTTCTGAAACTCAAAACCAATGAACAGTGTAGGGCTAGTGAGCTAGATAGAGTTTACAGATTCATGGACAGTTAGATTTGTGTTAGACTACGGTGTTATGAAACTCAAGTCAATGAACAGTGTAGGGCTAGTGAGCTAGATAGAGTTTACAGATTCATGGACAGTTAGACATGTGTCAGAATAAGGAGTTATGAAACTCAAAACTAACGACCATGGTAGGAGTAGTGAGCTAGAGTTCACAGATTCATGGACATTTAGAATTGTGTTAGAATCAGGAGTTATGAAACTCTAAGCCAACGAACAGTGTAGGGTTAGTGAGCTAGAGAGAGAGAGTTCACAGATTAATGGACAGTCAGATTTGTGTTAGTGTAAGGATTTATAGAGTTCACAGATTTGCGTGCATTCAGAATTGTGTTAGTGTCAGGAGTTATGAAACTCTAAGACAGCGAACAATCTACGTGACAGGAAACTAGACAGCTGTCACAAATTCATGCTCAAAGTTGAATACAGTGTTATAATGTAGTTGCTGCATCCAGAAGCAACAAACAAAGTAGGTGGCAGGAAGAGAGATAGCTAGAAGTAGTAGAAGTTCAGGCTCAGTGATGAGTGTGTGCTTAGAATGTAGTTGTGAACCACAGTAGCAACGAACAACTTACTTGACAGGGAGCTAGACAGCTTCACCAATTCATGCTCAATGATGAATACAATGTAGTAATATAGTTGCGGCATCCAGGCACAACAAACAAAGTAGGTGGCAGGAAGAGAGACAGCTTTAGTAGAAGTTCAGGCTCAGTGATGAGTGTGAGCTTAGAATGTAGTGGTGAACACAGTAGCAACAAACAAATTACTTGACAGGGAGCTAGACAGCTTCCCAAACTCATGCTCGATGATGAGTACGAGGTCATAATGTAGTTGCGACATCCTGACGCAACGAACAAAGTAGGTGACAGGAAGAGAGACAACTTGAGCGAGTTCAGGCTCATTGATGAGTACAACATTAAAGTGTAGTTGTAGGTTCCGAACCAACGTGGGTGCTGGTAAAGGGCACCAGCAGACAACAGTAGGAGAGTCAGCAGCATCAACCAGTGGCCTACAAAGTGAAGGGGTCATTTAGACTTTAGTGTGCGGAGTCAGAGGCAGGGCATGTGGGCGCCTTGTGCGGCTGCCATACAATGTGAGAAGAGCCTCTAGACACATGCTGTGGGTGTGTTGTATAATTATGATATGAGGTGGAAATTCATGCAAATAAACCTCGAAAAATGAGCTAGTTTTCAATATGTTACCTGGTGTTCATTAACTATTTCCTAGCATGCAGTATGTGTATGTCTGTGCCTAGTGAAGAACGAAACTGGGTGGGCCACCAAGCACAAGCAGTCGTCACATTGAACAGTGCAAAATACCAGAGTATACAACCACATCGATTAAGGGGAGCCAAGCAGCAGTACAGCCTTTAGCCGAGCTGACCGGATGTCAGTACTGAGAGGGCAGTGCAGTGTCCAGGCAAGACGAGCTTCAAGATTCATCAACATCGAGTCCACGAATAGGTCAACCCGTACGGAATGGGGACTGGCCTGTATCAAGTGGGCTGATATGGGGTCAAGACGAGCTGTCCGGGGCAAGACGCCACCAGCAATCCACGTGCCTGCAAGCCACAACAAGCATTGAGGTCAAGGGTGTTCAATTTGATCATAAGTTCTAGTTGAGGTCAGCAGGCTGCAGAGTGCTGTGTGATTTAAGAGCGCTTACTGGTATAAGACAATCAGTTCGCAAGCTTACATTAAAACATTGAAGAAACTCAATCAACGTGTTCGCAGAGTTTGGCCACACAAAAATCCAGCAGACCTGCTTCTCCTTCACAACAATGTGTACCCTCACACAAGTCTGGCAACACAGGAAGCAATCACCAGATTGGGTAGTACTGTAATTCCCCATCCATCATACAGCCCTGATTCGGCACCCTCTGATTTCCATCTCTTCGGTCCACTTAAAGATGCCCTCCGTGGAACAAGGTTTGAAAACGATGGAGTGATCCATACAGTGAAGAAAAGGCTACATGATTAAGACAATAACTGGTACAGGCCTGGAATACATGCACTTGTTGCACGCTGGCATAGAGCTGTACAAGTGGATGGGGATTATGTTGAATGATACTGATGTTTACATGACATACCATATATATTGTGTAAAAATGTAATACTTTTTGAATTAACGGTTCCCGAGAAAACTGATGTGGTGCATTACTTTCTGAATGCACTAAGTGTGTGTGTGTGTGTGTGTGCTTGCGTGCGTGCATGCTCGCACTGTTGTATATGCATAGATATGTATAGACATTGCCTATGACGTTATAGTTGAGGTAACCTATAAAATATCCCCCCCACATAATTTTAGAATCCTTCCACCTGCGTTTTCTTAGCCTTCCCATTAGCTGGTCAACTACAATCTGTATCCTGCACGGACTAGCCATCATTCATTTTCCTCCTGACCTCAGTGCATTACTCAGGGAAAGACATTTTGGTTTTTATTTCTCATTCTAGTTTAGATTATTTTGTTTTAGATATTTCATTATTATTTAACTATGTAGGACAAATTTTATTAACTTACGTATATATGTGTGTGTTGATTATTGTTCCTGCTGAAAGCCTATTGAGCCAAAACGTTCAAATTTGTGTTGTCCCATTAATTACGTAAAGCTTTAACCAAACCATTTAATCTATTTTTTTCCCATTTCTCCTTTACAATCAGCTTTACTGCAGTTTCACATTTTTATGCATTTCTTTGCCTTGACCCCTTGGTTATCCAACTGCCTGTATTAAGAAACTCATCACAATTGGACTTGGGGAAAGAATAGATACGGGCGCCGACTGGATGCTCTATCTCCTTCTCATTCTGTGCATTCTGGGAATGCAGGCAATAAGATTTATTGGAGGTGAAGGCCAAAGTTCAGGCATTTATTCATGAAAAATGTTTGGAGGGAGATAACTGTCATTTACACTAATGGGTTAGTGGTACAACATATGCAAGGTTCATGGGCTATCATCCTCCAGCTCCTAAGGATATCAATACCAGCTGGAAGAGAGGACAAATGCCTACAACCTGGAAAAAAACCCATTATGGTGCCCATCCTAAAACATGGAAAAGACTCACTGGACCCATTTAGCTACGGACCAATTAGCCTACTAAGCTGCTGAGTAAACTCATGGAAAGGTTGGTCAACAGAAGACTCATGTGGCATCTGGAGACAAAACAACAAATATGCCACAACAAAGTGGTTTCCGCCAGCACAGATCAACTGAAGACCTGATTACCTACATCACACAGGAAATTGAGGATGCCTTACGAGAAAAGAAACACATACTGACAGTGTGGGTTGACATAGAGAAGTCAAGTTTCTCAGACTTTGTATCCAAGTCCTCTAAATTGAACTGGATATCTCAATACCTACAAGACTGAATGGCCAGAGTACAAGGACAACTAAGTAAGAAAGCCAGAATCGAACAAAGTGTACCACAAGGCAGAGTACTGTCCCCAACACTTTTTCTAATCTTCATAAATGACATCGTAGAGACCATTCCACCTAGAATACATGCAGCAATGTACGCATATGACCTGGCGATATGGGCACAAGAAGAATTTGTGTCTTTGGCTAGCTCCAGAATGCAAGATGCCCTAGAAAAACTTGAAAAATGGATGGACACTTGGCTACAACCCATTAATGAAAAAAAAAACTACATACACAATTTTAAGCCCATCAAGAAGCAAACACTGCAAATTTGGAGATAAAAGACCACTTCCTATTAACCAAAATTCAACATATCTTGCCGTCCCCAGACCACAAAATAAAAGTAGAGTAAAGTACCCCCGTCACGCCAAGTGGCGTATAGGGAAATATGGTGTTAGTGACCCTATATTTTACAGACCTTCAGCACATGATTTTTGGGGTAATGTGGTCGGTATTACGCCCGTGTTACTTTACTTTCCCAGAAAAAAATCCGGTGTTCATTTAAGGCTGGGTGAACCCGGAAGCCGTCGGTTGGGATCGAACCCTACCCCTTGTCCTTTGTAGTCCAGTTCACTAACCACTGAGCTATCGCGGCTCCCCCAGACCACAGAATGACATGGAAAAATCAGACAAACAAAGCAAACAAAAGAGCCAGAAAAAGAACAGATATGAAGAAATTAGCAGTAACGGACTGGGGTGTAGACAGCAATATCTTGAAACGACTATACACAGGAAGAGTAAGAACAGTCCTAGAGTATGGAGTCATAGCCTGGGCTACAGCTTTCAAATCGCAATTTAGCAAACTTATCAGAACACAAAACCAGGCTGCCGTAATCATCACTGGTTCTATAAAATTTACACCTATCGAGACTCTAGAAACAGTAATAGGCCTGCAGCCTTTGGAAGACAGATGGAAAACTAAAGTAATGCAACAAGTGAAGAAATATAAAAGGCTCCCTAACCACCCCATGCACCAAAGAATAACTGGTTTAGGAAAAAGAAGGCTAAAGAGGAGCAACTTTGCGGCAATCTCCAAAGAATTGACAACTAGCGTTCCATTACTGTCCCAAACAATGCCAAAACCCATAAACCCATCTGGTATGACTCCCCAGGGGAAATATAAAATACCAGAACTTAAGGAAGACAATAGGAATCACCCAAGCAGACACAGAGAAAGAGCGCATGGCAGAAAAACACATAGACAACAACTAGCCATAAGACTCCTGGTCTCAAAAATACACAGATGGCTCTGCTACAAATGCCACCAGAAATGGAGAAATAGGTGTGTTCTTGAGGCTGAATAACCTGAAAGACATCACCAAGTCAATGGCTACTGGGAAATTCTCAAAAACATAAAGCAGGAACTGAAGCCCTAAAAGATGCTGCAAAACTAACTATCCAACACAAAAATAACGTGCACAAGAAATTGGTAATACTGACCAATGCAATGTCAGTCCTTCTTCTTCTTCTACCTTTCAGCTGCCTTTGGAGCATAGGTCTTCAACAAACACTTTCCAAGCCGTTCTGTTTCTTGCCATTCATTGTCAGTCCTAACAACTCTAAAAACCCCCAGCAACAGTAAGATAGATGACTTGAGAACAACCCGAGACAAATTGTGCTATAACTTCCAGAGAGTGGTCATCCAGGGGATACCATCACACTGTAATATACAAGGAAATGAATGCGCAAACAAATTAGCTAAGGAGGGAGGGAAATTACCACAAGAGAACCATCTGGTCAGCTATGATGAAGCCAAATCCATCATCAAAGGCCAGTATATTGAAAAATGGAAACAAGAATACCCAAAGTACAGGGTGTTTATAAAGTCCCACTACACTTTGTATATAGAACACATTTGAAAAAAAATAAGTAAATGACGTCTTAAAAAATGTGCTGCACAGTCCATCATGAAGCAAAATGCAGTGAATGGCTGTCATCTGCTGGAGTAATTCTTTGCACTCAAAACAGAATGATGTTATCAACAGAAGAAAGAATTTTTTTGGTTGAACAAGTGTTTCAAAAGGGCGGTCGACACACACAGATGGTTGTTCAAAGATTTATAGCAAGATTTCCTGATAAACAACCTCCTCATCACATAATGGTTAGAAATTTATTAAATAAGTTTCATGCTATGGGAAATGTGGAAGATGCTCTGCGATCTTGTAGGCCTGCTGTGCTTGAAGAAAAGTGTCTAGATATCCAAGGCATAATCTTGAAAAGCCCAAGCAAGTCCTTAAGGAAAATGTCACAAGTGAACGTATCAGTGGGCACAGCGCACAAAATTCTTAAACACCGTTACATTTTTATCCATACAGGATTCCTGTTGTGTCTGAGCTAAAAGAGTGTGACTATCAATCCAGAGTCAACTACTACTGCAAGTGGCTTCAAGCATTTTTAGCTGAAGAAGACGACTCGATTCTTGATGTAACATTCTTCTCTGATGAGACATGATTTCATCTATCTGGATGCATTAATAGCCAAAATAATTGTATTTGGAGCAGTTTTAATCCCAATGCATTTCATGAAGTGCCTCTACACAAAGCAAAAATTGGGGTATGGTGTGGCATCGGTAGAAAATGTTTAATTGGACCAATTTTCTTCAACAACACTATTAATGCTGATCGGTACCATACTGACATACTGAAACCTTTATAGAACAGCTGAAGGAACATGAAATTGAGGAAGAGTGGTTCCAGCAAGATGGTGCAACTGCACACACAGCTAGAGCATCACTGCATTTTTTGGAAGAAATTTTCGCAAAACGCATAATGTCACATGGAATTTGATCTGCTCGTTCTCCAGAGATAACTCCATTAGATTATTATCTATGGAGTTTCTTGAAAGGAAATATTTCCAAAAATAATGTACGGACAATTGAGGACCTGAAAAAATCAATCAGAATTACCATTCAAGAAATAATAACAAACACGTGACAGAAGGTAATTGACAATATGAAGAGATGTGTACAGTCAAGTCTTGAAGCCTGTGGTGGACATTTCCAACACCTTTTGCAATGAATAATCTATTGGTACTTTCCAATTTGCTCAAAACAGCATTAGACCATAGCAGTAACTATTGTAACTATTTTAATGACTTTTTAATCTTATTTTTGTGATACTTCATTTACTTATTTTGTTCAAATGTGTTCTATATACAAAGTGTAGTCAGAGATGGATGGAAACCTCCAACTATCAAGAAGGCATCAAGTCATCATTCTTTGCCTACACATTGGCCACAACAGAATGAGAAACCACATGTTCACCAAACTCAAAATAGGAACTACCAGCCAATGCCACTGTACCCTGGATAACATGACAACAAAACACATTCTACAGGATTGCCCCCCGTACACAGACCTGAAGAGGACAATGTGGTCCACAACCACATCCCTGGAAGAGAAACTATACGGGGCAACTGAATCACTGAAACAGACAGCTGCCTTCATAAGAAAGTCTGGAGACCTAGTCTGAATGAGCAATGATCGGAGAAGAAGAAGAAATTTTCTTGAAGGAAAACAGAAAATAAAAACAGTATTCTTCATAAGCATTCAGTCAGTAGTTACAGCACTGAAGAATCATGGAAATACAGATCTGGATGATTTAAGAGCAGCATTGAATACTGAGGGACATAATGAGGAGGAAATGTGAGCACATATGACGTGTTCAGAGTGCAATGCTGATAATCTACAAATAATTTAATAACTGTGATTCTGTGGATTTCAAAGAAAAATTTTCTGAAAATAATGGGACTGACAAGTTGGCAAAGTAAGATATTGTACTAGCCAGATATGAGTTTAACTTATAAGGTTTGTCAGAAACAAGTATATTAAGAAATGATAACACCAGGGTTCCCAGAAAGATAATGCCAACTATCAGCTCAGCTAAGAAGAACAAGTAACATTTTTCAAATCCTGAAATGTCTGTAACAGATTGAAATATAATCTTTTCAATACACTGAGGATAAGAACCTTGGGTTACTGTAACTGGGGCTTAGGCAAAATTACTACAAACACCAATTACTGAGATGCCCAGCATGCAACAGGAAAGGCTCTTTTCACCACCACCAGTACCATAACTGGACAATAGTACCGATATGTCAACAACCTTGAGCCATCCTAAGCTTTCTTTGAATTTGTTAAGATTAAAATGTCTAAAAGTGTACACAGAGTGCAAAAATATACAATTTATAACTATGGTTTGGGGACAGGGTGGTCTATGATCGACATCGGCCTCTGGACAGGAAGGTCTCGGGTTAGAATCCCACCAGAGGTGGTAGAAATTTTTCTTTTCAAATCGGTGTTTTTTTTATACTTTACCCTCCCTTGGTGTCAGGGTGGTGAGATCCGATTTATGGCCCTTAACGGTGAAAAACAGATGATGCCATATGCACTTGCACATGTTAATGAACCCTTGGCAGTTGAAAGTTAAAAAGAAAAGGCCAAAAATTTGCCGCCCAGACAAAATTGTTAAACAACAATCTACCTGTGGCGAAGATGAATATGTTGGGCCAGAAGGTGCAGATATTGAGGCCTTATCATCATAAACTAGCAACACAATCATCATCCCCCCCCCCCCCCCCCCCCAGCTGGTGAATGCTAAGAAAAAGAATTGTTTGAGAGTTATAGTTTTCCTACATTTTGAGCAAATGATAGAAGAAAGTGTGTTGGTAGAAGAGTTAGACCAGCAAACTTAGGCAATAACACTGCATGCTTTTATGATAACTTTAAGGCTCATGGGTCTGTCTTAAGTGTGGTGAAGCTTTATAATTTATCTGGCATATTTTGGTTGTCTGTATATTGCTTTGACTGTCTATTTTGGTTTGTTTGTTCCTCATTTTTGCTTTTTCATTGCCATATAGGATTAAGTGCCCTGGTGTTCACAGAAGAGTTCCTCTTTGCCATTCACTTGAAAAGAACATTTATTATCTTCTGTCGCACTTTGTTGCCAAGCTGGGACATCTTTCACTTTTCCTGAGTCATCAGACCTTGTGGAATATTTTTTAAAACTATTATTTGTCATCTCTTTTTAATCCCTTCTTACTTGACTAGCTTGAATAGCTAGTTTTTAGGGCACCACATGATAGTGGTAAATAGAACTTGATCAACTTTGTTTCACTGCTGTGACTGTGGTGCCAGCAGTTAGTTAGAGCAGCTGACTTCTATCAGCTTTTTGCTATATATCTCTGGTCACTAGCGGGAAAATGATTGTGTGTATGGTTTTTGTAGTCAAGATTGGAAAGCATTCAGAATGAAAGCCTAATTGCAGTGCTTAGATGCACCAAAGATACACCTATCTATCCAGTGAGATACTGTCTTGATGTACATTGCATTAGAGTGTGACACAAGTCTGCTCAGGTCCTAGCTTATTTGAATGTGATAAGAAACAAATCATCCCTTGCATTCAGAATTGGGTGTGACCAAGGCAGATGCCCCTAGCGGCACAGAAAATCCTGGATGACAGAGGCAGGAAAGTTTGTGATGTGAATGGCTTTAAGGCTGGTAAGAGCTGCAAAGATTGGATAAAAGTAGCAGCAAAAAAAGGAGGCTAATCAAAGTCATTATTCAGCTCAGCGGGGAGTACTGCAACTGTGTCTATGGTGCTACAGACATCATAATAAAGGAATCCATTGGGAAAAGTGTCATCACCTCACTCAGGACCTCATCATTTACATGTATGGGTCTGTATCTTGTGGACATATACCAGCATGGCAGAGAGGGAATCTGGCTATTGTAGCATTATGGTGTCAAGTATGAGAATGGAGATAGATGCTGAAACAGCAATGGCGGCATGGCTGGTTACACAGAATGGGGATCACACAGTTTTGATTACAGGCTTAGAAGGTATACTTTTGACAGGCACTCTCTGCGGCAGAAGTGAATGCAGCTCCTGGATGGCTCAAAAGTGAGTGCGTTAACCAGGTGTTTATGGCAATGAAATAGCACTTAAGCTCTCTGGCAGTTCTGGGATTGAGTATCGCCTGATTCTGGACAAAGAGGACATCATTAACTTAGTTCCTCATTCCTTAAAAGAAGAGGAGGAAGATGGGTGAAGCAATGGTGTGTATATTGAGATACTGATGAGTTTAAAGGTGGAAAAGTAGTCTGGTCAATCCAGAGTGCTTAGTAGGAAAAGCTGATGTATCTACAATCAGCACTTTACAGGCAAGCAGTCAGCTATGGGTTGATGTTTGCTTTCAGCCCATGCACTGTCCCATATTTTGACTCCAAATTCAGTTGTCAAAGTCCAGAGCTCGATCCCACCATTGGCGGGGACATTTTGCAAAAATCTAATCTGTGGTTTCCTCATGGCTTTACCCTCCCCTGGCATCTGGGTAGTGAGGTCCGATGCTTAGTCCCCTCGGAAAACTGCGAAGGTCCAGTGTGCACTCATGCATGTTAAAGAACCCTTGGATGTTTACAGTTGAAAAGAGTAGACCAGACCGCTGTCTGAGCAAAAATTGTTCAGCAAATCTACTATGCCAAAGACAGATGTGTCAGGTCAAAAGGTTCAGATATTGCAACATTGCTATAAACTAGTGACACCATGCATTCATGCCCACAAAGTGGGTGAACGCAATGAAGAAGTAGTTATCAAAGTCAAGTGCAAGTAACTCATATTATCCAAGACAAGTTGTCATATTATCCTTGTTACTGGGTGTTGACATTTACAGGTCCTGAATCAATGCTAGGTGTTAGACAGCAGTGATCTTTGCTGTAGGAATCATCATATCAATATTTTGTGCATTTCCAGAAAGAAATGCTATAGTCAATTTGTAATGCAATAATAGTTCTACTGCAGCCCAGCTCTCAGTGATTGTATCACCCTCATATATTGTTGACTGTTATTACCTTCTGCAATCTATGAGTGATTCCACATGTTATTGTTGTAACAATATTACTGCTGTTGAGACTGTTAACTGATGCTGTTTTAATTACATTTATATTACAGTATTGTTTTTAAATTGATGTTTTGCTGTACAGTAATTGTTACTTGTAGGAGGATACAATTATGTTGTTATGGCCTTGTCTGTAAATAGGAGCTCACTTAGAGTGTTCAGTTTTTTTAAGGGTTGCTGATTTGCATATTTACATATATGAGTTCTTTGGTGTTATGAGGTGTGACATATGGGTTTAAACCCCGGACAATAGGATGACATTCATTCATTTTCCTCTTGGGTCGAAGACTGTAAATAGGGTGAAAGTCATAGCTCTCCATATTTGATGATTTGCTGCTAGTTCTTGTAGTTCTTTGGTTTTTTCTTAATCCCATGGTTAAGCCTTCACTAATAATTGTTCTGCATAACAACTCTCTTGGTCTGCCTTGTTTTCGTGAATGCCTGATGGGGAAGTCCTTCATTCATTCTCAGCACCAATCTCCAACTCCTTATTAAGCTTGACATGACCACCTTGTTTTGATTAATCTCTTATCAGTTCGTTTGCAATACATTCTCTACATTTTATGTTTGAGATCCTGCCTAGACATTTGTTTTAAAAAACATTTAATTTCCTATCTAAAGTCTGGGTGGATTTCCAACTTTTTACATCCACATGTTACTACAGGTACCACACAGGAGTTGAAAAATCCAAGTTTTGTTGAGTTACTGAGTACTTTTGATCCCCAGCTGTTTGTTGAAAAGCAATTGATGTTAGTGTGACAACACACACAAGAAAATTGTTGAAGGTCCCAGAAAGGTGACTTTACAGAAGAATATTGAGAAAAAATATTTGACAGCTACAAAGTGTCATGAGGATGTTCTGAAAGATTGCAAAGCAAAAAGACAAAGAAAGCTAATTTCCTACATGAGAAGAAAACAATCATAATGTTGTGGTCATGTAATGAAAACAGAACAACTTGAGTTATTCGCGGGTCATCATCATTGCACTCCGAATATGTCCATAGGTGCTCAGATCCCCTCCTCAGCAATTCCCGCAGTGTCCAGCGACTGACGACTCCAGTTCTATGTTGGTTGATAAGTCTTCTTATATGGCCACTAAGTTTCTCATTTCAGGCTGTGCCCATCTTAACTCCCATTTCCATCATCCGAAGAAGTGACGTGGATCTGTGTTTGTCGAAGTCCTGTGCTCTTCCCACATCTTGAAAGGCATTGATGACGTCTGCCCAATCATTGGTTGCCCGTCCTCAACGACAGCACAGCTAGCCAACCTGTCCGCTCTTTCATTTCCCCGTACTTCCGGATGTCCAGGGACATAGACAAAGGTGACCTTACATATTTTGGATTTCTGCAATGACTCTACCCGTTGCATGCGTATAGAGCCCGCCTCCACTTTTTTTTTTATCATGCTCATCGAATCACTCAGTATACATATGTGGGTGTAGTCTTGTGACTCTAACCATTTGAATGCCTTGGTCACTGCCATCACCTCCATTGTCATACTACTCGTGGTCATGACGTATGCACCACTGTCTTCTTTGACTATTCTGCCTGCCGAGCGTGCTGTAAATGCCCATGCACTTCTTTGGTGTCGTATTACAGATCCGTCTGTATAGATGACTGCATCTTTCTCATTGGTGTTATCGCAGATGAGACCGTTGACCTCAGCATTAACTACGACCGCGTTCTGTTCCCTACTTTTCCTGTCGAGTGTGACTATACACGAGAAAGTCCCCTTGGACGACGTAGGCACCGGTATCCACTCCTCACCAACGCTGATATTGGTGAGCCCACAGACCTGTTTGATGACATCTTCTGCTCTATCTATCTATTTGATATAAATCACTTTGCTTCTTTTGATTCATTGCATTTTGTTACAATTTCTTTATTTGATCACTTATACTCATCCTTGATGTTGATTGCGCTATTGAACGCGTAAAAAAATGGCGGTTTGTTTTTGCCGGTCTGTCGTCAAGGACGCGTAATTCATTTAATTTGTAAAAGGCTCACAGTGTATTCGCGTGCTGCAGAGCTATTTACTGGAGTTGACCAGTCTATAATGTGGAAACAGGTTCTAGACCGTGCGACTAAATGCACGTGAATCTAGACCATCCACAGCATCAACGTTCAGCGACAACTAGAGTATAACCTATAGGATAGAGACAACCTGTAGGATAGAGGAAAACTGACATATAAGATTCAAGACAGTTTACAGGGTTGGTTTATTAGGATATCAGTAACAGAAATGATAAACAGCTATAGAGATGGAAAGCTGTTGAGAATCATGGTACTTGAACATGTGTGGTCTATACAAACAAGTGATGAAAGTACTTACACAATCTCTATAATATCATGGGTAACATGCTAATATCACATGTGAGGTCTAATAGGTGAGTAAGTTCATGTTGTTTGGTTATAGTGTAACATGGGGGAGGAGCGAATATATTGAAAAGGAGTAGAGACTGGTTATAGGAGTTTATCTACAAAGTGGTGGAGACTGGTGGTAGGTGAGTTTATGTAGAAAATGCTGGAAACTAAGGAAAGGGAAGATTACCTATAAAGGAGTGGAAATTGGTAGTAGGAGTTTATATAGAAAGTGGTGGAAATCGGTGATAGGTGAGTTTATATAGAAAGGAGTGGAGATTGGTGGTAGGTGAGTTAATCTAGAAAGTGGTGGAGACTTGTGGTAGGAGAGTTAATCTAGAAAGTGGTGGGGACTAGTGGTAGGAGAAGCTTTCTAGAAAGAAGTGGAGAGTGGTGGTAGGAGGAGTTTATCTAGAAAGTGGTGGGGACTAGTGGTAGGAGAAGTTTATCTAGAAAATGGTGGAGACTAGTGGTAGTAGAAGTTTATCTAGAAAGTGGTGGAGACTAGTGGTAGGAGGAGTTTATCTAGAAAGTGGTGGGGATTAGTGGTAGGAGAAGCTTTCGAGAAAGAAGTGGAGAGTGGTGGTAGGAGGAGTTTATCTAGAAAGTGGTGGAGACTAGTGGTAGGAGAAGTTTATCTAGAAAGTGGTGGAGACTAGTGATAGGAGAAGTTTATCTAGAAAGTGGTGGAGACTAGTGATAGGAGAAGTTTATCTAGAAAGTGGTGGAGACTAGTGGTAGGGGAAGCTTATCTAGAAAGTGGTGGAGACTAGTGGTAGGGGAAGTTTATCTAGAAAGTGGTGGAGACTAGTGGTAGGGGAAGTTTATCTAGAAAGTGGTGGAGACTAGTGGTAGGAGGAGTTTATCTAGAAAGTGGTGGAGACTAGTGATAGGAGAAGTTTATCTAGAAAGTGGTGGAGACTAGTGGTAGGAGGAGTTTATCTAGAAAGTGGTGGGGATTAGTGGTAGGAGAAGCTTTCGAGAAAGAAGTGGAGAGTGGTGGTAGGAGGAGTTTATCTAGAAAGTGGTGGAGACTAGTGGTAGGAGAAGTTTATCTAGAAAGTGGTGGAGACTAGTGGTAGGAGGAGTTTATCTAGAAAGTGGTGGAGACTAGTGATAGGAGAAGTTTATCTAGAAAGTGGTGGAGACTAGTGGTAGGAGAAGTTTATCTAGAAAGTGGTGGGGACTAGTGGTAGGAGAAGTTTTCTAGAAAGAAGTGGAGAGTGGTGGTAGGAGGAGTTTATCTAGAAAGTGGTGGAGACTAGTGGTAGGAGAAGTTTATCTGGAAAGTGGTGGAGACTAGTGGTAGGAGAAGTTTATCTAGAAAGTGGTGGAGACTAGTGATAGGAGAAGTTTATCTAGAAAGTGGTGGAGACTAGTGGTAGGAGAAGTTTATCTAGAAAGTGGTGGAGACTAGTGGTAGGAGAAGTTTATCTGGAAAGTGGTGGAGACTAGTGATAGGAGAAGTTTATCTAGAAAGTGGTGGAGACTAGTGGTAGGAGAAGTTTATCTAGAAAGTGGTGGAGACTAGTGGTAGGAGAAGTTTATCTAGAAAGTGGTGGAGACTAGTGATAGGAGAAGTTTATCTAGAAAGTGGTGGAGACTAGTGATAGGAGAAGTTTATCTAGAAAGTGGTGGAGATTAGTGGTAGGAGAAGTTTATCTAGAAAGTGGTGGAGACTAGTGGTAGGAGAAGTTTATCTGGAAAGTGGTGGAGACTAGTGGTAGGAGAAGTTTATCTAGAAAGTGGTGGAGACTAGTGGTAGGAGAATTTTATCTAGAAAGTGGTGGAGACTAGTGGTAGGAGAAGTTTATCTAGAAAGTGGTGGAGACTAGTGGTAGGAGAAGTTTATCTGGAAAGTGGTGGAGACTAGTGATAGGAGAAGTTTATCTAGAAAGTGGTGGAGACTAGTGGTAGGAGGAGTTTATTTAGAAAGGAGTGGAAATTGCTAGTATGAGGAATTTATATAGCAAGGAGTGGAGAATGGTGGTATGAGGAGTTTGTCTAGAAAGGAGTAGGTATTAGTGGTATGAGGAGTTTGTCTAGAAAGTGGTGGAGATTTGTGGTAGGATGGGTTTATTTTGAAAGGAGTGGAGACTAGCAGTAGGTGGAACTTATTTAGAAATGAGTGGAGAGTAGTAGTAGGAGGAGCTCTACTTGAAAGAATTGGAGACCAGTAGTGGGATGAGCTTATCTAAAAAGAAATCAGAGACCAATTACAAAGAAGAGATAAATGGAAGGGGCTTATCTAAAAAGAAATCAGAGACCAGTTAAAAAGAAGAGATAAATGGAAGGAGCTTATCTAAAAAGAAATCAGAGACCAGTTAAAAGAAGAGATAAATGGAAGGAGCTTATCTAAAAAGAAATCAGAGACCAGTTAAAAAGAAGAGATAAATGGAAGGGGCTTATCTAAAAAGAAATCAGAGACCAGTTAAAAAGAAGAGATAAATGGAAGGGGCTTATCTAAAAAGAAATCAGAGACCAGTTAAAAAGAAGAGATAAATGGAAGGGGCTTATCTAAAAAGAAATCAGAGACCAGTTAAAAAGAAGAGATAAATGGGAGGGGCTTATCTAAAAAGAAATCAGAGACCAGTTAAAAAGAAGAGATAAAAGATAAGCTTATCAAGTTTTAAACTGATGTCCCACAACCTGAAGAACCTCTCAAGTTTCTGTCCCAAGAAACTGAAGACCAAGGATAGAAATATTTTTTTTTTAAATTGAATAAAAAGGCAGAAAATAAAAGCTATAAAATTGAAGAATTAAAAAAAGACATTAATAAAAATTGAAATAGTCTTCTGTCAAGTAAGTAGATGCATGGAAGATGCAAAAATAATTTATTTATTTGAAGCCAAGGTAAATGTTGAATAAAAGTAATATTAGAAGGGAAAATAAAAGGTAAAAGAGGCAGAGGCAGACCAAGACTAACATGGACGAGTAACATCAAAAGATGGACAAGTCAGCCTATGACAATCTGCACCATCAAAGCAAGAGACAGAGTGGAATGGCGCTCCATGGTAGCCAACCTTCGATGTGGAGAAGGCACCCAATGATGATTAAGGTAAATGTTAGAGTGGGTGGCTGAATCCATAACTTGATGGACTTCAAATCAGGAGAACCCATGTTCAAAATATGGTCGGGTCAACAGTTTTTTCTATTGGGGGTGAAATAAAAAAATCATATCCGAACACCTTGTGGCGACTGCACTGGACAAGTGGCCTTTATTCTCTGGTCCTACAACTTCCCCTGACAGACCCCAGTAATGGGAATATGCTGTAAAGATAGTTTTTATTTTAATTTTTTGTTTGTTTTGTAATAAGTTGTTATAATCTGGAGTAATCGTGATATGGTCTGGTTGACTGGGACATTTATTACCTTTTCCTTATAGTGACTTGAGTAACGATAGTTCAATGGTTCACCCAGCCTTAAATGGGTACCGGATTTTTTCTGGGAAGGTAAAGCGGCACGGGAGTAATACCGACCACATTACTCCAAAAATCCGGTACCCATTAAAGGCGGGATCGAACCCTACCGCTTGTCCTTTGTAGCCCAGTTCACTAACAACTGAGCTATCGCTGCTCCCCTTCATTACTGATGTTGAGAATAAGACTTTGACATTCTTTGTGTTCTTCTTGTGGTTATTTAGGATAAAATCAGGAGGCACTTGTATTGAGGGAACCGCGATAGCTCAATGGTTAGTGAACTGGACTAAAGAGGACAAGGGGTAGGGTTCGATCCCAACCGATGGCTTCCGGGTTCACCCAGCCTTAAAATGGGTACCGGATTTTTTTTCTGGGAAAGTAAAGCAGCACGTGCGTAATACCGACCACATTACCCCAAAAATCATGTGCTGAAGGTCTGTAAAATATAGGGTCACTAACACAATATTTCCCTAAAAGCCACTTGGCGTGACAGGGGTACTTTACTTTTTTTTTTACTTGTATTGAACTCATGTGAAAGACTTTGGGAAATCTGTCTCTGCTCAGCACTCAGTCAGCCTGCTAAGACATTAGTGACAGTTGACAACAGTACAAGACAGCACTTTAATTGAAATCTCAAAATATTGTCTGTGCATACAAATGATGGTTGGCTGTTATAACACATTTTCATGTGGCCAATTAGTGTTTTGTTTCATTAAAATAGTAATAAGTTGGTTATACATTCACACTGATTCTGACAAACCCATTCTTTACTCTGAACATTCTCTCTTCTTCTCTCTACCCCCCCCCCCCCCCCCCCGCGCACTTCAAATAAAATAGTTCAGTCAATGCTTGGACCAACTTCTATATTTGAAATTTATATCTCACTGTAAATGGCTACTTGATCTCCTGAACCAAACTTAACTATATTGCTATTTCTATTTATATCATCTGCCCTCCTCCTCATTCTGGCTCATCTTGCATTGTTTCCTCTAACATTGTGAGCTCAACTCCCGCCATTAAACAAATCTCATCATTTGTTCTCCTCACCTCGTGAATAACAGAAAAACAAAATGTTTGCTTCCCCCAAGTTTCTCCTGTTAACCTTGACCTTCAGCCTAGTCTATACTTTGTTTTTCATTCAGGCGATCTCACTCTTTTTAATTTACAAACCGTGTCTAATCTCCTGGATTATATCCCCTAGAACAACTTTTAATTTAAATTTACTGTTTTAATGACCTAGATGGTCATAACACATTTTTTTTCTTTTTAATAGTGACATTTGATCTAATTTGATACTGAAATTTACGGACATAATTATAGTTACAATTTGTAATTTTGTTACTTAATGATTGTTGTTCCTGAAGGATTATTTTTGTTATTGTCTGTCTGCCAGTATGAGAGATGGTGTAAGACACGAGATTAAATGAATACAATTAAACAAAATCTGAATGATTTTTTTTAAAGTAAAAAATGTGAAAACTTTCTTTCATTAACATGATTAACGCCTCCCAATTTTGTTTTCTGACATAAATGAGTAGATATCAATAATAATAATAAGTTCAAAGAAAGCATTGGCCAGCTCAAAGTTAATGACATAATCAAACTTATCTCTTCGGTATGTCATTAACCTGTCCCTGGTCACATCGTCAGCCTCCATTCTCACCACCGGTGTTTCCGTGGTAACAATGATTGTTAAGGGAGAACCATGCCACTGAAACTTTATGAGGATTAACCAAGACACATGATGCTTCACACCAGGAAGAGATGCGATCAAGTTCATTTTGCAGTGAAGGGGGACTGGTTGGTCTAGTGGCAAGATGCTGTCCTCGGGTTCAAATCCCGGCTACACCAGTTGGGGTTTTTATTTATGATTTATCTCTGCGGCAACCACTCCTGGTCTCAGCAGTGAGGCCCGGCTTGAAACGTCAATTACTCATCGGCGGAAAAAATATTACTCCGACTTTTGCCTGTGCGGCGAGGGACCCCTGTGCACACGGCTGCCAGGGAAAATGGATTAACGCGCAAAATTCAGTTCCTAGTCTCTAGGGACTTTGTCAGAGGTAAAATCTGGCAAACGTAGAAAAAAAAATTGCAGTGCGGAGCATGGCCAGCAATCCTAAATTGGATACTTGCTTTCTCTCTCTGTCTCTGCCTAACTTGCAGCAGCTGCGGAGCATGGCCAGCAATCCTAAATTGGACTACTTGCTTTCTCTCTCTGTCTCTGCCTAACTTGCAGCAGCTGCGGAGCATGGCTAGCAATCCTAAATTGGACTACTTGCTTTCTCTCTCTGTCTCTGCCTAACTTGCAGCAGCTGCGGAGCATGGCCAGCAATCCTAAATTGGACTACTTGCTTTCTCTCTCTCTGTCTCTGCCTAACTTGCAGCAGCTGCGGAGCATGGCCAGCAATCCTAAATTGAACTACTTGCTTTCTCTCTCTGTCTCTGCCTAACTTGCAGCAGCTGCGGAGCATGGCCAGCAATCCTAAATTGGACTACTTGCTTTCTCTCTCTGTCTCTGCCTAACTTGCAGCAGCTGCGGAGCATGGCCAGCAATCCTAAATTGGACTACTTGCTTTCTCTCTCTGTCTCTGCCTAACTTGCAGCAGCTGCGGAGCATGGCCAGCAATCCTAAATTGGACTACTTGCTTTCTCTCTCTGTCTCTGCCTAACTTGCAGCAGCTGCGGAGCATGGCCAGCAATCCTAAATTGGACTATTTGCTTTCTCTCTCTGTCTCTGCCTAACTTGCAGCAGCTGCGGAGCATGGCCAGCAATCCTAAATTGGACTACTTGCTTTCTCTCTCTGTCTCTGCCTAACTTGCAGCAGCTGCGGAGCATGGCCAGCAATCCTAAATTGGACTACTTGCTTTCTCTCTCTGTCTCTGCCTAACTTGCAGCAGCTGCGGAGCATGGCCAGCAATCCTAAATTGGACTACTTGCTTTCTCTCTCTGTCTCTGCCTAACTTGCAGCAGCTGCGGAGCATGGCCAGCAATCCTAAATTGGACTACTTGCTTTCTCTCTCTGTCTCTGCCTAACTTGCAGCAGCTGCGGAGCATGGCCAGCAATCCTAAATTGGACTACTTGCTTTCTCTCTCTGTCTCTGCCTAACTTGCAGCAGCTGCGGAGCATGGCCAGCAATCCTAAATTGGACTACTTGCTTTCTCTCTCTGTCTCTGCCTAACTTGCAGCAGCTGCGGAGCATGGCCAGCAATCCTAAATTGGACTACATGCTTTCTCTCTCTGTCTCTGCCTAACTTGCAGCAGCTGCGGAGCATGGCCAGCAATCCTAAATTGGACTACTTGCTTTCTCTCTCTGTCTCTGCCTAACTTGCAGCAGCTGCGGAGCATGGCCAGCAATCCTAAATTGGACTACTTGCTTTCTCTCTCTGTCTCTGCCTAACTTGCAGCAGCTGCGGAGCATGGCCAGCAATCCTAAATTGGACTACTTGCTTTCTCTCTCTGTCTCTGCCTAACTTGCAGCAGCTGCGGAGCATGGCCAGCAATCCTAAATTGGACTACTGCTTTCTCTCTCTGTCTCTGCCTAACTTGCAGCAGCTGCGGAGCATGGCCAGCAATCCTAAATTGGACTACATGCTTTCTCTCTCTGTCTCTGCCTAACTTGCAGCAGCTGCGGAGCATGGCCAGCAATCCTAAATTGGACTACTTGCTTTCTCTCTCTGTCTCTGCCTAACTTGCAGCAGCTGCGGAGCATGGCCAGCAATCCTAAATTGGACTACTTGCTTTCTCTCTCTGTCTCTGCCTAACTTGCAGCAGCTGCGGAGCATGGCCAGCAATCCTAAATTGGACTACTTGCTTTCTCTCTCTGTCTCTGCCTAACTTGCAGCAGCTGCGGAGCATGGCCAGCAATCCTAAATTGGACTACTTGCTTTCTCTCTCTGTCTCTGCCTAACTTGCAGCAGCTGCGGAGCATGGCCAGCAATCCTAAATTGGACTACTTGCTTTCTCTCTCTGTCTCTGCCTAACTTGCAGCAGCTGCGGAGCATGGCCAGCAATCCTAAATTGGACTACTTGCTTTCTCTCTCTGTCTCTGCCTAACTTGCAGCAGCTGCGGAGCATGGCCAGCAATCCTAAATTGGACTACTTGCTTTCTCTCTCTGTCTCTGCCTAACTTGCAGCAGCTGCGGAGCATGGCCAGCAATCCTAAATTGGACTACTTGCTTTCTCTCTCTGTCTCTGCCTAACTTGCAGCAGCTGCGGAGCATGGCCAGCAATCCTAAATTGGACTACTGGCTTTCTCTCTCTGTCTCTGCCTAACTTGCAGCAGCTGCGGAGCATGGCCAGCAATCCTAAATTGGACTACTTGCTTTCTCTCTCTGTCTCTGCCTAACTTGCAGCAGCTGCGGAGCATGGCCAGCAATCCTAAATTGGACTACTTGCTTTCTCTCTCTCTGTCTCTGCCTAACTTTGCAGCAGCTGCGGAGCATGGCCAGCAATCCTAAATTGGACTACTGGCTTTCTCTCTCTGTCTCTGCCTAACTTGCAGCAGCTACGGAGCATGGCCAGCAATCCTAAATTGGACTACTGGCTTTCTCTCTCTGTCTCTGCCTAACTTGCAGCAGCTGCGGAGCATGGCCGGCAATCCTAAATTGGACTACTGGCTTTCTCTCTCTGTCTCTGCCTAACTTGCAGCAGCTGCGGAGCACGGCCGGCAATCCTAAATTGGACTACTTGCTTTCTCTCTCTGTCTCTGCCTAACTTGCAGCAGCTGCGGAGCATGGCCGGCAATCCTAAATTGGACTACTTGCTTTCTCTCTCTGTCTCTGCCTAACTTGCAGCAGCTGCGGAGCATGGCCGGCAATCCTAAATTGGACTACTTGCTTTCTCTCTCTGTCTCTGCCTAACTTGCAGCAGCTGCGGAGCATGGCCGGCAATCCTAAATTGGACTACTTGCTTTCTCTCTCTGTCTCTGCCTAACTTGCAGCAGCTGCGGAGCATGGCCGGCAATCCTAAATTGGACTACTTGCTTTCTCTCTCTGTCTCTGCCTAACTTGCAGCAGCTGCGGAGCATGGCCGGCAATCCTAAATTGGACTACTTGCTTTCTCTCTCTGTCTCTGCCTAACTTGCAGCAGCTGCGGAGCATGGCCGGCAATCCTAAATTGGACTACTTGCTTTCTCTCTCTGTCTCTGCCTAACTTGCAGCAGCTGCGGAGCATGGCCGGCAATCCTAAATTGGACTACTTGCTTTCTCTCTCTGTCTCTGCCTAACTTGCAGCAGCTGCGGAGCATGGCCGGCAATCCTAAATTGGACTACTTGCTTTCTCTCTCTGTCTCTGCCTAACTTGCAGCAGCTGCGGAGCATGGCCGGCAATCCTAAATTGGACTACTTGCTTTCTCTCTCTGTCTCTGCCTAACTTGCAGCAGCTGCGGAGCATGGCCAGCAATCCTAAATTGAACTACTTGCTTTCTCTCTCTGTCTCTGCCTAACTTGCAGCAACTTTCTGTTCAAAAGTAAGTCCTGCCCATTTTTAGGGAGTCTTGGGTCATGAAGAATTTTCTATTTGTCAAAATGTACCTTTGACCTCTTTAATACCGCCTAACACTTCTATAGCTGAACCCTTACTTTTTGATTATCCTGTCACAGTAGTACGTAATATTCTGTTATATTCTCTTCATGGAATCAGTTTCATTTCAGTTTGGGCATCCCCATATTTGCCCCCCACCGACCGTCCCAGAATTGATCGAAGCGTATATAGATTGATGTGTCCTTCTCATCAGTCTCTCAATTTATATACATACCTGCTCATCCATACTCCTTTTCTCTTAAGGAATGAGAACAAACTTAACGATACCTTCTACTCCAGTCAGACCGACCTCATTGTCAAAGCTGCCAGCGAGCTTATTGGCTATTTCATTGTCGAGTATACCAGCGTGCCCTGGACAGTAGATCCAATGTAATGTGTTCACCTTAAAGTCATCCAAGAGCTAGATCCACAAGGGTAACGTGTTCACTTTAAAGTCATCCAAAAACTAGATCAAGTAGGGTAACGTGTTCACCTTAAAGTCATCCAAAAACTAGATCAACTAGGGTAACGTGTTCACCTTAAAGCCATCCAAAAACTAGATCCACGAGAGTAACGTGTTCACCTTAAAGCCATCCAAGAACTAGATCCACAAGAGTAACATGTTCACCTTGAAGTCATCCAAGAACTAGATCCACAAGGGTAACGTGTTCACCTTAAAGCCATCAAAGAACTAAATCCACAAGGTTAGCATGTTCACCTTAAAGCCATCCAAGAGCAAGATCCACGAGGGTAACGTGTTCACCTTAAAGTCATCCAAGAGTTAGATCCACAAGGGTAACATGTTCACCTTAAAGCCATCCAAGAACTAGATCCACAAGGGTAACGTGTTCACCTTAAAGTCATCCAAGAGCAAGATCCACGAGGGTAACGTGTTCACCTTAAAGTCATCCAAGAGCTAGATCCACAAGGGTAACATGTTCACCTTAAAGCCATCCAAGAACTAGATCCACAAGGGTAACGTGTTCACCTTAAAGTCATCCAAGAGCTAGATCCATGAGGGTAACGTGTTCACCTTAAAGTCATCCAAGAGCTAGATCCGCGAGGGTAACGGGTTCACCTTAAAGTCATCCAAGAGCTAGATCCATGAGGGTAACGTGTTCACCTTAAAGTCATCCAAGAGCTAGATCCACGAGGGTAACATGTTCACCTTAAAGTCATCCAAGAACTAGATCCACGAGGGTAACATGTTCACCTTAAAGTCACCCAAGAGCTAGATCCATGAGGGTAACATGTTCACCTTAAAGGCATCCAAGAGCTAGATCCACGAGGGTAACGTGTCCACCTTAAAGTCATGCAAGAGCTAGATCCACAAGGGTAACATGTTTACCTTAAAGCCGTCCAAGAGCTAGATCCACAAAGGTAACGTGTTCACATTAAAGGCATTCAAGAACTATATCCACGAGGGTAACGTGTTCACCTTAAAGGCATCCAAGAGCTAGATCCACGAGGGTAACGTGTTCACATTAAAGTCATCCAAGAGCTAGATCCATGAGGGTACGTGTTCACCTTTAAGTCATCCAAGAGCTAGATCCATGAGGGTAACGTGTTCACCTTAAAGTCATCCAAGAGCTAGATCCATGAGGGTAACGTGTTCACCTTAAAGTCATCCAAGAGCTAGATCCACGAGGGTAACATGTTCACCTTAAAGTCATCCAAGAACTAGATCCACGAGGGTAACATGTTCACCTTAAAGTCACCCAAGAGCTAGATCCATGAGGGTAACATGTTCACCTTAAAGGCATCCAAGAGCTAGATCCACGAGGGTAACGTGTCCACCTTAAAGTCATGCAAGAGCTAGATCCACAAGGGTAACATGTTTACCTTAAAGCCGTCCAAGAGCTAGATCCACAAAGGTAACGTGTTCACATTAAAGGCATTCAAGAACTATATCCACGAGGGTAACGTGTTCACCTTAAAGTCATCCAAGAGCTAGATCCATGAGGGTACGTGTTCACCTTTAAGTCATCCAAGAGCTAGATCCATGAGGGTAACGTGTTCACCTTAAAGTCATCCAAGAGCTAGATCAACGAGAGTAACGTGTTCACCTTAAAGTCATCCATGAGTTAGATCAACGAAAGTAACGTGTTCACCTTAAAATCATCCAAGAGTTAGATCCACGAGAGGAACGTGTTCACCTTAAAATCATCCAAGAGTTAGATCCACGAGAGGAACGTGTTCACCTTAAAATCATCCAAGAGTTAGACCCACGAGAGGAACGTGTTCACCTTAAAGCCACCAAAGAGTTAGATCCACTCCTGCCACATAGACAGTTTGTCAATCCTCTGTAGAATACTTTATGAGTCCGTCAATAAGAGTTTCACGTTTTGTGTAACCAACTATTATGTATGGCCCTTTTTGTCATGTCGAACAGTCTAGTGGAGCCTATTGTGTATTTTATTTTTTAAAAAATTAATTTATATTAATTAACAGTAGCAGAGTGCGTCGCAATTTTAATCAAATTTAGTTAGTATTTTTTTTAGTATATAACCCTTTTCGTCTTGTCAAACGGTCTAGTAGGGAAGCTATTGTGTATTTTTGTTGTTTAGGTTTTGTTATTGTCAAGCAACTTCTCTCATGGCTGATTCTACCAATTATTAACAAATACATTCAGCAACAGAATGAACAAGACAGGCACACTGATTCACAGTAAAAAAGTAAGTAAAGTACCCCCGTCACGCCAAGTGCCGTATAGGGAATATGGTGTTAGTGACTATAAATTTTACAGACCTTCGGCACATGATTTTTGGGGTAATGTGGTGCTGATTCACAGTGGTTTCAATATTTTTTTTTCATGAATCTTCTCTTCCGTGTTTTGCCACAGAAAAGCCTCAAATAATGAGGGCTGTTTTTCTAATGTGCCTTCCTTTCAGTGTGTTAACTCACATGGTCCTTACGTTCTGTTCCAAATTTAAATATTGGTGTTTTCTTCCTCATTTCATGAGTACTCTGCCTGTGAACATAATATGGAGATAGTGCTTTTATTTACTTAACCGACTCATCATGCGCTATACCGGTTGGCGTAGGTGATCATGTCCTTCCACAATCTTCTATCTGCCGTGCATTGTATCAATTCTGTTGTTGACTGTTGCCATGACACCAATCTATTTAGCATCTTCTCTCTTTGTCGTCCACAATCTCTCTTTCCCTGTATTTTGCCAGTTGTAACCAAGTGATGAATGATAAACTACATTCTTATATTTCCTAGAATAATTATGTCAAAATAAAACTTAATATCTACTGCTAACGACGTTAATGGGGACCCCACATCCACCTCGTCCGGTAGGGTGCGTCATGTGCTATAGGTGAAACCCGATCGTCATCAAGCTAATGTATGCAAAATCAAAAATAAAGAGACACTAGCAATAGGAACTTGGAAAATGAGATCAGCATTCCAGGTTGGCAAACTAGAAAACATCTGTCAAGAAATGAAGAGAATTAAACTGCACATCTTGGGACTATGTGAAATGAGATGGAAAGGAGCAGATTTATTACAACGCGACAGTGGAAATGTAATTTACTCAGGGGAAACCACACACGAAAGAGGAGTAGGTATCATGTTAGATAGAGAAAGAAGCAAAACAGTGAAAGGACCAGTATCAGATAGTAAAAAAAGTAAACCCAAGTGGCGTATAGGGAATATGTTGTTAGTGACCATATATTTTACAGACCTTCAGCACATGATTTTTGGGGTAATGTGGTCGGTATTACGCACGTGCCGCTTTACTTTCCCAGAAAAAAATGCGGTACCCATTTAAGGTTGGGTGAACCCGGAAGCCGTTCGTTTGGGATCAAACCCTACCCCTTGTCCTTTGTAGTCCATTCACTAACCACTGAGCTATCGCGGCTCCTGTATCAGATAGAACTCTGCTCATAAAATTGAGAGGTAGACCAATGGTTATCAACATAATTCAAGCTTATGCGCCAACAAGTAATAGCGAAGAAGAAGACATTGATACATTACAATGAGCTAGAGATGACCATATTCTACATTTTTTTAGCTCCCAGTGGAGCATAGGTCTTCAACAAACACTTTCCAAGTCGTTCTGTTTTTTGCCATTCTTTTAAGATCATTCCATGTCTTCCCCACCATCTTCATCTCTGCTTCTATCTGTCTTCTCCAAGAATTCCTTGGTCTTGCTCTTTGTCGTTTCCCCTGGGGATTCCAAAAAAGGGCCTGTTGTGTAATACTCTCAGTTGGCTTCCGTAGTGTGTGTCCTATCCAGCGCCATCGTCTTCGCTGTATCTCTTTATCCACTGGTATTTGACTGGTACATTACCATAATTCTATGTTAGTGATTTTGTCCTGCCATTTTCATCCTTTTATTCTGCGTAAGCATCCGTTAATGAAAGTCTGTATCTTCATAATTGTCAATTTTGTTGTTCTCCATGTTTCACAGCCATATAATAGGACCGACTTAACATTTGAGCTGAAAATTTTTATTTTTATATTTAACCTAATTTCTTTGGATTTCTATATGTTTCCCAGTGCAATGAAAGCTCCTCTTGCTTTTGTTACCCTTATTTTGATACCCTTATTTTGGTATCAGTATTTGTAAAGAGTACAACCTGTGTCTGCCCTGCTGCCTTGCAGGTAAGCTCGGGAGAGTAAAAGGCTAAGGGAGGGTAACCCGAAGTAAAACAACCCCACTGTCTTGTGGTTGAGACTTTTTAGTCAAAGGCTAGCGGAGCCAACCGTAAACAAACCGACGGAAGGCAACAGAAAACCACCATTGTAACTTCTTTGTACAATCATGAATCGCCACAACAATAGAATTTACGACAACCATGATAAGGGGGATTCCAATGGAAAACCATCGTTCGGTAGGTGACATCATGTGATACCCGATCGTCATCAAGCTACTGTAAGTAAAATAAAGATAAAACAAACTCTAAAGATTGGTTCTTGGAATGTGAGAACACTTATGCAGAAGGGTAAACTAGAAAATATCATACAAGAAATGAAAAAAATGGGTTTACAATTACTGGGACTTTGCGAAATGAGATACACCGGATCAGGGGAGATGTATTCTGATAAACATAAAATAATCTATTCTGGAGGCACTGAACACCAAAGAGGAGTAGGTATCATCTTGGATGCAGAAAGAGCAAGAACAGTGAAAGGCTTTTACCCAATATCTGACAGAGTCCTTTTAGTGAAATTGAATGGAAAGCCAATAGACATAAATCTTATACAAGTTTGTGCACCAACAGCAGACAGTCTAGAGGAAACAATTGATAAATTTTACAACGAGTTAAATGAGGCACTTCGTGAATGCAAACCACATGAAAACACCATAGTTCTAGGGGATTTTAACGCAAAAGTAGGAAAGGAAAGAGTTGAGGAAGTAGTTGGTCATTATGGTTTAGGTGAGAGTAATAAAAGACGTGATAAACTTAATGACTGGGTTATGGCTTAGGCGAGAGGAATGAAAGAGGTGAGAAACTTATTGACTGGGTAAGAACACACAAAATGATGATAGGAAACACCTGGTTTAAGCAACATCCAAGACGTCTGTGGACATGGAAAAGCCCAGGAGACAATGCACATAATCAAATTGTTTACATAATGATAAGCAATAGATTTAGAAACAGTCTGGTGTGTGTGAAAACTAGACCAGTGGCAGATTGCAATATTGATCATGTACCAGTTGTGGGAAAGCTTAGAGTAAAATTAAAAACAACAAAACAAGCCTCAGTTAACATCAAGTTAAATTTAGATTTACTCAAATCAGACAAGAAGCTGCAAGACAAATATAAAATCACAATTCAAAACCGGTACAATGCAATAGAGAAGATACAAAGTATTGATGAACAGTGGGAAATGCTAATAGAATCAATGCAGCAAACATCAAAAGAGTTCATACCACCAGTGAGGACAAATTCAAGAAAGAAATGGATGACAGATGACATTTTGCAGCTAATGGATACAAGAAAAAGAAATAAAGAAAATAAAGATGAGTATAAGAGATTAAATACAGAAATTGTAATAAAATGCAAAAGAAGCATGGCTAAAAAAGAGATGCAAAGAGATTGAAATGCAACAAAAAGGAGATGCTAAAGCTATATACAAACAAATTGAAGAATTAACAGGAAGAAAAACGCAATCAAAAACTGGATGTTTAAGATCAAAGGAAGGAGAACTGTTGATTGAACAAGAATGCATAAGGGAACGATGGACAGAATACATTAAAGATCTTTATAATGATGAACGAACAGAAGTAAATATTAAGGATAATGGAGAAGGACCAGAAATACTCAGAGAAGAAGTGGAAGACGCCTTGCACAATATGAAAGCAGGAAAAGCTCCTGGACCAGATAATATAACTAAAGAAGAGATTGAAGCCATGGGTGATTGTGGAATAGAAATAATAACAAAAATATTGAATGATATCTACAACAGCGGATATATACCAGACGACATGCTCAAATCAATATTCATAGCCCTACAAAAGAAATCTGGTTCGATTGAATGCGATGATCATCGCACAATAAGCCTTATGAGCCATATGACTAAGATGTTACAAAGAATCATCATGCGAAGAGTGCGAAACAAAATCAGTCCAGAAATTAGCGATGAACAGTGTGGTTTTGTTAGAGATAAAGGAACAAGCAATGCCATTTATATATCATTAGATCTTTAGTAGAAAGAGACATAGAGGTGAAAACAGATCTATACCTATGTTTTGTAGATTATACTAAAGCATTTGACAAAGTAAAGCACCAAGAAATAATAAAAATTTTAGAAAGCATAAACGTAGACAGCAAAGATCTAAGAATAATAAAGAACATATACTGGCAACAAACAGCGGCCATAAGAACTGGAAACCAGTTGGGAATGTTTCAACAAATAAAACAGGGTGTTAGACAAGGTTGTGTGCTGTCACCAGATTTGTTTAATATTTATAGTGAGATTATTTTAAGATCCATAATGGGCATGCCTGGAATAACAATTGGAGGTCATAATATAAATAATCTAAGGTATGCTGATGATACAGTCTTAATCGCTAAGAGTGAAAATGAGTTACAAGAAATGTTGGACATTATAATAAAAGAAAGCAAAAATAGAGGTCTCAGCCTTAATATAAAAAAGACAGAGGTAATGGTAACAACAAAGAAAAAGACATCACCTCAGTGCAAAATAAAGACAAGTGGAACAATATTAAAACAGGTAAATGCATTTAAATATTTAGGAACTTTGTTAACCTCAGACGGAAGATGTACAAAAGAGGTGAGATGCAGAATGGCTAAGGAAAAAGCAGCTTTCCAAAAAAATTAGGAAGATACTATGCAATCTATTTTTGACAGTAGAAACAAGAAAAAGAGCTCTTAAATGTTATGTAGAGCCAGTCTTAACATATGGATGTGAATCATGGAGGTCAACAGACAAGAAAATCACTGGAGTCTGTAGAAATGTGGTTTTACAGAAGAATGTTGAGAATACCATGGACAGCTAAGAAGAGTAATGAAATGTTCTGAAAGAAGTCAAAGCAAAAAGAGAGCTAATTTCCAATATTAGGAAGAAACAATCATTTTTTGCAATGTAATGAGAAGAGAACAACTGGAATATATTGTAACAACTTGGAAAATTGAGGGACGAAGAGATAGAGGGAATCAAAGAGAAAAAAATACCAGACAACTTAAGAGAATGACTTGGCAGAAGGTCAACAACAGAAATGATAAATAACTGTTGAGATCGAAAGTTGTGGAGAGACATGATCACCTACGCCAGTAGGCCTGGTACTTGATAATGATGATTTTTGTATCATTTTCTGTTCCTCCCTCTTTATCTATAATACTGCCCAGATATATGTAAGATTGTACGTCTAGTAGAGGTATTTCTCCTAATTTTATTTGCTTATTGCCAACTGCATTAATTCTCATAATGTTGGTCTTATCTCTATTAATCTTCAGTCCTAGCTGTTGTGATCTCTCATCAAGTGTGCTCATTTTATCCTGCATCTGTTGATGGCTGTGTGATAGGAGAGCTATGTCATCAGCAAAGTCTAAATCATCAAGTTGCTTGGTCAGTGACCACTGGATTCCATTTCTGTTGTTTTGAGTTATTTTCATAATCCAATCTATAGACAGTAGAAAGAGAAATGGAGACAGAAGGCATCCCTGCCTTACTCCTGTTCTTATTTCAAAGGCTTCTGTAAGCTGTCCGTCATGTACCACACTACATTTCGTTCCTTCATACACTGTTTTTATCAGGTTAATAAACTTTATGGGGATTCCGTAATGACTCAGCAACTTCCAAAGCATTCCTCTGTCTAAACTATCAAATGCCTTTTAGAGATGATCATGGAACAGTGTAAATCCCAAGAAAATAACTATTATATTAGGGGATTTCAATGCAAAGGTAGGAACCGCTAAAGTGCAAAATGTGACTGGGGGACATGGCCTTGGAGAGATGAATGATAGAGAGGATTGATAGATTGGGCAAGAACACATAAAATGGTTATAGGTAACACCTGGTTCCAACAACATTCTAGACGACTATGGACATGGCAACGCCCAGACAAAAATGTACACAATCAAATTGATTATATACTGGTACAGAGAAGATTCAGGAATGGGCTAACATCTGTTAAAGCAAGGCTAGGAGCAGATTGCAATAGTGACCATGTACCAGTAGTTGGAAAGATAAGAATAAAACTGCGAAAGGCACATAAATCCCCAAGAAATATAAAATTAGAACTAGATATGCTTAGAGTAGATAGAAAGATAAGTGATAACTACAGTAGGATAGTACAAAATAGATATAATGCTATTAACAAAATACAGGACATCGAGGAGCAGTGGGAAGTGCTTAAACAATCAATTCAACAAACATAAAAAAGTGATATAAGTGACTAAAAGGATCAACAAAAAGAGATGGGCGACAGAAGAAATATTACAACTAAGGGACGAAAATCGAAAACATAAGAAAGAAGAACGGACAAACAAAATGTTGCACACAGAAATCCAAAACAAATGCAGAGAAGCAAAGTAAGGACGATTAAAGCATAAAAGTGACGAAATAGAAAAAAACAACAAAAGAAAGACTAAAAATGTATGCACAATAAGTTAAATATCTCCCCCCCCCCCCTTCTCTCTCTCTCTCTGCGATCAAGACTCAATCAGAGTAGGATTCCAGACTCTCTCATGAAGGCAGATGTCTGTTTAAGTGAATCGATTGCCCCATATAGTTTCTCTTCCAGGAAGGTGGGTGTGGACCACATTGGTCTTCTCAAGACTGTGTACTGAGGGCAATGCTGTAGAACATGTTTTGTAGTCATTTTGTTCAGTGTACAGTGGTATAGGCTGGTTGTACCTATTTTGAGTTTGATGAACATGTGTTCTCGTTTCCATTTTTCATGGAACTGACCATTGAGGGTGGATTTGGCTTCATCAAAACTGAGCTGATGGTTCTCTTGTGGTAATCTCCCTCTGTCTTTAGTTAATTTTGTCTGCGCGTTGGTTCCCGTGTATATTACAGTGTGATGGTATCCACTGAATGACTACTCTCTGGAAGTTATTGCATAGTTGGTCCAGGATTGTTCTCAAGTCATCTAGTTCATTGTTTTTGGGGCTTTTTAGAGCTTATAGTACTGACAGTGCATCAGTCAGAATCACCAATTTATTGTGCGTGTTATTTTTGTGCTGAGTAGTTAGTGTTGCAGCATCTCTGATGGCCCCAGTTTCTGCTTTAAAGTTGTTTGAGAATTTTCCAGTAGCTTTTGACTTGGTGATCTCGTCCTGATTATTCAGCGTCAAGAACACACTTCCCCCTCCATTTCTGGTGGCATTTGTAGCAGAGCCATCTGTGTATATGTGGGACCAAGAGTCCTGTGGGTAAGTATCGTGTATGTGTTTTTCTGCTACGTGTTTTCTTTCTGTGTCTGATTGGGTGCTTTTTTTTCATGATTCCTGTTATATTTTCCCTAAGTTCTGGTATTTTATGTTTCCCATGAGGAGACATATCAGATGGGCCCAAGGGTTTCGGTATTGTTTGGGAAAGTACTGGGTCTCCAGTAGTTAGTTCATTGGCAATTGCAGCGAAGTTGCTCCTCTTTAGTCGTACAATTCCAAAACCAGTTATTCTTTGGTGCATGGCGTGGCTAAGGAACCTTCTATATTTCTCCGCTTGTTGCAATACTTTAGTGACCCGTCTGTCATCTAAGGGTTGTAAACCTGTTACTGTTTCTAGAGTCTTGATAGGTGTAGATTTAACAGCACCAGTGATGATACGGGCAGCTTGGCTCTGTGTTCTGTTAATTTTGCTAAGGTGTGATTTGGAAGCCATAACCCAGGCTGTGCGCGTTATTGTGTACACGTTAAATAGAACTGGTGACAATGGTGAGCCTTGTGGCAGCCCTGGACAAATGGATGTTGGCTCCATAAATCAACGACGGCCCAATCTTAATAAGCTTCTGTGCGACGCCGATATAATGATTTTGCAAGAAACTATTTATGGGGACAGGACAGTAAGTACTCCTGGATTTCATTGTTTCTACAATAGGCGACACCTTGGGCAGGCCATCTTTGTGCGCAACAATATGGTAGCAGCTGAGGTTGAAATGTCTGCGTGGGACAATGCAGAATTGCAGGTACATACAGGGTGCAGACCCCAGTTCATTTCGTAATTGTAAATGTGTATGCCAGTAATGGGAAGGTGGACACACAACAATGGCAGAATCTCTTTAATTTGATGAAGAGAACGTCATTTTCTGCGGAGACTTTAATGCTAGAGGCAACCAGTGGGGTAACGTCATAACCAACAAGCAGGGAGAAGACCTAAAGAACGCACTAGTGTCAGTCGATTTAGTGTGCTTGAATGATGGAAGGGCAACAAGAATGGCCACTCGAACAGGGGACTCTGATAGTGTCATAGACCTGGCACTGGTGTCTTCCACCTCCGCACCGGTTTGCAGGTGGAGTGCACTGGGGTTCCACGGAAGTGATCACTATCCACCATGTGTCTTCCTAATTGAGAAAAGCAGAAATAGAAGCCAGAAAAGAAAGCTCCACACATTCCACTACGAGAAAACAGACCAGGACGCCATTAGCAAAATCAGACATAGGAAACGAAGCGCCCCTCGTAGGAGGCAGGAGGGATGGACGCAGCCACCCTGGTGGAATGTAGAAGTCGAGGAAGCTTGGCGGAGCAAAAGACAAACGGACAAGACATGGCAGAAAGCCAGAAAGAATGGAAGAACACAACCTGAGCTCTTGAAGCGTCTGAAAGAAGAGGTCGACCAAAAAATGAAGCACTTTAAACTATGTGCTAATCATGCTAAGGATGCCAAATGGGATGAATTCTGTAGAAAAGTGTGCTCAGAAAAATCGTTAGCCACATTCTGGCGCCTTCATCAGAGCATGAATTGCACAACACGACACAGAGGCATACCAGACTTTCAGAGCACAGGCCGGATATGGCACAAATCTGATGAGAGCAAAGGGAAGGCCCTGCTTGCCCGCTACATTGAGCAGACGGACCAAAGAAATGAGGCTGTAAGGATGAGGATACGGGGATCGCTCTCAAAATTGTGTAAGGATGTAGTGCTGGAAGAAGATCTCACAACCACAACCGATACCATTCGAACAACACTTATAAGGTCACACAACACTGCTCCTGGTCCAGATGGTGTTCGGTACGATGACATAGGCGATTTGGCTGACGACAACTTGACAAAACTGGCCAATGAGTTTAATGCCAGCATTCGGAATGGCCAGATTAAGGAGGAATGGCTACACAGCTACTTACTACCGCTACCGAAGCCAAATAAGGACCATTCTCAGATCAGTGCCTACAGGATCATCACAATGCAGAACACTGCGGGCAAGCTGATGGAGAAAATAGTTGCTCGTGTTCTCACCTGTCACCTTGAACAGAAACGCGCATTCCCACCCACACTCGAAGGTTATAGATATAACAAAGAGACATGGCTCAACGCGGCAGTCTTTGCCTATGACGTGTACGAAAGCTCTGTACGCATGCAATGGGTAGAGTCATTGCAGAAGTCCAAAATACGTAAGGTCACCTTCGTCTATGTCCCTGGACATGCGGGAGTACGGGGAAATGAAAGAGCGGACAGGTTGGCTAGCTGCGCTGTCGTTGAGGATGGGCAACCAATGGATCGGGCGGACATCATCAATGCCCTCCGAGATTTGGAAAGAGTACAGGACATCGACAAACACAGATCCACGTCACTTATTCGGATGATGGAAATGGGAGTTAAGATGGGCACAGCCAGAAATGAGAAACTTAGTGGCCGTGTAAGAAGACTTATCAACCAACACAGAACTGGAGTCGTCAGTCGCTAGACACTGCGGGACTTGCTGAGGAGGGGATCTGAGCACCTATGGACATGTTCGGAGTGCAATGATGACGACCCGCAAATAACTCAATAACTGGTCTGACTCTTCCTACGTAGGCCTATAGACTTTTCAAAATATTGCTGTCTGCACCCCAGTCCGTTCCTGCCAATTTTTTTCATAATATTAGTTCGTTTTCTGGCTTTTTTTCTTGCTCTATCTGATTTTTCCAAGTCATTCTGCGATTCATGGTGACGCCAAGATATGTTGGGTTTTGGTCAACAGGGAGTGTATGGTCTTTTATCTTCAAGTTTGCAGAGAGTGTGTTTCTTGATATGCTGAAAATTGTATATGTAGTTTTTTTTTCGTTGATTGGTAAGAACCAGGTGTTCGTCCATTTTTTCAAGTTCACCTAGGGCATCTTGCATCCTGGTTCCAGCAACCGACATACTTTCATCGCGAGCCCATAACGCCAGATCATCTGCGTATATTGCTGAGTGTATTCTGGGTGGAAAGTCCATTACGATGTCAATTATGCAAATTAAAAAGAGTGTTGGGGACAGGACTCCGCCTTGTGGGACACCTTGTTCGATAGAGACCTTCTTACTTAGTTGACCTTGAACTTGTACTCTGGCCGTTCTATCCTGACGGTATTGAGAAACCCAATTGAATAAACGACCCTGGATGCCAAGTATAAAAAACTTGTTCTTTAAGCCCTCTCGCCATAACCCTATCAAAAGCCTTCTCCGTGTCGACCCACACTGCCAGTGTGTGTTTCTTTTAATAATAATAAGTTTAATGAATTAACAGGAAGAAAAGAAGTCAAAGTTGCAGGGTGTGGGAAATCAAAGGAAGGAAATACAATAATGGGACAGAAGAAGATAATGGAAATATGGACATAATATATCAGTCAACTCTATGATGATGAAATACAAGAGCTAAACAATTCAAACAAAGACACAGGACCACCAATAATGCAAAGTGAAGTGGAGGAGGCAATTCAACACATGAAAAGAGGCAAAACTCCAGGTCACGACAATATAATAATCGAAGAGATAAATGTATTGGGAGAGCTGAGAGTACAAGTCATAACAAAACTACTCAAACACTGGAACAGTGAACCGAAGATCTACTAAAATCTATCTTTGTAGCCATACTTAAGAAGTCAGGCGCCATTGATTGTGATGACCATTGCGTCTCAAGAGCCATATGACGAAAATATTACTAAGAATCATCATGAGACGTGTAAGGAACAAAATAAAACTAGAGATAAGTGAGGAACAATGTGGATGGAAAAGTACAAATGATGCATCTTAAGAACATTGATAGAAAGAGCTATAGAAGTAAAGAAAGAGCTATATATTTGCTTTATAGACTACACAAAAGCATTTGACAAAGTAAAGCATGTGAAAATAATCAATATGCTGGAGAATTTAAACATTGATGGCAAAGATCTGCGAATCATTAATAAAAAAAAAAATAAAAAAAAACACGAACTGACAACAAACAGCAGCTATATGAATTAGCAACCAAACAGGACAGTTCCAATATATAAAAATAGGAGCCAGACAAGGCCGTGTTATGTCCCCGGATTTGTTTTCACTTTACAGCGAGCATATTATGAGATCAATAGTAGACAAAAAAAAGGAATTAAAGTCAATGGTCACAACATAAATAATTTGCGATATGCGGATGACACAGTCTTAATAGCAGAGACAGAGAATGAAATACAAGAAATGATAGTCATAATAGTAAAAGAAAGCAACAAGAAAGGTTTCAGTCTCAACGATCATCACCATCCTGCAGCATAAAAATAACAGGAGAAATCTGAAACAAGTGCAACGCGTCAAATATTGGTGAACAATAATAGCATCAGATGGAAGATGCACCACAGAAATAACAAGCAGAATAGCTCAGGCAAAAATAGCATTTTAGAAATGAAAAATATCTTATGCAATAAATCTTTGTCAATAGAAATGAGAAAGAGAGTTCATCTGTACTATATAGAAACAATTCTGATCTATGGAAGCGAATCATGGACAGTAGACAAACAAATGAAAAGACGATTAGAGGCCACAAAGATGGAATTTCTCAGAACGTTGAATGTTCCATGGACAGCTAAAAAGACCAATGAAGAAATTCTCAAAGAGGCCAACACAAAAAGGGAGCTCTTAAAAAAACATCAGAAAGAAACAATCAACATTTTTCGGGCACATCATGAGAAGAGGAAAGTTGGAATACTTGGTTACAAGTGACAAAATAAAAGGAAAGAGATCGCGGACGACAAAGAGAGAAAATACTGGACAGCTTGGTGTCATGGCATGGAAAACAGTCAACAACAGAACTGATACGAGGCACGGTAGATAGAAGAATGTAGAAAGACATGATCGCCTACGCTAACCGGTATGGCACATGATGATGAACTAAGTATTCCAACTTTCTACTTCTCATGTTCCCGAAAAATGTTAACTGTTTCTTTCTGATGTTTTTTTATGATCTCCCTTTCTGTGTTGGCCTTTTTGAGAATTTTCTCGTTGTTTTTTTTTTAAACTGTCAATGGAACTTTCAACATTCTTTTGAGAGATCCCATCTCTCTGGCCTCCAAACGTCTATTTATTTGTTTGTTTAATGTCCATGATTCGCTTCCATCCATAGGTCTAAACCAACTATTGTTGTGTAACTAAATACTGGTATTTTATACCAACATGGCTGAAAAAGTGGCTAGAGAATCTGGCAATTGTTGCATAAGTACGGCGTAGAATGAGAATCAATGATGACAGTGTTCCCTAGCGTTTGGCTTTTCGTGGCAGGGTGCTGTGCCACTGAGTACGGGTTCGATCCTGCTTTAGTCCATATTTTTTTTCTGTTGATTATTTGTCATTTCCCCCCCCCCCCCTCTCTCTCTCTGCGATCAGGACTCAGTCAGAGTAGGATTCCAGACTCCCACATGAAGTCAGCTGTCAGGTTAAGTGTGTTGATCGCCCCCACAGACAGAACGTCACATTTAGAGTCCGCCAGATCCACTCTGACTGAACACCCGTTAATACGAGTGTTCTGCGCCAGTGGCCCAGTGCATCCGATTTCAGCCAGCATTTTTTTCAGGTTTGCTTTCCTTAGCCTTTGATTGTCCCCAATCTTCCTGCAAGGCAGCAGATTGTCTTTTCTGTAGGGGGATTCTGCCCTTAGATGGTCTACCCTCCCAGGTTTACGAGCACCATCTGCCCGAGTCACTAGAGGTGACTAACACAGACATGCACACACAGCAGAGATATGAGATGTGAATAACACAGACACGTACACAGCGATACGAGCCATGACTAACACTGACACACGTCAAGATATATGACACATGACTAACATAGACATGCATATAAAGCTATGAGATATGACTGACTTAGACATGCACACACAAAGATATGACACATACCTAACATAGACATACACACAAAGATATAAGATATGACTAGCATAGGCATGCACACACAAAGATATGAGATGTGACTTACATAGCCATGCACACACAAGAATATGAGATGTGACAGACACAGACATGTACGCACAAAGATATGAGATATGACTAACATAAACATGCAAACAAAGATATGAGATATCCCTAACCCAGACATGCACACACAAAGATATGACACATGACTAACACAGATACAGATGTACTTTAGTTAGAACCATTTCCACTCCGTTCTTTCACCTACCTATTCTATCTCTCGTCAGTCTCTCCTCGCCTTCATTTCTGGGTGCTTCCTTACCCTCCCCTCTTGTACTTTGCTCCTCATACTTTCTATTCACTACCTTCCCTCTTACTATTATTGGCTTCTCTATACCTTCACGTATCCTACCTATCTTCATCTAGTTGGTTTATCTCTCATTTCTCTTCTCGATCTTCTCTCATCTCCTCACTATGCCCTCCCTCAAACATCTATCTCATTCTATCCGTCACTCCATCATCGCCTCATTCTCCACTCTACCCCCCGAACTCTCTAACATCTCCAAAGACTTTGCCTTCACTACCATCAAGAAAACTAGATTTACCTGTCATCTTAATTTCTTGAACAACTGCCTCCATCGTAAATTTCTCCCGTGTGGGTTCCGATCTCACTTCTCACCTCAAGTCGGTCAACCCCACCTCTCTAACTATCTTCGCCGCCAACTGCAGAACCTTGAACTCCAGCATGGCCTGAAACGTGTTCGTCTTGTCGCTTCTAGCCACTCTCGTCTTATATCCCACCTTAACACCCGCCTACAACACCTCCTATCCCAACTCCATCTACTCACCTCTAACTTTCCTGGGACTCTTCGCTTCATCCGCCATACCATCCACCACCACAACCGATCTGTGTATGACTTTTTATCCTCTCAGCACAAACGTAAACTCTTGAACCTCCGTCCTCCTCCTCCTCCTCCCTCACCTCCTCCTCTCCCCAATGCCTCTGACTCTAGCTCCCTTGTCACTTGTATTCCCCCTGATTTGCCCCTTTCCGACCATGAGCGTTCTCTTCTCAGCAAGGGTCTTAAGTTTGTCCCCCTCCGCCCTTTGAGTGACTCATTCTCTCTCTTACGGGACATTCAGGAGTATCACAGACGACTACGACTCAAACTCTATTACTTTAATCATCCGAACTCTTCCTCTCAACCTCCTCCTACAGACGAATTTGCCCGCTTTTCCTCCCGTAAATCTGACTGGACTCCCCGCTCGGGCGAATCACAGGCTTTGGACCAGTTCATTAACAGTACCTACCGGATATTAAGGCACTTCGTCCCCATAGACTTCGACGCTCTAATCTTAGTAGTGAAGAGTACCAAGCCCTCCAGAATCTTCGCCGACGTGATGATATTGTCATCAAGCCGGCTGACAAGGGCGGCTCTGTGGTGGTATGGAGGAAAGACCTTTATATCCGGAAGGTGATAAACAATTATCCGACTCGACTTTCTACCTCCCACCCCCGACGACACTACTGTCTCTAATAACGCCGTGGTGCGTCGTACGATCCTCCGTTTCATTCAGGATGGATTACTTCCCTCTAGCTCCTCCAGCATGATCCTTCCTGACCACTGCTTGGGCAGACCCTCTTTCTATATGCTGCCTAAAATACATAAACCTGACTCTCCTGGACGTCCTATTGTCTCTTCCATCTCATGTCCTACTGTTCTCATTTCTGACTTCCTCGACAGTGTCTTTCAACCCATAGTTATGGGCCTCCCTTCGTATGTCAAAGACACTAACGACGCCCTTAACATCTTTTCCTCTATCACCCTCCTTCCTGATCGTCACTACCGCCTCTTCGTTATGGATGTCTGCTCCCTGTATACTTCTATTCCCCACTCCGACGGCCTTCAAGCTCTTCAGTTTTTCCTGGACCGTAGGATCCAACCCTCCATCGCCACTGGCGTCCTCCTCCGTCTAGCAGAATTAGTCTTGAACCTCAACTCTTTCGAGTTCAATGGCAATTTCTTCACCCAGATCAGCGGTGTGGCGATGGGCACTAAAATGGGCCCTAGCTATGCTTGTCTCTTCATGGGTTACCTTGAGCACCAAATCATCCATACCTACCAGGGCCCTCTTCCCCTTATGTATCGTAGGTACATTGATGACTGCATTGGTCTGTCTGACCTTCCAGAAGATGAGATCTCCCGTTTCATCGAATATGTCGGACATTTCCACCCCTCTATCCACATCACCTTCCACATCTCCACCTCCTCCGTATCTTTCCTGGACATCCTAGTCTCCTTGGGCACCTCTCATCTTCTCACCTCGGTCTTCTACAAGGCCACTGACTCCCATAGTTTCCTCCGCTACGACTCCTCTCATCCTACATCCTGCAAGAACTCTCTTCCATATTCTCAGCTTCTCAGACTTCGTCGCCTTTGCCGAGACGATGAAGATTTCCTTCACAATGCCCACCTCATGCTTGATTTCTTCCGCCGACGCCTTTATCCAGAATCAGCTCTCCTCCCTGCCCTGCGTCGAGTTCTCCACACTTCACGTCAGTCTGCTCTTACCCCTCTACTCATCCCCCCTCTGATAGAGTAGTGCTCGCTCTCACCCATCACCCTCACCACTACGCCGCTATTAGGACCATCCACCGCTACCTCCGTATTCTCCGATCTGACCCTACTACTCGTCTGCTCTTCCCTGACCCGCCACTAGTGGCCTTTAGACGTGACCGGAACCTCCGAGACTTTCTTGTCAGGGGTCGTCTTCCTGCTGACCACTTCAGCCATCGAGGCACTATCCGCTGCAACCGGAGAGTATGTAAAACTTGTGACCACGTTCTCCAGACCGACACTGTCCTCTTCCCTAATGGTCCTTTCGAGATCAGAGAGGGATTCACTTGCACATCGCGGAACATCATTTATGCCATCATTTGTAAGCGATGCAAGTTGACCTACATCGGTCAGTCAGGTCGTAGAATCGGCGATAGGTGCCGTGAACACTTGAATGACATCACCCGAGAAGCGGACACTCCTGTAGCAGCCCACTTTAACTCGAGGGGCCATCGAGGTAAGACTGATGTCTTGGTAACTGGCCTAATATCATGCTCCTCTGATCACCACAGTCGGCTCACTCTTGAGCACCGTCTGATCGTTCGTTGGGGCTGCCTCACCCCTCGTGGCATCAATGTATCCCTGTCCCTCTGAGGACCCTCCTGCCTCCGACTCCACCCTCCCACCTATGGACCTCTCTTCCTATTTCTCTTCTTCCATCCCTGCTTTTCATATCCTCTTTGAGTAACTCCCATCTTGCCTTCTTCATCCTAAACCCCCCCCCTCCCCACACCTTTTTCTCTTCTGACTACCTTCATGTCCTTTACCTCTTTATCACTATATCACCTCTCCACCTGGACTGTACGTACGATCTCTCTGCCCACCTCTATTATACCTCGTCCTTCCTACCACCACTCTGCTGATCTACTCCTAGCTCACCCCTCTCATCTCTATTCACTTGTAGTCACTACTCATCTATACCTACTATTCCAGTATCCCCCTTATCCTGATGCCCACTTTCATTCCCCCCTTTGTTCTATCATTTCCCTACTTCTTTACCTCCTATGGTTCATACCTTTTGCACACCATCCCCTATTGCTCCACTTCTTCCAGACTTTCTCTTTTTCTGTTTTTCCATTCACTTCTGACCTACCGCCTCTCCCCCTATCCAGTTTTCACATACCTGCTTCTTATCCCTCCTCTCCATACCTCCTCCTCTAATACTTCCCTACCTCCCGATAGACTAACTTCCTCCGGACCACCCCTCTATCGCCCTTCTCATTATACCAGCTTTATTATTCTTCCTCTCCTTATCTCTTCCTCCAGTATCCAATCCTTCCTTTCGTTGACCTACCTCTCAACTCTTTCAGTTCGAGGCCATCCATTCTGTAGAGTCCATCTCTCTCACGGTTTGCCTAGTTCACTACTTTGCCGTGTCATTCAATTTCTTTCTCTTAACCTCTCGCGTGATCTCTCACTTCCATTGTTGAGTGATTTATATGTATTGCTTGTTGTGTCCCAGGAGTGTCTTCGTCTATCCCCCTCCCCCCCCCCCCCCTTTTGGTTTTCCCGATATTAGATCCGTTTGCCTCCTTACTGACCTGTCTTGGTCATAGGTTGCTTTCTTTACACGCTCTCTGTCTTTTAGTCATTCCGACTTGTTTCAGAACGGATTATAGTTTTCCTGCTCTGAGCTCAGCTAAGTACAATTTATTATACATTTTTCTCTTTTTCTATTTTATATATTTTGACGCCCATCATACCTCTCATCATGTAATACTCATTTCTCTCTTTTCCTATTTCTGCATCCTACTTTCCTCGCCCCCCACTTGATCATCTAACATGTAGTAATTGTGCTTCACCGCTTGTTGTCGTTGTCCCTGTATTCTGAAGAAGGCCACAGGCCGAAACGTCAGTATTGTGTTGTGTTCTTTATTTGTAAAGCTGTCACCATACCTTGGAGTGTTTAGTACACCCCACCATTGGCTCCTTGCTACCATCTTTACCGCAGCATTGCAATTATTTGCCTGTTCCCTAACACAGATACACACTAAGTTATGATATATTACTAAACTCAGACGCACATAAAGATAAGAGACATGATTAACACGGACATACCAAGATATGAGATATGACTAACATGACACACACACACAACACACACACAAGCTAAGATTTGAGCCATGGCTAGCACAGAAACACCCCAAGATATGAGCCATGACTAGCACAGAAAAACATTAAGATATGAGTCATGTCTTCACGGAAAAACACCAAGAAATGAGCCAAGTCTAGCACATAAACACATTGAGGTATCCATATGCTTGGGTTAGTCTGCAGACTCTTCTTAACGTGTGAATCATTGACATACGAGACGCGGGCTTCGATTAACTGTCCGCAGGTTTCGTTCAAACAGTTGTCCGGAGATTTGAGAATGCAGTCTGACACGTAGAATTTTCCCTTACATGCACTGTTCCCGGCTGACTGTTCACATGTGTCGTTGAAACAGTTGTCTGGACATTTGAGAGTGCTGTCTGACCCGTAGTATGTTTCCTTGCACGTGCAGTATGCACTTTCCGGGTCACATATGATGTCACAGCCATCAGAACACGTCTGTTCGCACTGTAGCCCAAAATTACCATCGGGACAAGTGTCATTACAGGTATAGCCAGGATGTTTACATTGTAGTCATTTTCCAGATTTTTCCCACATAAAGGACAGACACTGAGACAAGACCTGGAGCAATCGTGTCCATAGACCCCATGTGAGCATTTGCCGTGACACGTACCAATGATGAAGTCGCAGCTTTTGCTACACCCACTATACACTGCACAAAACGACCAAGAATACCCGTCCAGACAATAGGTGTCTGCAAATGTTTGCGCCTCACACATCGTCAGTTCACTGCCGGCCTGCGAAATGGTCGGTGAGAACTCAGTCTTAATGTGTGCCATTGGCGTTTGTGTGGTGACTACAATAGTGTTCATAGAAACATTTGGATATGATATATCATTAGACTGGAACACTACACCGCCACTGTCAGAGGAAGCCTTTAGAGTGGCATTCTTTACCCGAATTATAGTGCTAGCTTGATGATAGAATCGAATGGTGTGAATCTTCTGGGGCGTGGCAAAGTTCAGATACCAGTAAACAGGACTGTTTCCACTTCTCAGTTTTGTGTGTGTGCAGTCATTGTCATAGAGATTGGTCCTTCTTTTGTCATTTACTGCGGCCTCTGGTCCACATTCGTCTCCTGTATAACAAGAATTAAACGTGTCGGCCTGGTTTGTGTTCTGTTTGAGAGCCACATTCCGACCCCCGCCTATGTGGATGGAGCAGATATTTGCAACTATCGCCCCTGCAATCATAACTTGTTGATCAGATCAGCCCCAGAGCAAAAGACATCAATCTCGTGCTGACTAACTACAAACCTTGAATCATTTCTACATGAGGCAGAACCATTTAGTATTGTCGTGAAACTGTCCGGAACTATTAAGTCATTTGCATAAATCCTAAACCAGGAGAACAGCAAAGATTGGTTGAGAGTTGCCTCAACTGATGTAGAATTTGTGTCCGATTTACATGTGGTGTCGTTGTAATTAAACAGGAAAGTAGGTCAGAATTTTTAGGCGTATTTGTACACGAGAACCAAGTACTGACACTGGGTCCAAAATATTCGTGCTGATAAATGTCATTGTTTGGGCATATCCCTGTAGTTTTGTCATAAACTCTCTCTCTCTCTCTCTTTCTTTCTCTCTCTGCGATCAAGACTCGTCGATCAGAGTAGGATTCAAGTCTCTCTCATGAAGTCAGCTGTCTGTTTAAGCGAATCGATCGCCCCATATAATTTCTCCTCCAGGGAGGTGGGCGTGGACCACATTGCTCTTCTTAGGTCCGTGTACTGGGGAAATCCTGTAGAACATGTTTTGTAGTCATATTGTCCAGTGTACAGTGGTATAGGCTGGTTGTACCTATTTTGAATTTGGTGAACATGTGATTTCTCATTCTATTGTGGCCTGTGCGTAGGCGAAGTATGATGACTTGATCCCTCCTTGATAGTTGGTGATATCCGTCACTCTCGTTATGCTTTGGGTGTTCACGTTTTCATTTTTCATGGAACTGACCCTTGAGGATGGATTTGGCTTCATCATAACTGAGCGGATTGTTCTCTTGTGGTAATCTCCCTCCCTCTTTAGCTAATTTGTCTGCGTGTTCATTCCCGTGTATATTACAGTGTGATGGTATCCACCGAATGACTACTCTCTGGAAGTTATTGCATAGTTGGTCCAGGGTAGTTCTCAAGTCATCTAGTTCATTGTTCTTGTGGTTTATTAGAGCTGATAATACTGACAGTGCATCAGTCAGAATCACCAATTTATTGTGCATGCTATTTTTGTGTTGTATTATTTATTTTTCCGAGTGCTGCAAACATACCCCTACCTCTGAATTGATTCGCTGATAGAAGTAGCAACGGCGGCGATAAAATGGTTGGCTACACAATAAAACGCAGATCACGTGATTGTCCCAGATCCATTGATAGGAGTTGCCCTACAGCCGTTTTGCCAAATCATTATTTTATTTATACATAATTAAATCTAAGAAAATTTACATCATAAAGTTAGAACAAAGCTAACAATTATGTAAATTAAAATAAAAAAGTATGTAACTAACTACTAAAATATTTAAATTAGTATTAGTAACAATTAATATTACGGAAGTACTGTATATTTTGTAGAATTATTTTGCCAATATTTTTATGCAAAATCTGGCACGCTTTCAGCCTTCCTCAACCGACGTCCATGATTATTGGTCAAGTAAATGAATGTTGAGCTAAACAAATTATAGTTCTTTCTATAGCTTTGGCATATTTTTAGTCTTATCGCTTGAGTTTTAAGATCTATGGTAAGTTGTTTACAAGGTTATAGTAATATCATATCAGCAAATGTAGACAAGACTCGTGACTCATGTTTATTAAAAGTTCCAAGATTCAATTAAATTGACTGATTGACTACAACACTCAACACACTACACTTACTTAACTACTACACTGACTACAGTGAGTAACTAAAAGTAAGTAAGACTTAAACTTAAACTAAAGCAGGAACAGGGGAACTCCAGAGCAGTAGCAGAGTGTGCGTCGCAATTTTAATCAAATTTAGTTAGTATTTTTTAGTCACTCATACTTCATAATTATTTATTACATTAATATTAATTACATAATATAATTTAATATATATGTAAAGTGAGGTAACATAAATTATTAATATTTGATGTAGAAATATTAAGTTAAATATTGAAGTTTCGACGTTCGTAGATTAATTAATTTTTATTGTATTTACTAATTTACTATTAGTTAGTATATGCGATTTTTGGGCCATGTTAAAAGACAACAGCCTACTAAAAATAATCCTGGAGGGGAAAATACAAGGTAAAAGAGGCAGAGGCAGACCAAGACTAACATGGACGAGTAAACATCAAAAGATGGACAAATCAGCCTATGACAGCCTGTCAAAGCAAGAGACAGAGCAGAATGGCGCTCCATGGTAGCCAACCATAACCATTGTTTTGCGGAGATGGCACTCGATGATGTTGATTAGTTAGTGATCAAAATTCTAATATCTTTTGTGTATGTTTATTGAATGTAACTTATTTTTTGGTCTTTGGCGTCTTCAAATCTTGGCAGCCACTGTCAGTCAGTACAAATGAGTTGGTAGCAAGTATTGTGAAATGAATCAATCAATATTATGATGATAAGTCAGTACTTTGGTAAAATATTAATGTCTAATATATACTGTTGTGTTTCCTACAAAACTACTCTCATGCCTATCATGTAAACACTAAGACGGATCAAATCTTCTTAAAGACAAGATTGATCGAGATGTAGTGTTCATGGTGCCCCTCGAGCAACTCATTTTCATTCTTACGAGACATATAGGAGTATCACAGACGACTATGACTCAAACTCTATCACTTTCTTCATCCAAACTCTTCCTCTCAACCTCCTCCTGCAGACGAATTTGCCCGCTTCTACTCCCGCAAATCTGACTGGACTCCCTCCTTGGGTGACTCACAGGCTTTGGACCTGTTTATTAACAGTACCCTCCGTGAGATTAAGGCACCTCGTCCCCAGAGACTTTGACACTCTAATCTTAGTAGTGATGAGTACAATGCCTTACAGGATCTTCGCTGATGTGACGATATTGTCATCAAGCCGGCTGACAAGGGAGGCTCGGTGGTGGTTTGGAGGAAAGACCTCTATATCTGGGAAGGGGACAAACAATTATCTGACCCGACCTTCTACCTCCCACCCCCGACGATACCACTGTCTTTAATAATGCCATGGTGCGTCGCACGATCCTCCGGTTCATTCAGGATGGGCCACTTTCCTCTAGCTCCTCCCGTATGATGCTTCCTGACTACTGCTTGGGCAGACCCTCTTTCTATATGCTGCCCAAGATACATAAACCTGACTCTCCTGGACGACCTATTGTCTCTTCCATCTCATGTCCCACAGTTCTCATTTCTGATTTCCTTGACAGTGTCTTTCAACCCATAGTTATGGGCCTCCCTTCGTATTTCAAAGACACTAGCAACGCTCTCAACATCTTCACCTCTATCACCCTCCTTCCTGATCGCCACTATCGCCTCTTCGTTATGGATGTTTGCTCCCTTTATACTTCTATTCCCCACTCCGACGGCATTCTAGCTCTTCAGTTTTTCCTGGACTGTAGGACCCAACCGTCCATCGCCACTGGCGGTGTCCTCTGTCTAGCAGAATTAGTCTGTGTTTGACTCGTGTTTGATTCCTGCTGGGAGCAGTGTGAATTGTACTCGTGGTTGGAAAAAAAAAATACCTCCACGGTCGACCCAGCCGTTGGCAGAAATGGGTACCAGGGTATTACCCTGGGAAGGTGAAGAAGTCGCTTCGCATCTGAGTTTCGATGCTTGAGACTACACTATACAGAAATATCAGAACATTTCTGGATAGGTGACCGAGCACGTATGGGTGTAAACTCGTGTGCTAAGACGCCGGCTCAAGTCTCGTACTTTACCTTTACCTTTCCTTATATAATCTATGACGGGCTATTCCTAGCTTTTTTCTCAGTTCTTCATTTCTGATCTTATCTCTCAGACTGTTTCCTGTCATTCGTCTAACACATTTCATCTCTGTAGAGGTTATTTTTGTTATTGTTCTTGCATCTAGGGTCCAGGTCTGGCATTGGTAGCACAATGTTGGGATGAAGATTGTATTGTATAGTGCTCGTTTTGTCTCCAGAGTTATTTCCTTGTTGGACAAAAGTGGTGATAACTGTCCAATCTATCTATCTTTCGTTCGCTCGAAGTATTGTCTATATCAGCAATGTCGTTTCCTGTATGAATTTTACTGTCTTTTGTAATTCTTGTAGTGGCCCATATAATAACTGTACAATGATTTGACAAGCTTTGTTGCATTTTGATTCTATCTCTGCTGTTTGAGAATTATCGTTTGTCATTAGACTTCCTAGGTATTTGAATTCCTCTACTTGTTTTAGTTGTCTGTCTTCTATAGTTATGTTGATGTTCTGTTTTTTTTTTTGCGATATTCATGACTTCTGTTATGTTGATGTTGTAAATTGAATAATGTATGTGAGTGTTGTCTGATGGTTTCCCTTGCAAGATTGTTTAGGCTCTTCTTTTGGAGTCTGTTTTTTGTTCTGTCTTGGAATTTTTGGTGCAGTGGTTGATCTGGTAACCTTAAAAATTTTTCAGATGATGTGAGTTTTGTATTTTCTTTGGTGTGCAATGGGTTTGATCTGCTGTTTTTTCCGTTGTTGTTTTGGGGGTACAAGTCATTGCTTGAAGGGTTGTTATGAGTGTCATGTTTTGGACTTTATCTAATTTTCCTAGGTTCGTTTTGGTCCAGAAGGTTCATGAAGATCATTTTGTTTGCTTCCTAGGATGTACCAGGCAGTTTTTTTCATCATTGGCAATCTTTTCAATAGTCTTTGCTTGCATTCTTTTGATATTGGGTTTCCAGGTGAGCCTAGAGTCAGGGGTGACTCCCAGACATGTTGGCGTGTTGGTTTGAGGTATTGTAAGGTTTCCCAGCTTTATTGTGTTTTCTTTGTGTGGGGGGAGAGTGAAGATTGTGGTTGTAGTTTTCGTATTGTTTACTTTTAGACCCCATGTCTTTGTCCAATCTTCTAGCCTATCCACTGTTTTTTCGAGCAGATTGAGTTATTTGTGGGTCATCATCATTGCACTCAGAACATGTCCATAGGTGCTCAGATCCCCTCCTCAGTAAGTCCTGCAGTGTCCAGCAACTGATGATGCCAGTTCTGTGTTGGTTGATATGTCTTCTTATACACCCACTAAGTTTCTTGTTTCCTCCACTTTTCTTATGCTCATCGAATCATTTAGTATGCAGGTGTGGGTGTAGTCTTGTGACTCTAACCATATGAATGCCCTAATCACAAACATCATGCTACTCGTGGTCATAACATATGCACTGTCTTCTTTAACTATTCTGCCTGTCGAGCATGCTGTAAATGACCGTGAACTCTGTGGTGTCATATTAGGGATCCATCTGTATCAATGACTGCATCTCCTCGGTGGTGATATCCTAGATGAGATATTGGAGCAGATAAGAGGCTGTAATGATTTGTTCCACGGCTGTGAGATAGCAAAGTTGTTTGCATGTAGGCTGTTTGAAACATGTTGGCAGCATTTTGTTATGTAATTTATGTATATTAGTAAGAGTGTATGTGCTTTAACATTTCCCTGAGGGACCCCTTCTTGCAATGTGACTGACTTGCTAAGATGATTGCTTGTTTTCACTCTGGTGGTTCTTTGGAATAAGTAGTCTTTGATCCAGAACATGTTTTGTGTGACTCCTGCTTGTAGGACTTTTATCATCAGTCCTTCCTTCCATACAGTGTCATAGGCATGGGAGAAGCCAAAGAAAATATCCATTAATTTCTTTTTCTCATGGAAAACAGTATCTATGTTTTGGGAATATGACAAAGAGGAAGGTCAAAATATACCTGGATATGACAGGCAGAAATGAAGAGGATGGGGAAGATAAGGAATAGTCTTAAGAGAATGGCAAGAAACAGGATGGCTGGGAAAGTGTTTGTTGAATATCTATGCTTTAAAGGAAGTTGAAAGGAAGAAGGGATAGTGTAATGACATTTAAAGATATAGCCTTGATTTACTATAAAAATGGTACAAAGTAATAACACTGACAGTTTACTTAGAATAATTAGTTTAAGATTGTAGTTTATAAACTTTGTTATTTGATAATCAATAATCTATTTTTCATTTGCCTGAAGTATTGCCTATTATCTGCAATTCTGTTTCTTGTATAAATGTTGTTTTCTGTAGTTCTTGTAGGGGCTCATATAGTTTTGCCTGTAGTGTTGTATCTATGGGTCAATGGGTTATCCTGAGGGTACTATATTCAATGCAGTTTTGAAAAATGCGTTCAGCAGTCTGTGGTGCCTGTCCACGTGTGCATATGGCTGAGGTGACAAGCTTGGATTTTGTATGTGTGTGACTATGGAGTTGTGTTATGTTTTGAGGCATATAGTGAAAAATTGTTGATAAGTTAGTTTGTAAGACCTATCATTCTCTGTTTCAGTTTGATGCACTGGATGGAAACCAAAGTGAAAGTTGTTCTCACAGATAACAAGCTATGATGGCATGGTTAAATCTGTGGATCTAACACAGGTTTTTACAAAGGAAATTATTAAGCTGATCATTATAGAAACTGAGTCTTCTAAAAATTAAGAAACTGAAACATAAAGAACATTTGGGTAGCATCATACCCTGAAAACTCTCTGCTTCATGAAAATTGCCAATTTGTATGTGAAATTTGCAATTGATGCTTAACAGGTTAACACAGTTGCTGGCCCTCAGAAAAAGGAACTTCGGCTAAAAATAGGCAGATTTGAATGTGAATAACACTTTTTCACAGACATTTGATCAAAAGAAATGAAATAAAAACATGTACACCATTGATGACATAAAGTTATAAATAAAGACAAGGTATTGATTGCCACAATTAACAAAGTTTTGTGTTTGGAACTAAGATACTAGAATGACATCTAACGCAGAAGATTTACCTTCTTGTAGCAAAATGAACACGGAAGGAACAAAAGTAGGAGACATAATTATAAATAAATATCCAGTTGTTGTTCTTACCAAGTTGGATCCAGACATTTTACCATTGAATTTAAGCTCTGAAGATATAGAGCTATTTAAGCAACAGCAAACAAGTGGTTTGGTTAATTTACACAGAAAGGCAAACACACCTGAATTTAACAAAAGTTACAGCTATGATGATGATGCAGCCTTGTCAGATGTTTCCGTGTCTTTCTCTGATGATGAAAAAGAAGCTTCAGAGGAGATAAAAAGCAGCAGGAGTTATAAGAAGGGAGTAGAAAAAAGAGAAGTCGAATTAAAAAAAAATTCAGATAGTCTTGAAGCTGATAAGTCAGAAAGTGGAGAAGGAAAAAAAATTATTCTTCAGATAAAAAAATCATTGTAACGGACTTGGATAAAAAGCAGATGAAAAATACTTCTGAAAAGAAAGCATCAGGTGTTAAAGTCTTATTAGATGGAAAAGAGAACAAAAATGAAGCTGTATCTTCCTCACAAAAATCTAATGTCAAGCAAGCTAAGGATGTAAAGAAAGAAAACTTGATGGAAAGCGATTCTTTGGTAGATAATGGTAAGCCCCACCAGAAAGCATCATTTAAAAGTAATAGAAGCAAAACACTGAAACAACCAGCAGAACCTGAAAGTCCAAACATCAAGTCTGTAAAAGAAACAGTGGAGAAAATATTTCCACAGCTAGACGAAGCAGCAAAGGGAAATAAGCATAATCCCAGTAAGTTCTTTACTTATTAAGAAAATTATTCTGTTTTATAAATTTATAGTACAGACATCTTAATCTTGCAGTTGTGTATCTATCTATTGACCTTTCGAGCCGTAACCGGCCCATAGGGCGTAGACCAAGATACACCTTCTCCTATATGAATTTTTGTTCTAGCAGTTTTCTTTTAAAGATATTTTATCAAATCTCGCCATCTGTCTCTGTTCTGTGCAAGCAGTTCTATCTCATTGAGGGAGCCGATTCCTGCTGCTCTTGCCTCTCTCATCAATGTTCTTCTCAGTGTCTCTAAGAAAGTATCTCAGTATCTCTTGTGTATCTAAGTAAACTATTTAGTGTAGTATATGCATTTCTCTTTCCACCCCCTGAAAGTGGTGTTTGCTTCATAAAGCCATGATATTTGAGCTTTTCAGTGCCTGACACATTCAACTGCATCATATTGTTTAGATTGGGTTTGCTTTTCCTTTTTCTTAGTGTTCACCTATCAAGTGGGTGTGTATGCGTAATGTTGCTATTTTATGGCAGACGGTTGTTTGATTTGATCCCAAAATGACATTTTAGTTATAATCTTGGAAATTTACATCATTTATGGATAATGTCCTAAACCTAGTACATTTCTCTGTGTCTTATCATTCATATTTCATGGAAGTGTTTTCATTTTGTGACACCAGACAGTTTTGTCAGAAAATTTGTAGATAAAGTCAGTATTTATTTATGATTGACATGTTTCTTATCTTCATGGAAAGACACATATGAGCAAACCAACTAAAATACCAGTGACAAACAGCTGTGGGCAAAGCTGTAATATCTGCACCTGTAGGCCCGACTTATCAGTTTTTGGCCTAGGTAGATTTACTTATCAATTTTTTGCCTGGCTTTGAATCTTGAGTCCTTACTCTGTTTCCTCTGGACATACAGCTTTTATCATTATTTACTTCTGTGAGTGTGCTGTGTTGCAAAAATATAACTGATATTTGTTTTGCCAAATACAGTGTGTGTGTGTGTCATTCTCCCAAGTCCCAGAGTGTCCATCAGTCCATTTGCATCTTCACATATGGTTGGAAACAGACCGTTACTGGTCTTTGTTAACTGCTTGATGTTGCTTTGTTGAGCAACTTCCTCTCTGGGCTAATCTGGTCAGTATTAGAATAACAGGTATATCTGAGGAATGAACAAAGCTAACTGCCTGTTCTGCCTGGGTGAGTATGGAGATAATGCTTAATTTTTCACCAAATCCCACTCTTAACTCCTCTTAGAAGTGTTCCAAAAAAGGAATGAAGTCTACATTTTGAACCAAAGCTGAGTTGCAACGCTACTGACTGTTTAAAAAAATTATATACACACACACACAGAGAGAGAGAGAGATCATTGGAATACCAGATAAATAATTACATTATCTCTGTTTGAGATGCATTACCATCATGCAGCATAAAAATAAACAAGACAAATCTGAAACAAGTGCAATGTTTGAAATGCTTGGGCACAGTGATAACATCAGATGGAAGATGCAACACAAAAATAAAAAGCAGAAACAGCTCAGGCCAAAATAGCATTTCAGAAAATGAAAAATATCTTATGCAACAAATCTATGTCAATAGAAATAAGAAAGAGTGTTCATCGATGCTATATAGAACCAATTCTGACCTATGGAAGTGAATCGTAGACAATAGACAAGCAAATGAAAAGACGATTAGAGGCCACAGAGATGGGATTTCTCAGAAGAATGTTGAAAATTCCATGGACAGCTAAAAAGACCAATGAGAAAGTTCTCAAAGAGGCCAACACAAAAAGGGAGCTCTTAAAAAACATCAGAAAGAAGCAATCAACATTTTTTGGGCACATCAACGAGAAGAAGGAAAGTTGGAATACTTGGTTACAACTGGCAAAATAAAAGGAAAGAGAGATTGCGGACGACAAAGAGAGAAAATACTGGATAGCTTGGTGTCATGGCATGGAAAACAGTCAACAACAGAACTGATACGATGCACTGTGGATAGAAGATTGTGGAAGGACATGATCACCAACGCCAACCGGTACGGCACATGATGATGATGATCTCTGTTTAAAATAACCCTCCTCTAGTTCATTGCAATTACATCAATACTTACTTGTACGTAGAAAATAACTCTTTCAGTTGGACGCGCAGCCTTTCATACACTGCTGTTGAGTTCTTGCACACTTTTTGGAACTTCCTAGCTTGTCATGAATAACGTTATGGCTGATACAACATTAACGGTTATGATTCCTTCGTAAAAAATTACTGCTTCAAAATACATTTTTTTTACATTGACAGTTTCCCACAGGCAGACATTTCCCCCTCCCTATACCTTTCTAATTATCACTTCCGATGACCCCTGAGTGTTTGATTTCATTCCTTTGATGTTGGATTATTTTTATTACTTTCATAGTAAAAAAAAACTACAATGGTATTGTAAACATGCCCGTTTCTTTAAAAGAAACCAGCTGATTAAAAAAAGTTTTTTTTCTCATCTTGGTAATGGGCATGGTATCAAAGAAACATTTGTAACACGGGAGAGTCAGTGAACAACTGAAGAGTGCGCTGAACATATTTTGGGCTGAACTTACAGCAGCCACATGAAAAGACCCCGGGCCTTTATGAGATGTGGGGGTGTCAATTTCAGGTGATAAATTGAACATCAGGAAATGTTTACAGCATCTGATTTCTGTCTCTGCTAGGGTAAACACACCGCTGTGTAGCAAAAGTTCAAAGAGGGTTTGATTTAAAAAACTCAAAATGTTAAGGTGGTAGTAATTTTTACGCTGGAATAGTGAAAACATTGGGTTACATATATGTATTGTGATCGAGGGTTAATGTCCAATAGTAATGCCATCTCCTTATCTATGACGCACTGATTTCTTGTGTCATGTTCTCCACAGTTGAAATGTTGCCTTCTGTGACTATCATGAATGCCGGACTCGAACAAAGAGAATCCTCAACTCTAATGATGTTCTTGAACCTATCATTCCACACTTATATATATCTCATACACCTGTCACTGTACTGGATTCTCATCTGATATTGAATACCTAAGGCTTTCATGCCTTCTCTAATAATAAATCTAACAAAATTGCTTTTGCCTTGATGCACTGTTGCAAGGGGGAGCTGCATTAGCTCAGTGGTTGGTGAACTGAGCTACAAAGGATAAGAGGTAGGGTTCGATCCCAACCGACGGCTTCCGGTTCACCCAGCCTTTAATGGGTACTGGATTTTTTTTTCTGGGAAAGTAAAGCGGCACTGATGCAATACCAACCACGTTACCCCAAAAATCATGTGCCGAAGGTCTGTAAAATTTATGGTCACTAACATCATATTCCCTATACACCACTTGGCGTGACGGGGTACTTAACTTTTAAAAAAAAAATTTTTACTGTTGCAAGGGATCCGTGAACTTGCTAAACTATTTCTCAGGCTTTTATGCGTGCTGCAGGCACTATCTAATGGCATAATAATTCTGCATAATAGATTCACACATAATATTGTTTGCACATGCAATTTTTAATACAACTTACCTAGTTTTCAACTAAACAACCCTTTGATATATGTACATACTAACAGTACAATTAAAATATTTAACTTCATTATTTGCTTCATACTTTATTATTGCTAGTGTTTTTGCTTTGTCATGTTTTCTTATAGATTCAAGATATAAACTGACCTTGGGCCCATTTACTGTATCTGCTTTGGAAAGTGAGTCCTTCAGAAAGTTCATCAACTTGGCATCAGACTGTGTGATCAATTTTAACAAAATGCAAACTGCAGTGACTCCTATGAGTGGGTTAGTGTTATAATTTGAAGCTTTCAATTGTAACTATGACATATATTTTGTTGGGTTTTTGCAAAGACATAAGATTTTTAAAATTACTTGGTGATTGCCTTGACAGCTTGCAGTTTTAATGTTTCTTCTGTTAATGTCCCAGCAGGTCAGCTGCACTGCAATATTTTTGTGTCATCTTTATCACTATTAAAGGTGTAACCAAACCTCTTTGTTCTAATGATCTTTTTTTTTTTTTTCTATTCTCCCAATGTAAATTTTATTGGTTTCTTTCTAATCACTGATCTAAGTTTCTGAGTGTGAAAGTGTGATCTTAATAGTATTTGTTCTTGCTTGGTCTAATTTTAGTTTCAGCTCACTACTTTAGATAAGTCTTTGTGTGTTCCTTTCCAATTATTATCTGAGATCTCCATTTTTGGCAACTTTACAATTATTCCTGTGCTCCATTTGTTGTTTCAATTTGGCGAATATGGGGGGTAAAAAAGTTGTTTCAAAAATTTCCGCTGCTAATGCTAAGTTTACAGTGTTCTGCTGTTAGGCTTTGCAAACTATGAACTTTTTTTTTGCAATCCTTTGATGGCTTTAATGATTTCTTCTCTTTTCTGTAGGGGATCTGCTTCAGCCGTATAAATATTTGGGTCTGTCTTGTGATTTCTTATCTCTCTTGGGTATATTTGAATTTGTTAACCATTATCTTTTCTCATTTGTATCACTTGTTTTACATGTCACTTGCTTTCTACTGATGACTTTTATTAATTTTAATTTATAAATTGTGCTTTGCTCATGTCTTTGTGCTCTTTCTGCTCATTTTGCAAGTTCATCTCTTTTAATATTTCTGATTGTACATTTTATTTCTCTACAAGCTGACAGAGCTTTTCACAATATTGTTCATTAACTTTTGAGACTTTATCCAATTTTTCTTCTAATTTTTTGTCTTTTCTCTATAAATCTTCAGTGGTTCTGGGGATGTTGGTTCTTGAATCTCTGTCTTTTTCATAATTCAAGGAATATACTACATACATCTTCAGCTTTTAGTTTTTTTTTTCAACTTATAGCTGTTATCTGTATCTGCTTTAATTGCACTTTTTGATGTTTTGACCTTCAATTTATCTCTGTTGCCTGAATATTTTTGGGCCAATGTTGGCATTGTAATGCGGGACGGGTATCCCCTAGAAGTAGAAGTCTTGAACTGTCTTTTCGCTAGTCTATGGATCACCCGTGGACATTTTCAGGCAGGCAGAGGAACAAGACATCATATTTTTAATATAAGAAATGTTTGAAAAATATAGAGAATACAACATATATTTATTGTTGACTACTTGAAAGCACTTGACTGCATACAATATAATATATTGTGTGAAATGATGGAAATGTAGTTTTCATCTTACCTAGTGCTACTGTGTATGATACAAATGCTCTATAAAGACCATTAAGCAAATGTACAAATTGAAGATCTAAAGAAGGCTGAACATAGCTATGAATAAATTAAAACTGTACAACATATGGCAAGGAACTAACATAGCAACAAAACTTAGGTTATTAAGAGCCTGCATTTTTCTAGTAAGCAAATATGGCTGTGAAAAATGGACAATCAATAGATCTGCTGAAAAATACATAATTACCTTTAAATGCAAGTGTTGCAGAAGGATAATCAGAATACTATGGACAGAAAAAAAAACAAAAAGATATCAGTTTTGCAAGAACTTAAAATGAAAAAAAACAACTGGTTGATAAAGAACTAAAAAAGCTAGGGAAATATTTTGGTTATGTAAAATGACATAAAGACCAGGAGAAGATAATTATGGAGGGCACAGTTCCAAGATAAACGAGTTAGAGACACACATTTAGAAGTTGTGTGGGTGCACTATACATACAGACAAGATGGGATTAACAGCTTCAAAAGCAGGACATCTCACACAGGACAGAGAAAGCTTATTGTTCCAACATGGACAAGTTTGATGATTGCATGTTAGCTGTAACTTTCATCTTAATTCTAGCTCCAACTGTGTAGTTGTGACCTCCTATATCTACTCTTTCTGCCAATTTTGTCTTATGATAAGTATTTTTTATGCAGCTGATTGTTTTCCATTTTTCTTAATTTCTGTATGTATAAAGAGTGTACAAAAGTAACCATGTTGTTTATACAGCACAAATTTGTGACATCTTAAATGACATTCCCCTGTCAATTTTTGGGGATTGGGTGGTCTAAGGTATGGTGTTTCTTCTGGACAAGAACCCTTGGCAGTTGGAAATTTAAAAGAGTTGGGGAAAAGGTAGCTATTCTCCGTGTAAAATTAATAAGAAAATATCTGCACAAAAATGTCTGAATATAAATGAGTGTACGTCTGAAGTTGGAGAATATCTGCCTGTATGGTGAGGGACACCTGAGTACACTACTGCTGGCGTGAAAAACTATGAAAAAGTGTTATTCACCCACAATCCAATCTCTCCGGATTACCTCTAGATATTTAAAAATTGCATATGCAAACAGCATAGTAGACCACTCTATATATATATATATATATATATATATATCTTGGTCTATATAGATCAAGCGGATGAAATAAAGAAAGAGATCAGAAGCAGGATAGTTAAAGCAGCAGAGAATTTTAAAAACCACAAAATATGGAAGTCAAGAATCGTCATCATCAAATACCGGGCCTGCTGGCGTAGGTGATCATGTCTCTCCAAAACTTTTGATCTCGACAGCTATTTATCATTTCTGTTGTTGACCTTCTGCCAAGCCATTCTCTTAAGCTGTCTGGTATTTTTTCTCTTTGCTTCCCTCTATCTTTCGTCCCTCAATTTTCCCAGTTGTTACAATACATTCCAGTTGTTCTCTTCTCATTACATGGTCAAAAAATGATGGTTGTTTCTTCCTAATATTGGAAATTAGCTCTCTTTTTGCTTTGACCTATTTCAGAACATTTTCATTACTCTTCTTAGCTGTCCATGGTATTCTCAACATTTTTATGTAAAACCACATTTCTACAGACTCCAGTGATTTTCTTGTCTGTTGTCCTATTGTCCATGACTCACATCCATATCAAGAATACTAAGCAAGAAAACCAAACTTTAGAATATTCAACTCAAACGTATTATTAACACTTACCTATGCTTGTGAAAACTGGAAAACAACAAAAGAGATTGAGTGAAAACTAAACACTTCTGATGATAAATGCCTAAGAAGAATATGCTGTATACAGTGGAATGAATTCAAGACTAATATAGAGATAAGAGAAATGGCCAGGCAACCAACGATCTCATCTACAATTAAGGAAAGATTGATATGTCCTGAGAAGAGACAACAAGAGGATTCTAAAATAGGCTCTTCTATGGGAAACATCAGGATGCATAAAAAGGGGAAGACTAGAGTAACACAGAAAAGAACACTTATAAAAGAAGCAAAGTTGGCAGGCATAGACTCATTAACTAATGATCTCGTCCAGAATAGAGATGAGTGAAAAATACTACATGTTCTATGGGATGTTGTCAATGCAGGAAGGATCAAGATCGAACAGCAAAATTGTAAATTTTGAGTTAACTTAGTTTTTGTCCTTTAAGTTGTTTCCTCAAAATCTTTCTTATAATCTTGATAAAGTCTCATTTTTTATGGTGACCGGTTTGTCGTTTAAATCTCATATAATTTGAACTGCCATTTTGTGATGATGTTTTGATTTCTCAGGAATGCTGTGCTTTTCTTTGGAGATTGTTGGACTCTTCAATCTGCCATGCAAAGGTTGAGTCAATTGTCTGGGTTTGCTGAGAAATCAGTGAAAGGCAATATCGCCTGCACGGAAATCAAACAGTCGGGCAAGAATGTGAGTAAGGAGCAGTGGAAGGCAGACCATGTAGGTAAGTGAATTTAAGATATTTTATGAGAATAGAAAAATATGGTCACTAACATCATATTCCTCATATGCATAACAAGACATGGAGGGACCCATTACTTTTTACTTCACTATGAGAAGTAAAAGTATATGAAAAATGAAGATAATTTGTTAACCAAGATAAGTTATAATGGCAATACTTTTAAAACAGTTTTGATTGACAGATTAGTTTTTCACAGCCAAACCAACACAAGTAGAACATTTTTTTCTTCATATTTCTATACAGACTTAATGAAATAGTACAAGTGAATACTCTCAAATGTACTAAAGTCTCTAATGATTTCACGCAAATGTATTGCACACATATTTTCTGATTTCTGACACTTGTAATTATAATGTTTTATAGGTTTAGCTTTTTGTGACAATAATAAGTGGAAAATACAAACAGATCAATGCCTTTATTAAAGATAAGAAAGGAAATCTGCTTAGTAATATAAGGGAACAAATGGAGAGATGGAAAGAGCACTTTGAAGAACTTTTGAATAGACCTGGCTCAAATAATCCTCCAGATATACTACCAGCAGAAGAAGAGTTACACATTAACTGTGGAAAACCAAGCAAAGAAGAAATAATGAAAGCCATCAAACTATTAAAAAATGGTAAAGCCACAGGACCAGATGAAATTCCTTCGGAAGCCATCAAAGCAGATATTAACACCTCTACCAAGATGCTACATAATCTATTAGATACAATTTGGGAGAGGGAAGAAATACCTAAAGACTGGAGAGAAGGTTATATGATCAAACTACCAAAGAAAGGAAGTTTACAGGAGTGCACAAATTATAGGGGAATTATGCTACTATCAGTGCCAGGAAAAATATTAAGCAGAGTCATTCTGGAGAGACTAAAAGAGGCCATAGAGAAACATTTGAGAGATGAACAAGCAGGTTTTAGGAAGAACAGATCATGTGCTGATCAAATAACTACTCTACGTATAATAGTTGAACAAAGTTTAGAACTAAAATCCCCACTTTATATTGGATTCATAGATTACGAGAAGGCATTTGATAGTTTAGACAGAAGAATGCTTTGGAAGTTGCTGAGTCATTACAGAATCCCCATAAAGTTTATTAACCTGATAAAAACACTGTATGAAGGAACGAAATGTAGTGTGGTGCATGAAGGACAGCTTACAAAAGCATTTGAAATAAGAACAGGAGGAAGGCAGGGATGCCTTCTGTCTCCATTTCTTTTTCTACTGGCCATAGATTGGATTATGAAAATAACTCAAAACAACAGAAATGGAATCCCGTGGTCACTGACCAAACAACTTGATGATTTAGACTTTGCTGATGACATAGCTCTCCTATCACACAGCCATCAACAGATGCAGGATAAAATGAGCATACTTGAGGAGAGATCACAACAGCTAGGACTGAAGATTAATAGAGATAAGACCAACATTATGAGAATTAATACAGTTGGCAATAACCAAATAAAACTGGGAGAAATACCTCTTTTAGCTGTACTATCTTACATATGTCTGGGCAGTAATATAGATAAAGTGGGAGGAACAGAAAATGATATCAAAAACAAGAGGAGCTTTCATTGCACTGGGAAACATGGAAATCCAAAGAAATTAGGTTAAATACAAAAATAAAAATTTTCAACTCAAATGTTAAGGCGGTCCTATTATATGGTTGTGAAACATGGAGAACAACAAAATTGACAATCACAAAGATACAGACTTTCATTAATGGATGCTTACGCAGAATAAAAGGATGGAAATGGCAGGACAAAATCACTAACATAGAATTATGGAAATGTACCAGTCAAACACCAGTGGATAAAGAGATACAGCGAAGACGATGGCGCTGGATAGGACACACACTACTGAAGCCAACTGAGAATATTACACAACAGGCCCTTTTTTTGAATCCCCAGGGGAAAAGACAAAGAGGAAGACCAAGGAATTCTTGGAGAAGACAGATAGAAGCAGCGATGAAGATGATGGGGAAGACATGGAATGATCTTAAAAGAATTGCAAAAAACAGAATGACTCGGAAAGTGTTTGTTGAAGACCTATGCTCCACTGGGAGCTAAAAAGGTTGAAGAAGAATGCTGTTATTATCTAAAGATTTTCTTTAATAAAAACTTTAGTATATTTAGTCTTTTGTTGCACATGTAACTCCACTCATTTTTGTTTAAAGATATTCTAATTTGAGCTCTGTCCGTAAGTCTTCGTGAGTCTTGGTGACTGAGTAGTTAGTGTGTTTGCTTGTGCATCTTGCAAACAAGGGTTTGGGTTCAGTTCTCAGAAGTAGAAGTTTTTTTCTCACACCAAGGCTTTGGGGTTCACCCAGGAGATTTTTCTGGGAAGTAAACACTGCCTGTCATGAGACTGACCACATCACTCATAAATGTTGTCTTGGTCATATTAAAATAGGAGTACTAACACATTCTTCCTTACACCTAGCAGGGCTTGGAGAGAACCTTTACTTTTTATAGTTATTTTATATAAGTCTTCAGTTTATATTGCTATCTCATCTATCATTTCTGTGTCAGGTGTTTTTATCTTCCTGCTCAGTGATACCAGTCACTAACATGCCTAGTTTTAATGTTTGATTGCCTGAGAATGTGACATGTTCATCTTCTGCTGTGTTGGTTTTTATAAACAACTTTCAGTATATAAATTTTCTTTAAAAAATATGTGAACATTTTCAGGTGTGTGTATACGTTTCAACCGCACATATGCAACACACATTTGAAAATTGCTCTCATTATGATTCACTGAGACAATCTTCTGCCCAAATCAAGCTACACTAAAAATCTGACCTCTTACAAGAGCTGTAAAGACAACTAAATGAAATAAAAAAATAATTTAGCAGAAAAACTTTGGTGAATGAAAGAAAAGGAATAAAATAACATTAACATTTTTTTTATCCCCAGCCAAATTATTCTTTCAGTTCTATACAGACAAGAGAGAGAAGTTGCAGCAACTAATATCTAGTAAGGGTAAGTAGAATCAACACATTTTTGTCCCCTGCTATTCCTGACAAGGCAAAGAGATGATCATAACTCAAGATTGACAGTGAAACGGACACCATTAATGGCTGTTTAAGTTACTGGTTTCAAAATTTAGATGGAAGCAATTTAAAAAAAAGAAAGCCTTCTCTTTGGCAGAGAAATGCGCATTGAAATATTTTGTTTAGTGCCTTGTATCTTGGACATCAACAACATTGTGTTTTAATTTACAGCTTTGCTCTCAAATGTATAATGAAAAAGAACACAGTCAGATATTGTGGTCACTTGTGTGCTGTCAAAACCTGAAACTGTTGGTTTTAGTGATTTATTGGTGTATGTTTATGTATAACATCAAGTTTTCTTTTCCAGATGTGCATCGGACTGTAAACTATTTGAATGGAAAAAGATAACAAAGAAAATTAAATTAAATATTCCAAAATAAAAGAAAGAAAACGTACAAAATTAATGATCAGATAACCTAAGCGTGACAGTTTTATCAATTTAAAAAGGAGCGATGAAAAAGTTGAATTTAATCAAGAGACAAAAGGGATCTAACAAGACCACTTTTGCATCTAAAACCACTTTTGCAGAACAATATCAAAAGACAGAGAGTTATAACACCACATTTGCACTGGAGAGGACACAGATACTGGACACAACCTAGCAATAGAATTAACCCACAATTAAAAGATGAACAGTAGAAGAGTATAGAATGTCTGGATGTTTGCAGTTGTACTTTTGTCTTTTATTTCTCTTTTACTGAATTTAAAAAGATCTTTTCTAGTGATGTTCATCAAACACTACCCTAATTGTTGAAATATTAAACATAATTAATAGATTGTTCTTAGTTTATTATTGTTTAAAGAAATTTTTGCTTTGAATCACATAAATGTTTTTTTTTTTAGCTGTTCTCATGTTATCTCAGACAACGACAGATGAAATATTATTAGTACATTTATTTATCTTTAATTGACCTATATGTATTTTTTATTTGCACTTCATCAGTTTCATCACACCATGCTCAATATTAAATTAATGAAAAAAAAAAAATTCAAATGCCATTTATCAACTAAAAAGAAAAATTAAATAATGGCCCTGATGAAAACACTCAAAGCAATGAATAGAATTGTTTGCCACAAGTATTTTTCAACAGAATCATGATGAAAGACTGCAGTAAATGTCTAACCCTAGATTATGATACCTATCTGTGAGTTATGTTTTTACTTTGTAATTTTGAGAAATAATATTTTCATTGAACTCTTTGCCACAAAACCTTTGTGTTTGTCTAAAAGAGCAGCAGTAATACGTTTTCCGGCTTAGGCTTGATTTATGGCCTGAAATTAGAACACATAGTACTATTGAGTGTACTATTGGGTGACAGTCCAGCCAGCATGTTCACTTTTATCTTTGCGGTCATTCGTTAGCTTTCCTGTGCTTTCAAAGGCTTGGTTGATGTCTCACCAACAGCCAAAGAGAATTTCGCAGTCAAAAGTTTAAAAAAAAAAATTATTGCACTTATGGCCAAATTTATTTTTTAAAAACCTACACTTTTTAGTCTTTTTCTACTAAGTGCACGAGGTGTTCAGAAAAAAAAATTCGTCAGTGATCATTGCGGGAATAATTAGGAAGGTATAAGGAGGAGAAAAATGTTGTTTACGGCAAACTGTTGAATTCCGAGACTTTATTTTAAGAGGGTTATTTTTTTACGAAGGTATAGTAATCTAGGGTTATTTTTAGTTGCAATAGGAAATATTTAGCGTTGAGTTTCTTCATCTTTGTTTTGTGACTTGAAATATTTGTTTCAATTTGCAGCAAGTTGCAATATTTGTGTTTTTCATCCACTAAGCATGACTCTGTTTTGACAATTTTAAATTTATTTTATTTTTTTAAAAACGATTTGGGTCAGGGTTTGTTTTCCCCTTCTCATCCCTACTCAGTCAGGTTGGTCACTGTGGGGAGGTAAATAGCATTTTACAGCTCTGTCCACGATGCCAGCAGTAATCTATAAGCTTCTATCTGGGTATCGTCTCATCCTCTGCTCTTGCAGACAGCTGAATAATTTCACTTTTTTTGTGGTGATTTTTTTTTTTTTGGAGGGAAAGGGGGTGGGGGAGGTTGTGTTATGATATAAACAATATTTACACATTTAAATGTTTGTACACATTTTTCTGGCAAGCAATATTTGAAGAAAAGGATATTAAATATGACAAAGACAGGATCAGTACGGTACATGTAAAAGTTTATATTATTATTATTAGGCTAGTGACACACTGGGTTCACATCTACTTAACAGGTGAATGGAGAAGAAGACATTTTAATTGTGGAACAGACGTTAATAGAATTAGTAATAACACTTCTTTTTGAGACACAGGATCATACACATTGGTCATGACTGCACTTGAAGATGAAACACATGTCACTTTCTGTTATTTAATTTCTTTTAGTATATTTTTTTTCACCAGTATTGGAGCCAGCAATCACACAAAATTAAATAGCAAAAATCAAGTTCAAAGGATACATAATATTTGTTTATATAAAATAATAAGCATCTGTAAGGAAAAGGGCACTTTACAAAACAATTATTATCCTAACATGCTACCAATGCCAGACCTTGACTCCATCCAGATTCAAGAACAATAAGAAAAATAACTACCACACAAATTAAATTTGTAAGACCTGAAACAGGAAATATCCTGAGATATATAAGATCAGAAATAAAAACTGAGGAAAATGCTAGGAGTAATATCCACCATGGAATACATAAAGAAACAACAGACAAAATGATTTGGCCTTGTGATAAACAAAAAGATCAAAATATAACACATCAAGCCTTCAATAAATGTTGCAAGAAAACCAGAACTGGCCACGGAAAAGAAGGATTGATGGAATATTAGAAACACTGGGAAACATAGCAGGAGAAACCAACAAAAGACTGCAAACTATATCGCCCCTTGATGCTAAAAGGCAGAGAAAGGAAAGAAGAATAGGAAGACATCTGTATAACATTGCAAATAATTTTTTCCATTTTTGTGCTGTTCATTTTTATTTTTGCTCTTATCTAAAATTCACAAATGATTTAATTTCTACAACAGAATTGCAGTATGTTTATATTTGTTACTATCCTGTGTAAGTCAGTAATTGGTTTCGTTGTCGCATGTTTGTCTTTTGCTTTATCATATTGGATTTAATTCTTTGACTGGAAGGAAATCTATTTTAAAAACACACATTTCATTATTTTTATTTATTTATATGGTGAAATAAACTGTCAAATGTTCTATAGCACACATAAAACAACATATATTTTAACGTACTGACAAATTATTCAGACTTTTCACATAGTTTCTTATAGTTATATAAAAATTATTGGGGGGGGGGGGGGATTCTGCGAGGAGTCATACAATTTGGAATTTGTAGTCTGTATTTGATTGTAAATAGTTTTTGATTGCTTTTGTTTATTCTTGAGTCATGGGGATGTGTAGGTATGAGTGAACTGCCAAAATGTTACCCTTTATAAAGATAACAAGTTTTTATTAATACACTTGTACTAGTGGCAACTTGCTGTGCCATAGTTATCTTCTTATTGTAAATAACATTTATTTTCTGCTATTATTTGTGGATTTTTTTTTTTACTGCTACTGCGGCTTTTGTATCTACTTTTTTCTCTCTCTCATTCTTTGTTTATGCCATTTTATTCTTGTCTTGTTATTTCTTTCTCTCTTAGTTACATTATAAGAATCATATACTATATAAGTCTATAAAGTCTACAGTATTATTCTTTGGTTAGATCATCAAGATATTTTAAAAAAATTGATTATTTTAAATTAATTTCTTCATGTACTGTTTATGGTTGGTTGCAGGAATATAGGAGATAAATAGTTAGGTTTATCACTTTCTTTTATCTTTTTCTTTCTTTAGAACTATTTATTTCAATTTCGTTCTTGGTATTGCATTCTTACACATAAGAAACTGGCATTAGAAAAATATTTATTGTTCTCGATTGTTGGTATAATTATTGTTGGTCTAGTTTTGAAGTGATCAGATCATTGCAGTGTTATTTTCATGTTATGTTATATTAGGATCATCATTACTGCACTCCAGGCATGTCCATAGGTGCTCTGATCTTCTCAAAGAACTCAGGAGCACCCTGGCCTACATACAAAAACTCTGTTGCATGTCCTGGAATCCATAAATTGTACATGTGCATTACTAGTCATGTTTCAGTGTTTGAAACCTAAATTAAGAGTAATATCTTTTGTTAATTTTACAGTTGCATGGTATCAGATCTGCCAGGCCATGGAAGAGACCATCTCATGCCAGTTATTTTTGTTAGTTTGTATAAATCAACCTCTGTATCTGCTAGTGTGTGTCTGCACATGTGCCTCTGTTTACATCAATTTTATTCTATAGAAATATGAGTTTCTTTTCTTGGAAAAATGTTAACTTACCATCTGGTGCTATATTCTAGATGAACTATATCTGAAAGTTTTTTTTGGAAGGGTGTTTTTAATGTTGAAATCATGACATACTTTCAAGTGATTTCATCACATCTCCAGTGGGCCTGGTTTTAAAATGAATTTGTCAATTTCTTTGTTCTCTTAAATATATGAGTAAGAAGTATTTTCATAGTCATTCCTTGTCGTTAATAACCCATACCAAATTTGGTTATTTATTTTTATCAGTCTATTCTGTGTGTTCTCCATTCTTTACAAAGCATCTTATACCGTGCTGAGAGTACTTGTTGAATATTTGGTCTGGTATGCATTAAACCATGAAAGTTAGACCACTCCACTCACCTTGTTGAATGCCCAAAGCCCACTGACATAGTGACTCTACTTCCTCAAAGACCCTGATAAATGGAACACCTTGCAGAGAACTACAAGGGAACTCAGAAATAGCATCAGATATCATTACATGGCATTGGGCTGAAAGGCATCAGCTCACAGGCTTCTGGGTACATAACAACAGACCACTCCAGAATGTCCCTTTTTTAATTGTGGTGAAACAGTGACATAGTAATGCTACATTGGCTAACAATGTATCAACATATCGACTTGTGGAAGAGGAAATTAAAATACTTTCTGAGTCATCTTTATTTACTGGTTTGTGCACACATTTTATTATTGCGCCTGTTCACCTCAGCTCTCGGGTAAGAGTCCCTTGTTCAGGCAGTTTAAATGAAACAAAATCTTCTCTTTCCCATTCCTGTCTTCCACACTCCAGTTCATTATTTCTTAGAGCTAAACCATTATACTTTTGTATTAACCTTTGATTGCACTTTTTCATCATCCACCCTTAAAGAAATTTTGAGTGGGTGTTGTTGTGTGGTTTACTTCTAGTGCAATATTTTCATCATATTGGCCAAACATATTTGACATCAGCATGGCATTTTTAGAATACTGAGTTTGCTGTTCATTTTTGATTCCTGATTGCTTGACCAGATTGTTCGGTCTGGCCAGCGCAGGGAGGTGGTGTAGAATCAAAATAGCTATGAACTGCTATTTTCATGCACCTCATGTTCTGTCCGGTGTATTAGCCCTACCAACACATTGAATAACTGGCAAGCTAAAACTCTAAAATATCTGCAGCATTTGCAGACTACTACTACTCTTCATCAATCACTCAATCAAACAAAACCGTTTAGACCCCTTTTTGGCGCACAGGCCATGGATAAGGTCCCTCCATCCATCTCTATTCTTGGACATTTTGTTTATTCTCTCCAGTCTAGGCCAGTGTTCTTGATGGTTTATATGACTTCTCTTCTCCACATATTTCTTGGCTTTCTTTTCCACGTGTGGATTCCATAACAGTGCCTGTCTTGCTAAACTGGCATAAGATTTTCTTAGTTTATGTCCAATCCATCTGAATTTGTTTATTCATTATCTATAGCTTGATTGGCTCTTGTTTTGTTCTTTTCCGGATTCATTTCTGATCTTATCTCTACATGAATTTTTTGTGACTCGTCTTTGTTCACCCTTAAAAAGATGTTAAATGGGTGTAGATGGGCTGTGCCATAGTTTACAACAAGCTGTATTATGCAACAATCAGCCTAGCACATCCAACTTCAACAAGGCATTTTTGGGTATAAGGTTGCCTTCCCCCTTAAATCCCTAAAGGTTGACTAGACTGGATTGTCTGTTACCAAAGTCACAGTTGAGTTTAAGGGGGATATCAATCAACTGTTACCACTAGTTTCGATACAAACTGTCAGCTATGAGTTGATGACCACTTTCCGCCCAGGTGTTGTTGGTTGTTTTGCTCCCACAAAAGCCTCTGACCTAACATAAACATATTGACACAGCCCTTTCCTTCCAAATTTAACATTCTGATTGTGTCCAACTGTTAATTTGTAAATTCATGGAAGTACTAACCATAATTTTTGTTGCTTTTATCAAAGATTTATTATTAAGTATTTGGTAAAGGCATATTTGCCATCTTGATGGTGGCATCTTTGTGTGCATTCCTGTATGAATTGGGCAATGTTTTCCCTGCTAAAATGCGGTTCTTACACTACATTCTTCATCCTGTTTTGACTGTGTCTCGTGCTTCTGCTCTCCATCATATGAGATTTTTCTTGTTACTAATGTATTATCAACATTTTCAATCATGCAGAACTATTGGCACAATTCAGAATTTGTGAAGGCTGTGCTAGAACCTCTTTCCTGACTCCTTCACTTTTCTCTTTGATGATTCCGTAGTGGTCACAGAGACCATTTCAAATGTTTCCTGTGTTTGATACTCCCTCTATGTCATGTTTTGCAATCATAACAAGTTGTTAGAATTCATTCATAACTGGTGAATGTTTCAGCTTCAAAGCAGAGTTTCTTGTTCTCTCATTTCCTTGTAACAGTTGGATACAGATCACAGAAAGGTTACCCATGAACTACATTGTTCTAACTAGTCTACAGTTTTGGAGTGAATGCTGATGTGTATCTGTATAAAAATGTACATACATATTAGTGTCAGCATATAATATTACTAGAATTTACACCAACAATTGATAACTGGCTTTAATAAACTCAAGAGCATCTGTTATATAAATGAACTGTTTGTGCAGTAATCTGCTTTCATTGACATCACACATAAACTTGTCTAACTCATGCATTGTGCATATATATCTTAAACACATATAGTTGTAATCATTTCTTGATTACAAGATAATCTACTTGAAAAATATATACATACTATAATTTGCCAATGGAGTATACAGTGTGTAGAGCAACTGCACCACTGTATAATGCAAGAAATTGCCTGTTTAGGAACATGTATAACAGTCTCCTTCACAAATAAACCAGCAGAAGCTTGTGTGAGACAGCAATGATTTCATCCTGTGAGCTGCAAAAAAGCACATCATAATTCCTGTTTTTTAATCATTCCTTTTCATTGTCTTCACTCCATCCTATTTTGAATGTCTCAAAGGGTGTATACTGTCTGTGAACTGGTGAAATAAGAGCAGTATTTTCATTCTGTTCCACTGAGCATCACAGATATTTGCATAACCTTCATACTCTCATGGACCAGCAAGCCATAAGTCATTTCCACCAAGAACACAAGGCTAATTTGGCTCAATTCTGTTCTGTTCTTTTCTCAAATCTTGTGCTAAACAGCAATCATGGAAAATTGAGTGCTCCTGCGACTTGCTTCGTGTATAGTAATTATTGCTGTACACATTTCACAAGTTCTTTGTACTCCTGAACAGTTCTTTTTGCTTTATTTCACTCTGAAATTCCATTTTTCTTTCTGGTCCAGGGTCTTGGAAATAGAGCTGTTTGCTGCTAGTCCATCACGGTCACACAATTGGTTTAGTATCTTCCGTCTCTCAGTCTCTTGCTTAAATAGAAATGAACATGAGTGGGTTTCCAATTTCATTTTTTTCCAGGCAGAAAGAAGGAGGACACAAAGAGAAAATGTGTCCAACTCCATCGGATTCCGTCATCAGTCAATGAAGAGATGTTATCTTTGCTCTTCCCATTTTCCGTGGGTGTTAAAATTTCAGGCACAGAATCCTCAGAGAAAGATATTAAAGGGTAAGTACAGGATTCACACTTAATCTCAGCATTGTTTGGTTGTTTTGATGACTGGGGACCAAGTGAAGATTGTCTTGTCTGTCCAAGCTGAAAGCACTTTCAAATGAGATTTGTTCCTTTTGTTTTTTTTAAAGCTGGAATCTTCAGCTAATCATTGTGCTATATCAAGCCATGATGGGAGATTTCAGTTTTGAAACTCACTCTGCTTCATATTTATTGCCAGCCATGGTAGTTAAACATCATTGAGCGTTTCTATATTTGACATGGATTTTGTCAACAGAATGAAGTGATTACTGTCTACGATGTCCAAAAATACATAATTTTATTTTGGACTGCCTTTCTGTTAGCTCATTTTTGAGCCTGAAATGTTATCTCTCATGATTGCTATGATTTTCTTAGCATGGCAAACAATGGGAATCTCAACTTGACGTGACCAAGAGAATTTTCAATTAAAACTGCAGCTTCCATTACCTTCTTGTTTTTGGTAGGTGACATTCATTTTATGAATTGCTCATTATTGCTTTCAATTATACATTTCCCTCATCATAGAACCAGATTTCTGTACTTTAAAAAAAAATCTGTGTTTTATATTGGTGCTTCTTTGGGGGGGAAAAACCCTTTACAACACACCATTCTTCAGACTACTTGATTGAGACCTTAATTCCTGAACAATTTCCACTTTAATTGTTTTCTTCAAACTTTGCTCTGAAAAACTTCTAATTCAGCTGTACACAATTTACTTGCTGACTGCAGCTCCTGCAATAAGTTCCCACTGTTTTCACTTGGAAGCAAATCAGATAAAATAACATAAATGATGCAGACTTCACTGACAAATATAATTGTGATTAAAATATTTATTTGTACAACAAAGAACTGCTTCAATTTCAAGAAGGATCTTTATTATTGATACATATATTACCTTTCCACCGTATTTATATAAAATACCAGGAATTATGTTACACTTCTGTCGGGATCGAAAGCTGTGGAGAGACATGATCAGCATACGCAGGCAGGCTTGGTACTTGATGATGATGATGTTACAATTGTTCTGTATTCACACCCTTTCTCTGTGATGACAAGTTGAGATTTTTTCTGAAAGTGTTTTAATTGTGTTGTCATCATTTGCTTGCACCTAGTTTTCTCCTTGTGAGCACTTTGAAGCTCATTGCCTGTGCAGCCGTCTTCCAGATGTCCCCTCAGAAAGTTTGATGTGCTTGATTTATTCATTGAGGCCAAAGGCCAACTATTTATATATCATGATTTATGATAGACAGCGAGAGAGATGTCACACATTGACAACCTTCACAAACTACTAGTTCTTCCTTTCAACTCCCTGTGAGGCGAAGCATACATCTTCAACAAACACTTTCCATGCCCTCCATTTCTTGCCAACCAATTTATCTTTTCTTCTACCTGTCTTCTCCAAGTATATCTTCTCCAGACTTGCACATAACAAAATAATTTTGAACTGTTTATTTTGAGAAAATCCAGCTTATTAAAAAATGTCAGATAGCTTGCACTCTGTTGGATGACAGATGCTGATAAGCTGTTTCATTTCTAGTGACCAGATCTTATCATAAATTCAAAATGGAAGTATGTCATCTTCTTCATGCATATCAAATTCTTCTGATACTTTTGATTTGTCACAAGAGACATTCTTTGGCCATATTCTGTACCTCATTCCCTGATAGTCATTGCTGTCTTCAAATCAGCATAAAATATGATTGTGGGATAACCTTTGTGACCAATTTCTTCAAAGCCTGTTGTCTTGTATCCTTTAACCATGTGTAAACCTCTAGTTATTTAGCTTATTTTATGCATACATATTTGAAAATGCTGCATCATTGCATTGATATGAATCAAATGCAAATTTCCCTACAGACACTTTTAATGGTTACAGTTTATAACTAAGGAACTCTGATGATACTTAATATATTAGATTTGATTTTCTCATTGCAATGCTTCTTTGAACATTTTCCCAGTGATCATCACTTTGCTTGGAAGTACATTTTTGTTAAAGTACAAACTTTGTGTGGGTTTCCAAAAAAGTTAACTTTCCAAACAATAATTTATATTTTATAAAATCAAATAATTCTGACTAATGCTTTCTTCTTTGTTGTGGTCAAACATTTTTATCTGGTAAAGTAAAGGTTCCCTCCACGCCTTGCCAGATATGGAGAATATGAATATGGTGTTAGTAACCATATTTTTCTACGATCACGGCTCATTTTTGGGTGATGTATAATGCCTGGCTAACTTCTCAGAAAAAAAAATCTGGTACCCTTTGTTGGTCCAAAAAAAAAATTCTGCCACCTTTGGGGGTTGAACCTGGACCATTCTGATCAGGAAGAAAACACACTAACCACTCAGACATAGAGGCTCCTTTTATCTGATAGCTGGATAATTTTTTTTGTCCTTGGCTAAAGGCAAACATGTCAATAGTCAATTTCATTTTGTATCATTCTTTCAATAGTAACAATATAATCCAATCACTCATATTGATCTGGGATTATCTCATTTAGAATTTACTGCAATCACTCATATTGATCTGGGATTATCTCATTTAGGTTTTACTGTAATCACTCAGCTTGATCTCGGATTATCTCATTTAGGATTTGCTGCAATCACTCAGCTTGATCTCGGATTATCTCATTTAGAATTTACTGCATGGCGGGTCTTATAATGGTTTTTGCATTTCTTTATGTGAACATTTTATGTTGACTTATCTCTGTGGTGAAACTTTAAACATATCAATCTCTCTGAGTGTTTATAATGTTACGTAGAATAAAAGGCTGACACAAGTTAACTCTGATGATCTATACCATGATGACACCGTAACAATAGCATAACCTGTATATGTTACTTGATGTGAGTTTTCATACAGAAATAACGTAAATAAAATAGCAACCATAAATATTTGTGGTATCAGAGACAAAGATTTTTCTACCAACTCTGTACTACCAGTGCCAGAATTGGAAGCTGGACTCTAGAACAATAAGAAAGATAACGACCACTGAAATGAAATGTGTCAGAAAAATGACAGGAAACAGCTTAAGGGACAGAGTAAGAAACACTGACCTGAGGAAGAAACTCGAAATTGAACCCTCCATCGAATACATAAAGAAACAACAGATAAAATGGTTCGGTCACATAACAAGACAAAAAAAAACTAACAATTACTCAAAGAGACATAAACAAATGCTACGAAAATGCAAGAGTAAGAGGAAGACTGAGAAAGAGATGGATAAAAGGAATACTAGAGTCACTAGGAAGGATAACACCAGAAGTGGCCAACAGAAGAGCAAAGAATCGCAGATTGCATCTCCCCATCGACGCCAACAGCATAGAAGGAAGGATAGAAGAAGAAGTGAGTTTTTATTGTTCTTATAGCCGTATCAGTATAAATTTGTGTCCTGTTGATCTGTATATAAGTATCCTCTGTAGTTGAAAAGAAACTAAAATTGTAATTTACTGCACAGGGTACTGTGACCTGAAATCTATTGAATTTATAGTGATTGAGGAAGTGATTATTACTCAACTGTAAACTGTTGGTTATATGCTTAAAACCCTTGAAAAGTTCAATCTAACCAGTAGAGGATGAAACCATGTTTGGCATTGGTGACACAATGGTTATGGAAGGCCCTGGAATCACTGCAAATGAATGAAAATCCATAATTGCTCAACCGCCGTGCCAGTGGAATTATCCAAATGAATATCTCATCTCCCAAACAAAGAAAGGTAGCTGCAGTCCCCATCATAGCAGTCTCAGCATACGCCAAAAGATAAGGTGAAACCGCACAGAACATGAACACAGCCATTAGTTCTCCGTCATACGGTATCATCGTTCATCGTAAGCAATAGGAATATCGAAACACGATCAAAATGGATGAAATGAACAGCTCACAGTGTGCACAGAGCACGTAGCTCCTGCAGCAAGCCAGACTTGAAATATGAGGTGGCACAACGTTACCAAATGAATGAATATACTCTTATAAGATGTTTCTTGGTGGTAATAGGTATTTTTTTTTTTTTTTTTAATTAATTTTTTTTTTTTAAAGTATAAGGGATAGCTGTCCCAATATTTATTTTTCCTTGTTGCACTGTATGTTATTCTCTTGTCGATTTTAGTCTCCACTACTGCTTAGATATATTTTAGATTCTACTTCTTGGAGAGTTATTTTTCTCAGTGCAACCTTGTTATTGTCAACTGCATTAATTCTCATAATTTTGGTCTTATCTCTGTTTTCAAACCTAGCTGCTGTGACCTCTCATCAAGCATCTTGTGCTTGTTTGTGTGAAAGGGGATCTAGATGACAGCAATATCTAGATCTTCAAGTAGCTTGATTTATGACCTCGGGATTCCATTCCTATTGTCCTGTATTTTTCTCATAATCAATTTGTCTGTTTATTTTATGTTCTCTGCAGCTATACTTGTGGCCCTGCATAGTATTTAATATTTAGTATATTTTATATTTGTGTTTATATCCACTTATGTCCAACTGAAAGAGAAATGGAGACATCAGACAGCCCAGCCTCACTCTAGTTCTTATTTCAAATGGTTCTATAGGCAGACCTTCATGTACAACAATAGAGGCAGCCCTTCATATATTGCTGTTTTTTTACCAGATTAATAAACTTTGGAGGGATTCCAATATGACTGAGTAACCTCCATAGTATTCCTCTATCCAAACTATGAAATGTCTTTTCAAAATCCATAAATTCATTATAATTGGAGATTTAGTTCCAAGCTTTGTTCAACTTTTATAAGAAATATGGTTATCATTATCTGTTTTTCAGAAACCAGCTTATTTCTTCATCTTTCAAATATTTCCCTCTGGATCCTTTAGTCTCTCCAGAATCATTCAACTGAATATGTTTCCTGGCACTGTTAAGAGCTATCATTCCTCTGTAATTTTTGCATTCCAGTAAATTTCCTTTCTTTGGTAGTTTAATTATATAACCTTCTTTCCAATCTGTAGGTATTTCTCCCCTCTTCCATATTTTATCCAGTAGTTTATATAACATCGCAGTAGCTGTGTTAATTATCTGCTATGATGGCTTTTGATGGAATTCCATTTGGCCCAGCAGCTTTACCATCTTTTTAAATCGTGATGGCATTCTTGCTTTCTTCCTTGCTGGGTTTTCTACAGTTAACTTGCAGCATCTCTCCCCCTGGCAATATGTTGTATATTCTCACCTCTTTGTTCACCTGTGCTTTGGTTCTAGAAAATCTCACCTTTTTTTTTCTGTAGTCTTTGCTATCATCCATACCTTATTCAGGTGTTCTCTTTTCCCAATAACTTCTTCACCTCTCCTTTGATATATCCTTAACCCAATTTCCAGTAGTCTGCAATCATTGTATTTTCTAATTGTTGCAGGCTTGGATACTGTAACTGCAAAATTCCCATTTGCTTCCAGTTCTCTAAGAAACCCAACGTGAAAAAACAATTGTCTACATCCATGAACCTGATGTGTTACTCCTGTGGAATATTTAAATTAAAAAAATGAATTTATATTTCCTAAATGAAATAACCTGCACATGAATTTTTGAATATTCAATGATGAAAAAACATGGAAAATCAGCAGTTTCTCAAGTATTTATTCTGGTTAATTGTTGTTAAAATAATATAACCCTGTTTTAGCTTAAACTTGTTGAAAAATCAGATCTGTTTTCATTTTGTCACTTCACAAAATACTTACTTATTGTGGTTTCTTTTTCTGCTTGATTGCTGACATTTGAAAACAGTCAAATTTAGAACTTAGAACAGACTTAGCTTAAATAAGTAAAAAATAGATTTAATTAAGAACTTGAAATTGTGACAATTTATGAATATTTAGGATCTGTAATAACTAACAGTTAGATCAAAAGAAGACTAGCAATTCAAAAATTAAATGCCATGAAAAACATACAGCGCAATACCAACAAGGCAGTAAAGTTGAAACTACCAGAACATGTATCTTCCTGATAGCAACATATGGTTGTGAATCATGGACAATTTTGTAGGTTAGAAAAATATAAATTTGATACTAAATGTTACTAAAAAAGCCTTTGGATAGCTTGGATAATGAGAAATGAAGACATTCATCATCATCATGTGCCATACCGGTTGGCGTAGGTGATCATGTCCCTCCACAATCTTCTATCTACAGTGCATCGTATCAGTTCTGTTGTTGACTGTTTTCCATGCCATGAAGACATTAAAAGACTTAAATATTGCAAATAACAGACCTACAAACATCTTACAGAGGAAATTAAGATACTACAATATCAAAAGACATAGGCTGGAGAGAACAATAATGTAAGGCATGGTTCCAGAAACGCCCGTGCGCTGCCGGGGCCCGAAAGGGGAGTAAAGAATAGCGGCGCTGTACCCTACCAGGCATGTTCGTAAGAGGCGAGAAAGGAGGGTTAGGTCTGGGACTGGCTATCCCATACTGTAAAAAAATAAGCCGAAAAAACTTCACAAACATGAACAAGTCAAAGAAAGATAAAGTTAATCCATCAACCAGGAAAGAGAAGGGCTCTCTGTCTAAGAGAGGTATGACGCAATCCGGAGAAAGCCAAAAGGAGTCCGGGTTGCCGACTCACCCTTTGTCTACCAGCAAACCCTCTAGAGTTGGCACCTGGAATGTTCGTACCCTTAACGAACAGGGAAAAGTGGCACAAGTGGCATCAGAATTGACTAACTACAAGATAGATATTCTGGGAATGTGTGAAACAAGATGGCTGGGAGCGGAGAGAATAAAATTGAATACAGGGGAGATGATTTTATCATCAGGACACCAGGAACCAGGAGCACAACATAGCGAAGGGGTAGCTATAATGCTATCAAAGAATGCACAGAAGGCACTAATAGAATGGGAGGCAGTGGGACCAAGACTGGTGAGAGCAACATTTAGAACAACCAAAAACAAAATAAAATTACACATTATACAATGCTATGCACCAACCAACGATAAGGATGACTCAGTTAAAGATGATTTTTATAAACAGCTACAATGTCAGATGGATGCAAGACGAGCCAAGGATATTATAATCTTGATGGGAGACCTAAATGCTAAGGTAGGATCAGACAACAGAGGCTTCGAAGAGATTATGGGAAAACATGGACTTGGAGATATAAACGAGAATGGAGAGATATTTGTGAATTTCTGCGCCCTTAATCAAATGAGCCTAGGAGGAACAATATTCCAACATAAAAGAATACACAAAGCTACATGAGTGTCACCAGATCATAGAACGGAAAATCAAATTGATCACACATGTATTAATAATAAGTTTAAGTCATCCTTACTGGATGTAAAAGTATATAGAGGGGCAGATGTAGCTTCTGATCATCATCTTCTGATAGCCAAACTTAAAATTAAATTAAAAAGGTATACTACAACGAATAAGGGTAGAAAGTATTTCAATGTAGGGTTTCTTAAAGAACAAGGAATTAAAGATAAATTCGCAGTCACAATATCAAACAAATACCAAGTCCTCCAACAACTAGAAAATACAATAAATATAGAAGATCATTGGAAACAGGTAAAAAATATATGGAAAGAGACATGCGAAGAAACACTGCGGAAAAGAGAACGCCAGGATAAGGCATGGATGACAGCAGATACCCTGGATAAAATTAAAGAAAGAAAGAACAAGAAAGCAGACATAAATAAAAGCAAAACAAGAAGTAATAAAGCCAAGACACAGGAAGCTTACACAGAGATGAACAAAGAAGTGAGAAGATGCATTAAAAGGGATAAGAGGAAATATATAGATGAACTAGCTAAAGAGGCAGAAGAAGCAGCAAATAAAGGGAATATGAAAGAACTGTACAACAGCACAAAGAAATTAGGTGGAAAATACAAACAGATCAACGCCTTTATCAAAGATAAGAAAGGAAATCTGCTTAGTAATATAAAGGAACAAATGGAGAGATGGAAAGAGCACTTTGAAGAACTTTTGAACAGACCCAGCTCAAATAATCCTCCAGATATACTACCAGCAGAAGAAGAGTTACACGTTAACTGCGGAAAACCAAGCAAAGAAGAAATAATGAAAGCCATCAAACTATTAAAAGATGGTAAAGCCACAGGACCAGATGAAATTCCTTCGGAAGCCATCAAAGCAGATATTAACACCTCTACCAAGATGTTACATGATCTATTGGATAAAATTTGGGAGAGGGAAGAAATACCTAAAGACTGGAGAGAAGGTTATATGATCAAACTACCAAAGAAAGGAAGTTTACAGGAGTGCGCAAATTATAGGGGAATTATGCTACTATCAGTGCCAGGAAAAATATTAGGCAGAATCATTTTGGAGAGACTAAAAGAGGCTATAGAGAAACACTTGAGAGATGAACAAGCAGGTTTTAGGAAGAACAGATCATGTGCTGATCAAATAACTACTCTACGTATAATAGTTGAACAAAGTTTAGAACTAAAATCCCCACTTTATATTGGATTCATAGATTACGAAAAGGCATTTGATAGTTTAGACAGAAGAATGCTTTGGAAGTTGCTGAGTCATTACGGAATCCCCATAAAGTTTATTAACCTGATAAAAACAATGTATGAAGGAACAAAATGTAGTGTGGTGCATGAAGGACAGCTTACAGAAGCATTTGAAATAAGAACAGGAGTAAGGCAAGGATGCCTTCTTTTTCCATTTCTCTTTCTACTGGCCATAGATTGGATTATGAAAATAACTCAAAACAACAGAAATGGGATCCAGTGGTCATTGACCAAACAACTTGATGATTTAGACTTTGCTGATGACATAGCTCTCCTATCACACAGCCATCAACAGATGCAGGATAAAATGAGTATATTAGATGAGAGATCACAACAGCTAGGACTAAAGATTAATAGAGATAAGATCAACATTATGAGAATTAATGCAGTTGGCAATAACCAAATAAAACTAGAAGAAATACCTCTACTAGACGTACAATCTTACAAATATCTGGGCAGTAATATAGATAAAGAGGGAGGAACAGAAAATGATACCAAAATAAGGATATCAAAAGCAAGAGGAGCTTTCATTGCACTGGGAAACATATGGAAATCCAAAGAAATTAGGTTAAATAAAAAAATTAAAATTTTCAACTCAAATGTTAAGGCGGTCCTATTATATGGCTGTGAAACATTGAGAATAACAAAATTGACAATCACGAAGGTGCAGACTTTCATTAATGGATGCTTACGCAGAATAAAGGGATGGAAATGGCAGGACAAAGTCACTAATGTGGAATTATGGAAATGTACCGGTCAAATACCAGTGGATAAAGAGATACAGCGAAGACGATGGCGATGGATAGGACACACACTACGGAAGCCAACTGAGAGTATTACACAACAGGCCCTTTTTTGGAATCCCCAGGGGAAAAGACAAAGAGGAAGACCAAGGAATTCTTGGAGAAGACAGATCGAAGCAGAGATGAAGATGATGGGAAAGACATGGAATGATCTTAAAAGAATTGCAAAAAACAGAACGACTTGGAAAGTGTTTGTTGAAGACCTATGCTCCACTGGGAGCTAAAAGGTAGAAGAAGAAGAATGGTTCCAGAAAGATGAGATGGGCAGACCAAGAAGATGATAGTTTCACAACATCAAAGAGACTTTGAGCTTGACTACAGAAGAAGTGGGAGATCTGGCTAGAGACAGATTCTTTCAGACTGACTGTGATGGGAGCAACATTTTGCCAATGACAACTTGATGGCGAAATTTAACTAAAATTTGGGCTATTAAAGTCTTTTCTGAATATTCAGAGTTGAATGTAGCCAACTTCCTAGATTTTGAAAAATAGCATAATCTGTCAGTGTCACTTCTGTCAATCATTGTAGCTTTATGCAAAAAAGAATGCCATACATAATTTTCTAGTTTTCTCTAAACTTCATATTTATCAGTATGTTTCTATGTCAGCATATAAGATTTAGTGTGAATAATTATTAGATCAATGAAATAAATTTATTTTAAACAAAATGCTGCAGAAAAATCCTTAAGATACCTTGGACAATGAAAGAGAGCAATGACAATATTTTAAAAGATTTAAACATTAAAAAGAACTGTTTGTAAGCACCATTCTGCAGAGGAAATTAAAATACTATGGCTGCGTACAAAAAACACAGGAAAAAACAATAATGGAAAGCATGGTTCCTGGGCGATGCATCAGGGGCAGATCAAGAAAAGGGTGGTTTCAAGACATCAAGGAGACCTTGAACGTGACAACAGAAGTGGAAGATCTGGCTAGAGACAGATTCTTTCAGATGAGCTGTGGTGAATGCAACATTCAACAAAGGACATGCAACCTGAACTTTCTTGTTGTATAGAAAAAGTTTGCTTATGTTTTAGACTTCTATAACTGATGGCCTGTACAGTAACACTTTTTTGTTTTACGGGGTTGGGTGGGGGGGGGGGGAATGGGAGAGAGAAACTAATCTACACTAGCTTTGATGTGGCTTTATGTGGGTTTCATGTCTATTGTTTGTCACACATTGCAGCTACTTAAGTGTTTGTTCTGCATCATCTTTGTGTAGGCTCATATTTTCATAAGGGTTTTTTAATGTCTTTAGTCTGTTTTGTTTATGTTTGTCACCTGTTGATGTCCTTTTGGAGTTGAATCATTGGTTTGTTAAGATTTTTCTTACTCTTAAAGCAGAATCATACTGTTTTTAGTTATTTTATTCCATTTAAACTGGCCATTGCCAGGCAGGTGGTCTCATTTCAACAACTCTGGGTTGAGTCAGTAGCACATGTGCATACATCAGATGGGAGAATAGTGTAGTAGTAGATAGATTTTAACAATTGTTAAGTTAGTTCTGGTTGACAACTATTTTGACATTTTGTGTTTACAGTTTTTAATTCTCTGAGATGAAATAGTTATAACAAAATTGTAAATATGTCTGTTTCTAAGAATAACATTTTCCAAGAATAAATTGATTAAAAATAACATTAACAAAGTCCTTTGATAGGCACTTTGAATTGTCAGCAAAAGAAAAAAATGATCCCATTCGTCATTTATTCTTCTTTTTCTTGGCAAATAGCTGCAGTGTTACAATGCATCCATTGGATAGGACAGCTTGTGACATTGAAGACAGTAACAAATCCCTCCACTTTGTTTAGTCTATGGCCATGCTTCATAGTGTAGCTCATGTCGGGCTTACACTTGGGGACTGGGTGGTCTAGAGGTAAGATGTTGGTCACTGGACAGGAAGGTTCAAATCCTGCTGTAGACAGTTGGAATTTTTCTATTTCAATCCATGACTTTGGATTTTTCTTAGCTTTATCATCCCCCTGGCCCCTGATATCTATCTGTCTAGGATAAAGACAGAAAAAGGTGGTCTGGTATGTAACCCTTGCCAATTAAAAAATGAAAAGAGTAGGCTAAATATGGCTGCTGTCTGGGCAAAAATTGTTAAAAGATTCAAATCAGCCCGATTATACCCCCACCATTTTCAAAGTCTTCATCAATGCTATGAAGTTCATGCATCTAAGCTGAAACTATCATCAGTGTTTTCACTAGCATACATTGTCAGTGCTGCACACTGGGGAAGGTGCTGAGGACTGGATCTCTGTACTATGGGCAATGAAGATGATCTGTCAAGTGAACTAAACTAATTTAACTCACATTGTGCCTCTGCTGTTCTCACCAGCTTGTATTTGTCTACCTTTCCTATGCTTGCTTTCTCTCAATAGTCCATTGCATTGTCGTTTTCGTAATGGCAGCTCAGTCTTGTGTGTGCATGGCCGTTTCAGGTTTAATGATTGATGTTCTTGGTTACTGATTTTGTTTGGTTCAAATATCCTGAGATTTTTATTTTGAAGGCAGATTGTATGAAGTGAGTGAGGTAATAATAAAAAATGTTTTATGACAGCTTCACTAGAAGAATGATACAAAAAACAAAGACATTTTGACCTCACATATTTATAACCCTCTTCAGGATTCTATTGGGAAGATCTCCAGTTGTTTTTATATTAACAGAAGCAATCCCTAATTGTTCTCTCTATATTTGTTAAATGATTGCTACCTCTTCCAAATTGTGTTTTCCGGTTATGTGAATGTAGTAGTTACTGGCTCTCTGTTTTTACTGTTGGTGTCTTCATTTAGCATAAGGGTTTGTCTTTTTTTAAGATTTATTCATTATCTTGTAGTAAAGTTTTCTGAAAAAATAATATATGCTGTTTTTAAAAGTAATTTATGCTTTTTTATGTTTGGAAGTTAAATTGTTGTGTGAGATTTCAGGTGGACTTACAATAGATGTTTTTTGCCACTCATGCCTATTATGTGAAGTTTAACCTTTTATCTCCTGGCTGAACTGTTAATTCTTAGCACTTTAAAAAATTTATTTAAATGTGAGTGAGAAAGAATTTTCTGAAAGTAGCACATATTGTTGATGAAACAGCTTTCCCCAAATTCATGTGCTTTTAATACTTTGAATACAATGACGAGTGGGAATTTTATTATGTTAGTCTTGCATATAACCAAGGTACCACTTGACATTTCATTGTTTGCCATAGACTAACTGATTCCAGTGTTAAAAAACAATTCATTGTGCTGGTAGAAGTGTCAGAAGTATATAGAGAATAATAGATATCTGAGAAAAGTTGCTAATAAGAAGGTATTCTTTCTCAGTCCCTCTCATCCATCTATGTGATTGTTTGCCAGTGTCTGCAAGATAACATGTCAAATGTATTTAGTTGGTTGTTGTATGGTTTCATTGTGAGTTATTTTAGTTGCTCGCTTTTTAAGGTCAACATTTTCTTTTCTTGCCCCATTTTTATTTTTAAATAACATCATGAGGTGGAGTAGATGCTTAATGGGCATAAATGATTTAATTAATTTGATAATTTTGATTATGAAAGTGATAACTTGCTTAGCAGTATGACCTTATAACAGTTATAAATAGTAATTGTAATTCATTATTTTTGTGATGGAGCTTGTGTTGAAACTATTGTTGTAGACAGTGTTGTTCAGGCACCCTTAAGGTATAGGAAGTACCAATGCTTCATTTGTTAATTTTTTAATCCATTTTGTCCATATTTTTTCATTGCAAGGGAAAATTTATGTATTAGATTTTAAAATGTAGATTTCACTGTATAAATGGGATATACTTTCTAATCCAAAATACATTGCGCTGTTCAACTAAAGTCCGTTTCAAAATGGTTAGCCGCTATTTAATAATTAATATCTCTATAACCACTTGATTGAAATTGTTAACATTTTACACATGACATAATAATCTCAATATCCCCACGAATATATTTTTGTTCCTAATTAAAAATGTATGGTTTTAAATTTTCTTTTTTTAATGTATACAAATTTACTACCTCCTAGACACACCATTATTTTATATGGTTTACCCCTTCATATCTCTGACCTATTTCATTTGCTAATCTTTCACCCAATTCCCATGATTTGTGTAATTTCTCCGCACATTATTGCACGATGTTTGAATGACAAGTAAATTTTGGATGATTATAAACAGCTTCCATTTCAATTCAGTGGCGTAGTATAAATCGTTGGATGTTCTAGGCATTTATTGAAATGAGTTTTATTATTAATATTCAAATTATGTTACGCCTATGCCGGAATAAGCCAATTGCTTCAATTATGGTAAACTATTTTTTTCAACCACAAAATAACTGCATCTGTCGAAAAGATCAAAGGAATTAGTCGCTGCAGGTGAATGGTACTATCTGCAATATTGCATTTTAGAATACTTTTGGGACATTGAAAAAAATAAGAACAAATGCAAAAAATTATGTATATGTGTGTAAAGGTTATGGGGATATTTGAAGTCAAGCGTGGACAAACCATTTTGAAACAGACTATAGTGTCTTTTCTCTCCTTTCTTCACTTCTTCTTGTACCCATTTGAGTGTCAAGGGAGGTACGAAGTGGTGGTTCTGGTGGTTCCTCAGTTAAATTCTGAGGGACATTGAAAGGTTAGGATGGCTGTAGATAAAATATAAATATTAAAGACAGGATGGTTTGGTTTCCTTAACAGTATATACTTAAATCACAGATGTGACAGTAAAGGGAAATGGTTGTGTAGAATAAACACTATCAAGCCACACATTTCCAAAGTGAAATGTAGCAGTTTTTATCAGAATATAATTATGTCAATTTGGTTTTCATTCATTTTTGTTCATATATCTCCTTAATTGAGGCATGCATTTTTTTTTTGGTTTCCTTTTAATAATCTCTGTTTGAAAGACTTTTTGGTAAACCCTGTTAAGAAAATAATTTTGGGTACTGAAGTGTCTCATTGCTTGGATTTCAGAATCTGCTGTTTGATGAATGAACAAAATCTTGCATGACATAAAAAGAGAGATTTGTGAATGGACCCGGCAGTCTCAAAATGTATATCAATGTATTTTGTCTGCATACAACATATATGGTGCATACATTGGTCAGAGATGTTTCATGCTTACTTCAGAACTGTTGGCTTTATCAAAATATTAACTTAATTGTTTACATGAAGTGATTATAATATTTCTGCTTTCTTGATTATAATGAACAGGCACAAACTCTCTGGCTTTCCAGGTCGACCAGTTGTCAGGCTTGACTTTATGGTATTTTGTTAACCTATTATTTTGTAATAACTTTTGTGAAAACTAAATTTGAGAGGACCACATAGAATCTTTGCTTTTTAATTTTGTTTTAATGGTTCTTCCCCCCACTTTTACATTCATCAGCCCTGTGGAAATTGAGTTTGAGAACCAGGAATGGATGGAGGCTGTCCTGAACTGTTTTAAAGATTTTAGTGTAACTACAGGCAAGATGCAGGACAAATTATTTAAACTCATTATCAAGAACTTCACACCTAGCAAGGAAAAGCCCCAGGGTATGTCCTTGTTAAAGCAGAGATGGTTTATGAATATTTGTCTTCATTTTGTTGTATGCATATGGTGATAGGTAACTCTTTGTACAGTTTCCCAACAGGAAGCAATCTGATCATTGGAAAGGTACTACCTCATTAAGCAAGTGATGCAGCTTCTTGACTCTGGGGTGGGTGGATCTCCCTGCTGCATTTGAACCTGAAAGGTCACAATAGGCTGCACATGTGAAAGAAAAGGGTCTACACAATACCTCTGATCAAATCTACTTTCCATACCCATTTGCAAATTCAATCTTCAATGACTTGCTTCTGCTTGATGTTTTTAGATACTCTTTACTACATGGCTGCTCCCTCACTTAGATGACAATTAATCAGCATATTAGGGTGTGATTCAGCAAGCTGCTGATACCAGTTAATATGTCAGGCTGGAACCCTCTTAACTTTGAATTGTCAGCATCATGTCAATAGTGTAGTGTAATCTATCTATCTATTGTCCTTTCGAGCTGAAGACGGCACATAGGGCAGAACCACAATCTCAAAAACAGAAACCTTGCGTGCCAAAATGGCACATATTACAGAGATCACTGCTCTAAAATATATGGCGCTGTTTCCATAACAATACTTTTTACAATGACAGCTTGTCAAGCCATCGATCAACCTCCTTAGTCGGCAGTAGTGTAATCGGCAGTGCCTTAATCACCTTTTTGGCTGAACCTTTGATTACTCAGGGATTATTGATACATCTTGATTTATTCATAGCCAGCATAATGTCTTGGATGAATCAGCAGTAGCTTTTAGTTTTCTTATCAGTGCCCCAACCTTCATTTCTAACTACTTTAATAAGTTGTAGATAGATGTAGCTGTTAGTCTTTTAGCACTGACCTCTACTGCTGTTATCTTGACTTAGGATCCCTGCTATCTCGGCTCAGTGGTTACATTTGTGCATTCGGCTAGTTCATTGTATGCTGTTCTTCTAGCTTGCATTTGAATAGCTTACACTGTGAGCTCTAATAGGATGACATGAGACATCGCTGGTGTGTACAGTGTAATGTCTGGATGCATCTGAGATTTTGTTATGTATTCTAGGTAACTTCCCTTGCCCTGGCAGGTCAACAGCCATTCCTAGTTGTTCCACTACATCCAAGATTCCATGCATATCTTTGTCATTTCAGTTTTGTCTAGGGAGTTTAGATTGTCCTGCTCCCAATGTGTTTGTTGTAACTGGTTGAACTTCACTGTTGGCCTTCATTTATGTGCTGTCTTTGACGGCTGTCATTTCTAACTCTTACATCATTTTGTTGTGTCACCATGAGTAATGCCCCAGATCTAGTGCAGTCTCACATGTGAGGAGAACATGCTCCATTGACAGTCTCTTGACAGAGAGGGCCTTCATTTATGTGCTGTCTTTGACGGCTGTCATTTCTAACTCTTACATCATTTTGTTGTGTCACCATGAGTAATGCCCCAGATCTAGTGCAGTCTCACATGTGAGGAGAACATGCTCCATTGACAGTCTCTTGACAGAGAGGGCATCGGTTCTCTCTCTCCCCCCACACACACACACACAAGGGTGCAGGCTGATAATAGAAGGTTGTATATGGACCTGATTATGTAGCTTAGCTGCAGAAGTGTGCCGTATGTCAATTGATGTGAACATTCTCTACAAGACTTCATCCCATGTGGTTCATTGACAATGGTTGAGATTGAATTGTTTTTCATATAAGAATATATCTACATATAACTAGAACATATGAGTGATATTCATTATTTATTGATTTTTGTGAGTTTGTCACAGAAATACATGCAAGTGTAAATGTTAGTATATATTTATGTCTCCTTATTCTATAAACCATAAGGAAGCATTTCATTGTGTATGGACATCATAATTTTGAGATTAAATAGGAAAAAAAAAATTCTGCTGACAACCAAACAGCATATAAAAGCTTTGTTCTGTAAGTTCCAGGATTATTATTATTATTATTTTTTTGGGTGTAAACGTGCTAGTTATATTGACGTCTTTCAATTTAGTCCCTTGTACATGTATGCACTTATCCCAGCACTCACTATACGGGGCAACCAAAACACTTAAACTGACAGCTGCCTTCATAAGAGAGTCCGGGATCCTAGTCTGAATGAGCCTTGATCGCAGAAGAAGAAGAATCCCAGCATTCCTGGATCCAGCACTCTTGTTAAAACATCTACCATAGTTTGATGCAGTTGTGACGTCCAATACGGAATTCCCTTTTGCAAAGTCTGACCAGAATGTTTGTCTTGCCTGCCATTGCTGGAAAAATTACACTAGGATTATATATTTTATATTACGATCCGCTTAATTCACGATATTTAATTTCTCATATAAAACATTTGGAATCTATATTTGTTTATATTATACAATTTAACAATTTCTGTGAGTAAAAGTGAAAATCATAATTTTTTTGAGCACTTAAATTTTGTGATAATTGAATTTGAAGGACACTGTCTATGTTTTTATGTTCACTGCGCCAGTGGAAATCATAAACACCTTAGGTATAAGGTGGCAATTGTTATTTTAACAAGTTTGTGAGAATAAATGGAACAACAGACATAGCAATTTTTGTAGCATTATATAAAGATGAACTATTTTTATAGCGAGGAGGCAGGACGGCTTGTGTAGCGAGCAGTCCTGAATGTAGGTTAGAAACACCAGACTTTTTGGGCAGTGGAAGTACCTCTTTTGTGTCATATAAGGGCTTTGTGTGTCATTGTGACTTTGTCATTTCAGCTAAAGAGCATGTCCTGAATGATTGTATATGGCACATACTAATTCCAACATCTTGTGCAATCTGTTTGACAGCTAGATATTGTTTAGCTCCTGTGGTTTGTTGTGCATTGGTCTTGGAAGTGGATGGTCTCTTTCCAAGGGTCATTTTTTTCAAAGGATTGGTATCCACTTTTAAAACAGGAATAACAATCAGATGTGTTAGGTTTAATTTAGGCAGGATTGTAAGCTGGCTAGCATTTTGAACATTTCACAAATGTTTTTTTTCCAGATATTACCACACATAAGTTGTACAATATTAACATTCTTTTAAAAAAAACCCAATTATTGCTGCTGGTGTATACACACATAGAGCAGAGGCCTCGGTAGCCTAGTTGGGAAAACCACCCGACTGGACTACCAACGTTCGGACAACCCGTGTTCGATTCCCGCTGGGAGCAGTGTGAGTTGTACTCGTGGTTGGAAAAAAAAAATACCCCCACGGTCGACCCATCCGTTGGCAGAAATGGGTACCAGGGTATTACCCTGGGAAGGTGAGGAATGTCGCCTCACATCTGAGTTTCGATGCTTGAGGTGACACTATACAGAAATCTCCGAACATTTCTGGATAGGCGGCCGAGCACATATGGGTGGAAACTCGCGTGCTAAGACGCCGGTTCAAGTCTCATACTTTACCTTTACACACATAGAGGCTTCAACACAGCATATGCATGGAGGTATTGACCTTCACTTTAGCACATACATATGTAAATAGTTGTCATGTACACTGTATTAGTGCTGATTTATTACATTACTAAAGATTAACTTTGTGAACAGTTCTATATGCTGACCCAGTATCAATAACAACCGCCACAAGGAAAGCCATTGATACTTATCCAGATGACTGGATATTTGTCTATACTAATGGTGCAGCAACAAAAGCAACTGTCAAAGCTCGATACAGAATTTTGATATATTATCCACATGGGACAGGCGAAGAACTGTGTGACCCATGTGATGAAGTCTGCAACACACATGAAGCAGAAATAACAACCATAGAAATAGCAGTGTACGATCTGAATAATCTGTTTGATACCATACCATCAAAGAAAAAAAAACATAATAGTCATATATACTGATTCCAAATCTACACTGCAGGCGCTAGTAAGTAACATAAACAAGTCACACAGCTCACTGTAGACATAACAACATGACATAAGGCTAGTGATGCAATGGATCCCTAGGACACTCCAACACACCAGGAAATGATACAGCAGATACACTAGCTAAGACAGGATCCACACAGACACAATTTCACACTGACATATTATTAAACACAGCCAAAGAAATCACAAACTCTAACTGTAGAGAGGATTGGCTATATGGATGAACCATGGGAAAAACAGACAGAGCTTTTTAAATATATGATGAGGCCAAAACCCCCATGACAACATTAACAACCTTAAAGAAGAGATCAAGCCATTTTCTCCAAACTGAGAAACCGGTCATGTATCACTAAACAGTCACATCAATAGAATACAACGAAACCAAACTCCAGCATGCCCACTCTGTGAATACCCACAGAAACAGTAGACATCACCTTTTTGACTGTTCAAAGCTCACTAAAATGAGAGCAACTTACATCCTCAAATACCTGATAAATGGAACACCTTGTACGGAACTACAAGGGAACTCATAAATACCTGCCGATATCATTACTTGGCATTGGAACGATGGGCATCAGCTCACAGGCTTCTAGATTCATAACAACAACAGTCCCGATATTACTAACTTTTAATTTTTTTAAATTGTTCGCTATGATAATCACTAACTAGAACAACCCCTGAAGCAAGAGTGTAAATTATTCCGTAGAAGCTTACCTTATTTTAATAAGGGAAACAGTGCATAATTTGCCGAAATATTATGACTATAGCTATTGTTTTGTGTAACACATGTATCGGTGTACACAAATATTTTCCCAGCTTGTTTGAAACTTGCCACTGTTCAATAAGGTAAAATAAATATCTGGAAAATAACTGGTCATTGATAAGTAAACAGAGGGAGGTGTTAATATTAGGAAGGTGACAGTATATGTTTCAGACTGATAACTAGTCAGTTATATTGAAATAATGAAAAGATAAATCCCAAATTAGTTGTTTTATCTATTTAGTGCTGAGTGGTTGATTTATAGTACCTGGCCATGTTGCTAGACACAATAGCTATGTTAGGGTTCCAAATTGGTTGAGATTGTTAATTGTTTTTTTGTTTTCTTTATTTATTGTGTATATAAAATACCTGTTTGCAGTCAAGTGTGATGTAATAATTTACTAATGAGCATGTGATCTATTTCTTCATTGTTTTTCAGATAACACTCCTGCTTCAGCTATAACACAGAAGCAGAAACAGATTACCAGTGGCTTGAACAAAACCAGCTTCAACCAGAGAGACAGGAACATCAGTCGAACCAGAGGCTCCAACACTAGAAATCTTGGGGCTGGATTGGGAAGAAACATACGACCCTTACTCCAGAGACCTATTGTAGACAAGCTAGGGATTGCACACAACAGGTACTTACATAATCAAATACTTCAAATATGCTGTTTGTGCCAATTCCATAACAATTTTTCACTTTGAAGCTGAAATCATGAGTTATTCTCAAGTGTCTCTGATTTTTGCCATTTTAATCTAAGCATTTATGGAGCCCAGCTCATTGCATGTCCTAGTCAATGTTTAACAAAATGTTCCATTTTATTGATGGAGATTTAAACATCGACTAAATCTGCTGGAAAGATTACAAAATTGTTATAGGGTCTGTGTAAGCATTACTGTTTGCAGAGACTGTAAATATTAGCTAATATCAGAAGATTAAGATGTTTGATATGATGGTCAGAAATCATTTTAAAAATGTTTTGTAATAGGTTATTTAACTGAACAGTCTGAAGTACTGTTGTGTAAATGACACTAAGAAGTCTATAAGATCATTTTACCAATTTTTTGCTGATGCTGTGGTTTAATTGTGTATTGCAAGGGATGACAAGAGAAAGCGCACATATCCAGGAACTAGTTTTGGACAGAGAGGAATAGATAATAGAGAACCAGTATCCAAGCGTGTTAGACTTGACAACTCTAATTCTGCCAGGTAAGACTTTGAAAAAATGACAGTTTAGAGATAAATATAATACATGCACTCATAATTTAATTTATATCATGCTAATGTAGATTTATTTATGTTTTTTTTTTTTTTGCATTTCATCTAGTTTTAAGTCTAAACTTTTCTAAGTTGAGTTGATATTTTATAGTGTTCCTTCATCTAGGTACCCTGCAAATTGTACAATATATATTTGTCATTTGCTTTTATTATTATTTAATTGGTGTGTATAATGAAATATTGAAGGGGTAATTGTATACATATTATGTTTTATTGATCAATTTTTGTCCATTGTAGAGGCCTGACCAGAATGGACATGATCATAAATGAAGCACAGTCTCAACAAATATCCCAGGCTGAAGTCCATCAAGATGTCCTACGTCAGATGGCCCATGTTAGGGGCCTTGACACCACTAATCCAGATGTTATGAAAATATTAGAGGTTTGTATCAGCAATTTTACCATTCAGGAACATTTGTAATTTTATTCATCAATAATGTGTGCAAATGGTGATTCTGCAGGCTTGAACTCATGAAATTTGTGACAGCCTTAAAAGGTGCTCAGTGACTTTCATCAGAGAACAGAGATGGTTTCAGTTGGTCACACCTTTTGCTAGTACATTTTAAAATATTTCACTTCTACCATTAATCATCATCATCGAGTGCCGTCTCCGCAACGAAGGTTGTCTACCATGGAGTGCCATTCTGACTTGTCTCTTGCTTTGATGGTGCAGGTTGTCATAGGCTGATTTGTCCATCTTTTGATGTTACTCGTCCATGTTAGTCTTGGTCTGCCTCTGCCTCTTTTACCTTGTATTTTCCCCTCCAGGATTACTTTCAGTAGGCTGTTGTGTCTTTTAACATGTCCCAAAAATTGCATTTGTCTTGTCTGAATTGTGTTTAGTAGTTCTCTTTTCATTTTTAGTTGTTTTAAAACTTCATCGTTTGTTTTCTTTTCCTTCCATCCAATTCTACCTATTCTTTTATATATCCACATTTCAAAGGCTTCAGTTCTCTGCTCTGTTTTCTTGTCTAATGTCCATGTTTCTGCACCATATAGGAATATTGAGAAGATGTAACATTTTGCTATTCTTAGTTTTAGCCCTGGTGTTATGTTTTCATGTTAGTATGTTCTTCATGACATTAAAATTACTTTTTGCCATTCCTATTCTTTTGTTTATTTCAGGTGAATATTTTCCATCACTGGTTATAGTATGTCCAAGGTAGTTGTAGTTCTGAACTGTTTCCAGGTCTATTCCTTCAATTTTGATATCCACTTGTGGGTTTTCAGAATTTTCTTTGTTTATGATCATAGTTTTAATCTTTTTGATATTCATATCTAGTCCATATTTTTTTTTCTTGTCGTGTTTATTTCATTAAGTAATTATTGTAGGTCTTTAGGATTTTCTGCTAGTAGTACAGTATCGTCAGCATATCTTAGGTTATTGATTATCTTTCCATTAATTTGTAGGCCTGGCTTCTCTATGATGTTTTTAAAGATTTGTTCAGTGTATAGATTGCACAAGCTTGGTGATAGGATGCATCCCTGTCTTACTCCTCTTTTTATATCAATGGGTGTAGAGTTCTCTTTGTTATATTTTATTATTGCTGTTTGCTCCCAGTATAGATTACATATTAGTTGTATGTCCATGTCATCTAGATGTATCTCTTTTAGGCTATAAGTTGTTTATGGTGTACTCTATCAAAAGCTTTGGTGTAGTCTATATAGCAGGCATATATTGGTTTGTTTACTTCTGTGTACTTTTCAATTAATGTTCTCATGCAGAATATGGCTTCTTTTGTCCCGCTATTTTTCCTAAATCCAAATTGCTGCTCGTCTAATTCAGTATTGATTTTATTCTGAATCCTTCCTTGTATAACTTTTAGCAAGATTTTTGTAACATGGCTCATTAGACTTATTGTTCTAAAGTCACTGCATTCAACTGCACCATTCTTTTTAGGCAATGCAATGAAAGTTGATGTTTTTAGTTCATTGTTCATTTGGTATGTATCCTGTATGGTACCATTAATAGTTGTCTTTAATTTCCATCCAAGATTTAAAAAAAAAACCATTCAGCGTGGTCTATCACAGAATCTGTGCTGTCATCAATGCTAGGTCATATAAAGTACATTCAAGTCTAGAATGAGGTTAAAGTACTCACTCACAGTTAGAAGGTACAATCTGAACCTTTAGGTGATCGCAGATCTTAAGATCCGTCAGATTCCAGTCCAACAGAAAATGGATGATAAATAGGAAGTCCTTTGTTCAAGTTGAGCATGTCAAGAAAATCACAGATGAAATTCAAACAGTACACTGTAGGGACCAAATTTCATAAAGAAAAGAAATTTGTAGCATCTTCTGAATAATTAATCAGCTTTTCTGAAGCTACCTTAAGGAGCCCTCACTAGTGCTGTAGAGTTTGCATTATCAGGTAAGAGATACAGACAAGAATGCTAATGAACATTGTTCTAGAGAGTATAGCAATAATGATTTTAAAAAATGAGGGTGTAGCTTTAAAAAGTTCACACAGTGTGATTTTATACTCAAATATATATATATATATGTATATATATAATGCAAAAAAAAATTTTTAATTAATTTTTTTTTCTTCAGATGACAACACAGCTAGAAAAATTGCAAAATATGGCGGAGCAGCAGAATGCTGAAGCCAAATCACTGGGATTTGTCAGATTGCCAGGTCAACAAGTTGTTAATGAACACCGTCAGCATCAAGTTTTGGCTTTGCAACAAGCACAAGAAGAAGCAGAAGTGAGAAGATACCAGGCAGCAGTGCAGGCCCAAAGCTTGCATTTAAGGGGACTTGAGGAAGCTAGTCAGGCAGGAAGTTCATGGCCTCAAAGTGAGAATATGTTGCAGAATTTTGAAATAGCTAGGAGAAGAGAAGAGGAAGAAGAAAGAATTCAACGAGGAATGTATGAGACAAATAGAGCAGAGATTAACCGAAAAGAAATGATAGCAGGCAGATTCAGTCAATTCGAAGAACTTGAAATGCTGTCTAGGCAGGGAATACCATTTCAAAGAGAAGATTATAAAGGGACAGACACAGATATAAGGCCTTCGCATAATTATTTTTCTAAGGGTGGAGGATCCAGTGAATTCGCAGCTAAAAAAATACAAGCTTTTGGACATGCACCAGCCACTAGTGGTTTGCTGGGTGCTGCTCCTGTGGATCTCCCTAGTGTGTTAGATGAGCCTCAGAAAGCTCATGAAAACATGTACACTGCCAATGATGGACCTGGTTTTGGTCATCAAGGTGGTCGTGCTTTTGAGAAAAATGTGCAACGGAACAAGTCCATAAGACGGCAAAGTGGGTCTCGTACCCAGTCTTCCTCAAGTAGGTCATTCCCCAGGACACAACAGTTTAATAAAATGATTACCCAGAAATCTCCAAAACCAGCCCAGACATTCAGGAAGAGATCCCAGGACATCAGTGAAGACTACAGACACGAGCAAGACTACTCTCTTCAGAGTAAGTATATAGGGACAATGTGATATCATTGAATGTATAAAAGATGTATATCTTGTCTGTGTTGTATTTTTGTTATAACACTACTTTTATGACAAAATAAAGGTTTAGCACATTTAACCGTTAATTATGATACATATGTGTGACTCATTTGTTTAAGATACGGCTGTAAAAAATTACTACCACTTAATGTAACATTTTGATTTTGGAAAATCAAATTTTCTTTGAACTTTTGCTACACTGCAGTGTGTTTACCAAAGATGAGACATGGGGATCCGAGGCAGTAGTCATTTCCTGCTTTGCAGCTAATTTTTAGCCAGAAACACGACCACATCCCCCACACCTCCCATGAGAAGAGGAGAATGTTTGCCCATGGGAAACTGTCAAATTAAAAAAAAATGTATTTTGAAGTGTTAATTTTTACAACGCTAATTGTAATCTAAGGTTAAATAACTAAAAATACCATCTACTCTTTTTGTTTGAATTGACTAGTTTTTGCTAACCATTTTGTACATATATGATTGAAATAAATTTGACTGACTTGTTTTTGTTGTTGCAGATCCAAATATGTTTGACCAGATGTCAGTGGATCCTGATAGAAATGACTTGCCGTTAGATTTTAACAGACCTCAGGCCAGACTAACAACAGAACAGGCTTTCAAACAAGATATTGAGAGAACTAGAGCAGTACTGGGCACTCAAGTGAATGCAGCGATGGGGAGATCTTTCAGACCCAAATCTATTTTAAAAACCACCAAACCACTTTTAGAGGAGGTGAGAGACAGACATGGCCTCCCTGTTCAATTTGGTAAAAATGCTGCTAAAAAGACACCAAGACAATTTCAAGATGACAGAAGGCAAAATGTACAAATGAACCAGAACACTGTAGGAAAGGGAAATAATGCTAGAAACTTAGGTTCTGCAAACACTTTTAAAAATGTAAGTGGAATGCAGGATCAGAATATTAAAGAAAGATGGAATACAGGTCCCCATAGCAGAGGTGGATCAGGCCCTGATAACTATCAAGACAAATATAAAGAAGCCCCTAAAATAGGCGGCGGAAGGAAACCATCTTTGGGAGTTCAGAGAGAAACAGCAAATGTTAGAGCATCTAGAGGGCTGATGGGTCAAGGAGGTGAGATGAATGTTCCCAGGTCTTCACCAAATTTATCCAGAGGTGGCATGAAAGATGTTCAGAGAGAGAGGTTCAACAATGGTCCTGCTCCAACTTATAAAATGAACCAAAATAGATCTTCTGAACAAGTCGATACCTATGAATATGATAATCAGTGGAAAAGAAATTTACAGGAAAAGTCCAGGAGCAATGAAATGGCTTCAAATAGAGAGCAAGAATTTGGAAGAGGGCAGACTAGCACTGTCTGGGACCAGATGAGAGAAAGACAAATGTTTTTAGAACATGGCCAGGAAAGGTCACAGGGACAGTTGCACCAAGAAAGCAATGTTGAGTATGGAAGAAATGATTGGAACAAACAGGGGGGACAATTTCATGAAAGAAATAGTGGCTACAGGACAGCTGAAGACCATGGTGACCAGTCACGTGGTTTGGTTACAGGATTAAATGCAAAGCCATCTCATTTATATGAAGAGGACAGTTACTTTGATACAGCCCAAACTAGGAGGCCATACAACACCATTCAGAAGTTTGCAAGAGCAGAGAAAGGGCAGATGAGTTATGATCAATATGAAGAATCTAATAACTATGCTGGTGAGGCTAACTTTGGTAATGAGAGTTATCAGACAGCTCGTGGTTTAGGGACAGGAAAAAGAGGACATGGTCCACAAACTGTAGGGTCAAGAGATGGATTATTAGGTCATGGTGATTCAGGACATGGCAGGGGGTTGCTCAATTATAGAAAAAACACTGGGCTACCTGAGCCAGGAAGTGGAAGAGGTCTTTTGGAGCTGCCGGAGCATTTTAAACAGCAAGAGAGTGCATATTATGGAGAAGGAAATGATGCCAGATATGCACAAGCTAGCGGTGCTGAACGTGGCCACTTTCAGGCACAAAATCAGCATCATTCTGTGGGCAGGAATAGCCTATTGCCACCACCACCTCCACTGACAGGGCATGGTGTTAACTTTTACTGATAACATCTAACTTGTCAGAAAGTGTTGGTATTTTTGCTGTTATCTGAATAGCTTTCTTAACCAATTATTCTTTCCTATATGAACCATTGTCATTGCATGTATGTATATATATATTTTACATTACTGTACTTTTTCATGCTATAGTTAGACACATTGTATGTCTGTTTAAGAAACAATCACATGATTCATTCATTCATATATTTTCTTCTCAGCCAAAGATGGCACATAGGGTGGAAGTATAGGTCTCCACGACCAACGATTTACTGCTAGTTCTTGGTCGTTTCTTAGTCCCATAGTTGAGCCATCCCTAAAATTGTTCTGCATAGCGATTCTCATACGGAGCCGCGATAGCTCAGTGGTTAGTGAACCGGACTACCACAGACAAGAGGTAGGGTTCGATCCCAACCGACGGCATCCGGGTTCACCCAGCCTTAAATGGGTACTGGATTTTTTTCTGGGAAAGTAAAGCAGCACGGGCGTAATACTGACCACATTACCCCAAAAATCATGTGCTGAAGGTCTGTAAAATATTAGGTCACTAACACCATATTTCCCTATACGCCACTTGGCGTGACGGGGGTACTTTACTTTTTTTTTATAGCGATTCTCATGGTCTGCCTTGTTTTCTTTCTTTTACTAGTTGGTTTAATACATGACTGATGTATCCCCAATGAAGTTTCTAGAACAGTTTTGTTTTCATTCCATTCATGCATAAATAAATGTATGTTTTTGGACATGATATGCAGATACATTTGTGTGTGTGTGTGGGGGGGAGGAGAAATGGAGCAGCTGACAATAAGAATTGTCTAACCCTAAATTTGATCATGTTTACAGCATAACAGCTGAAATACAACTAAAATTGATTGCTATAAAGGCAGCTGTAAGATTGTATCAGGTTTGCAGATGCCCTGTTATACAAATTGTAAATGTTGACATTGGCTGAAATCCTGGGTATGATTTGTCTTTGTTGTATTTTTGTATTATTATTTTTCCCCCTTGTGAACTTTTATTTTATATTTTTAAAAAATTAATTAAGTGGCTAAATTGACCATGCACTAATTAGTGCATGCATGCTTTATTGTTTGATATTTTATACTACTGTATCAGGTTAGCTTGTCAATTGTGTCTAATGGGTTAAGAACATGTTTATGATAAAATCTGATTTAGTCATATTTTTGTGTGTACTTCTGTATTCTTCCTGTTTATGTTGTCATTGAGAAGTAAGAATATGAAATAGTCACATGACTCCACCAGAGGTGATCTGACTTAGAATTTGAAGAAATGACAAGAAATTTGAATTGGCTTCAGTTAATTTCCCTGCCAGTTGTGCTGACTTGTTATAGATATTTTTTTCCAAATACTGTTAGTTCCTTTAATAAGAAAATAAAACCTGAAAATGATGTTTTGTTATAGTTTTGTGCTTGCAACAGTCAGATTTTGTTGTATTTTTGTGCAATCAACTGAGTTTGTTATAATTTTGTGCATGCAACTGAATCAGAGTTTGTTTCGAGTAATGGGTTGACATTTGTATCAAAACTGAATTGAAGCAGTTGGAGATTTTGAAATAAACTAAGACTGCAACAGTAAAAAACACAAACTGAATGAACTTGTAAGAGAAACTTTATTTCAAGTACTCTAAATACAAATAAAACTGTCAAATATATGTATATATAGCTGGAGACTAAAATAAAAGACTTTTGTGTGGGCCTAGCAATAATAATAAAGCCAGAGGGTCACAGTCAACATCTGCTTGCAGCGTGACCTACTCAACAGTTGTGGAATGCAGATTGAGCATGTGTAAGGCCTCACTGATGTAGGAGCTGGAGTCTAGAGACATTTTGATGCCAACAGTAAAAGCTTTCTGTAACAGTCCTGTAGCTTCCTCTGTAAACAGATAAACATCTCATTAGCAAAACTTATTATTTTTAGTATGTGTACCTGCACTTGGCCTGACAAAATATACAAATTAGGGTTGATGTAAGAAATGATATAAGTTTGGTGAATGACAGCTAATCAACAACTTAACTATGTGGATGTCTTTGATAACACTTGAACTGGTGATTGTTGACCCTAGATTACAGCACTAGTATTATGAAATACATGTTGGTGCTTGACAAAAAATATTTGAACCCAGACCCTTCTGGTCAGCCACTGAGGCTGGGAAATGTTTGCCCATAGCAAACTGTCGAAATCTAAAATTGTTTATCTTGCCTTTTATCAAGGTGTTGTAGTTATAGGTTAAATGAAAACTTCAACATAGTATACATCAAGTAGTACATTATACATAGCAGATGAAGTTAGTGATTGGAAAATACTTTTATCAATGGCTGTCATTACAATTTTATGACATAAACAGAATGTTACCCTGGCAAAGAGCAGTGAACTCTGCTAGATTCTTCAGAGCTGACATGACAATGTCTGGATTGTGTGAGCCAAGGCAGTCTAGGAAGGCAGCAACAAAGTTCTCAGCTTTCCTGTGCACATGAACAAACAAACAAAATTATATGTATAGTGTGAGATTTGGAATGAAATTAAAAACTGGATTTTTTTTTTTTTTTTAGCAGCAGTGGTGGTAACCAGATGACACCACAAGGCAATCAGATACACATTTAATCTGACATTAATTGATGATATCAATGACAAGATGCAAATAATTAGCAATTACCCAACATCAACCATATAGCGATTTTCACTTTGAAAAGGAGCATTTTAGAAATGAATGACATTAGTTAAACTGCATCCACTCATCCAATAAAAATGTAAGCAATAAAATGTCTTAGAAACCAACAATTAACCTGTCTATTAATAGAGCACACATTTTTATCCTCCAATTAAGTGGGGGAAAAAAAACCCAATACAAGATAGTTTTAAAATAGAAAAATTCCATCTGAGTGGTCACTCTCACCTTGGATTCTGTCTGAGAGTTCTCATGATGAGAGCAAATGCTGTTCCCCGACACTGGTCACTTGAGGACATCATCAGACTTCTCAGCTGGCTCTGATTTAGTGGGTAAAAGAGAAGACACATGAGTTCTACATAACTAGATGATAGTGGATAAAAGAGAAGTCATGTGAGTTCTACATAACTAGATGATAGTGGATAAAAGAGAAGTCACGTGAGTTCTACATAACTAGATGATAGTGGGTAAAAGAGAAGACACATGAGTTTTACATAACTAGATGATAGAGGATAAAAGAGAAGTCATGTGAGTTCTACATAACTAGATGATAGTGGGTAAAAGAGAAGTCATGTGAGTTCTACATAACTAGATGATAGTGGGTAAAAGAGAAGTCATGTGAGTTCTACATAACTTGATGATAGTGTGTAAAAGAGAAGTCATGTGAGTTCTACATAACTAGATCTATCTATCTATTGTCCTTTCGAGCCGAAGACAGCACATAGGGCAGAACCACAATCTCAAAAACAGAAACCTAGCGTGCCAAAATGGCACATATTGCAGAGATCACTGCTTCTAAAATCTATGGTCTGTTTCCATAACAATAGTTTTTACAATGACAGCTTGTCAAGCCATTGATCAACCTCCTTAGTCGCCTCTTACAACATGCTTGGAAGGTCACAGTGTCACTATTCTTTACTCATAATGAGACCCCGGTAACACACAGGAAACATAACTAGATGATAGTGGGTAAAAGAGAAGTCATGTGAGTTCTACATAACTTAACGATAGTGGGTAAAAGAGAACTCATGTGAGTTCTACATAACTAGATGATAGTGGGTAAAAGAGAAGTCATGTGAGTTCTACATAACTAGATGATAGTGGGTAAAAGAGAAGTCATGTGAGTTCTACATAACTAGATGATAGTGGGTAAAAGAGAAGTCACGTGATTCTACATAACTAGATGATAGTGGGTAAAAGAGAAGTCACGTGATTCTACATAACTTGCTGATAGTGGGTAAAAGAGAAGTCACATGAGGTCTACATAATTAGATGATAGTGGGTAAAAGAGAAGTCACGTGAGGTCTACATAATTAGATGATAGTGGGAAAAAGAGAAGTCACGTGAGGTCTACATAACTAGATGATAGTGGGTAAAAGAGAAGTCACGTGAGGTCTACATAATTAGATGATAGTGGGTAAAAGAGAAGTCACATGAGGTCTACATAATTAGATGATAGTGGGTAAAAGAGAAGTCACGTGAGGTCTACATAACTAGATGATAGTGGGTAAAAGAGAAGTCATGTGAGTTCTACATAACTTGCTGATAGTGGGTAAAAGAGAAGTCACATGAGGTCTACATAATTAGATGATAGTGGGTAAAAGAGAAGTCACGTGAGGTCTACATAACTAGATGATAGTGGGTAAAAGAGAAGTCACGTGAGGTCTACATAACTAGATGATAGTGGGTAAAAGAGAAGTCATGTGAGTTCTACATAACTTGATGATAGTGTGTAAAAGAGAAGTCATGTGAGTTCTACATAACTAGATCTATCTATCTATTGTCCTTTCGAGCCGAAGACGGCACATAGGGCAGAACCACAATCTCAAAAACAGAAACCTAGCGTGCCAAAATGGCACATATTGCAGAGATCACTGCTTCTAAAATCTATGGTCTGTTTCCATAACAATAGTTTTTACAATGACAGCTTGTCAAGCCATCGATCAACCTCCTTAGTCGCCTCTTACAACATGCTTGGAAGGTCACAGTGTCACTATTCTTTACTCATAATGAGACCCCGGTAACACACAGGAAACATAACTAGATGATAGTGGGTAAAAGAGAAGTCATGTGAGTTCTACATAACTTGACGATAGTGGGTAAAAGAGAACTCATGTGAGTTCTACATAACTAGATGATAGTGGGTAAAAGAGAAGTCATGTGAGTTCTACATAACTAGATGATAGTGGGTAAAAGAGAAGTCATGTGAGTTCTACATAACTAGATGATAGTGGGTAAAAGAGAAGTCACGTGATTCTACATAACTAGATGATAGTGGGTAAAAGAGAAGTCACGTGATTCTACATAACTTGCTGATAGTGGGTAAAAGAGAAGTCACATGAGGTCTACATAATTAGATGATAGTGGGTAAAAGAGAAGTCACGTGAGGTCTACATAATTAGATGATAGTGGGTAAAAGAGAAGTCACGTGAGGTCTACATAACTAGATGATAGTGGGTAAAAGAGAAGTCACGTGAGGTCTACATAATTAGATGATAGTGGGTAAAAGAGAAGTCACATGAGGTCTACATAATTAGATGATAGTGGGTAAAAGAGAAGTCACGTGAGGTCTACATAACTAGATGATAGTGGGTAAAAGAGAAGTCATGTGAGTTCTACATAACTTGCTGATAGTGGGTAAAAGAGAAGTCACGTGAGGTCTACATAACTAGATGATAGTGGGTAAAAGAGAAGTCACGTGAGGTCTACATAACTAGATGATAGTGGGTAAAAGAGAAGTCACATGAGGTCTACATAACTTGATGACACTATATCTGAAGACGTTACACAAAACAATTGGTGTATCATTATTTTATCATTCTTTCTATTAACATTTTATGGTCAAATGAACTGGACAAAATTGTAAAGTTGTAATGACATACTTTAAACAACAAAAATTACAACTTATTTAATTCTCTCTTTAAACAACAAAAGTTTCAGATACTTGAAAGCAATGTAAAGACAATGAGAAACAATAACACTTTTGGATAAAAAGTTCACAAGATTAAATCTATTTTTGTTCAGATAAACGCGTTTCTGTAAATGAAGTAAATCCTTGTTGTTCAGCATTCAGTTTCTGGTGCTCAGCGTATTACGTGGTGCGCCAGCTTTCACCTCTAGCGAAGTCCCTAGAGACTAGGTTCTGAATTTTGTGTGCTAATCTGTTTCTCTTCCTGGCAGCCGTGCATACAGGGGTCCCTCGCCTCACAGGCAGATAACTCCGTCTTTGGAGGTACTCATATTTTTTCTGTCGATGAGTAATTGACGTTACAAACTGAGACCAGGGGTGGTTGCCACAGAAAGAAATCACAAATAAACATACAGCTGAGATTTAAACTCAAAACCTCTCTGTCTCGAGACCAGCATCTTGCCTTATGACCAACGGTTCTCGGCTTGATATATACATTGTTGGATGTGCATTCTGTAGAAAATAGTTATTGACTTGTATGGGTTATATAGTAAGTTCACCAAAATTAGATCTATTTTTGTTCAAATAATAAAGACATGGGCGTTCAGTCTACAGTACTCCGATCGGAGTGGAAGATTGTGGTCTTTTTTGTCTCTTTATGTTCAGGATAGGATCTTGAATTTACTGTTTGTGTTCTAGTGTGCCATGCATTTCTATATTCTTTTAATTAATAATTCTGCTTCCATCATTGACACCCTGTGAAAAATTGTTCTTCATGAGCATCTGCTTTTGATAGTTTGTCAGCTTCTTCATTTCTGGATATCTACCACGATGGGCAGGGACCCACTCAAACTAGTGATATCTACACAAATATTGGATATAAAAGTATATGTCATTGAACAGTAGCCAGCACGCTATCAGATCAACAGGTAACCAGCATTGGTGAAAGGGGTACATTCAAATGAATATGAATACATAAGCTTAGCTGTAAAGATATGGTACTTGGCAACAAGACTGTGTGGATTGAGTCTCATCATTATTAAGTACCAAGCCTGCTGGCGTAGGTGATCATGCCTCTCCATAACTTTCGATCACGACAGTTATTTATCATTTCTGTTGTTGACCTTCTGCCAAGCCATTCTCTTAAGCTGTCTGGTATCTTTTATCTTTGCTTCCCTCTATTTCTTTGTCCCTCAATTTTCCCAGTTGTTACAATATATTCCAGCTGTTCCCTTCTCATTACATGGCCAAAAAATGATGATTGTTTCTTCCTAATATTGGAAATTAGCTCTCTTTTTGCTTTGGCCTCTTTCATTTTCATGTCTCTTCTTAGCTGTCCATGGTATTCTCAACATTCTTCTGTAAAACCACATTTCTACAGCCTCCAGTGATTTTCTAGTCTGTTGTCCATGATTCACATCCATACGTTAAAACTAGATTGAGTCTATTTGATCAAAATTAATCCATTTTATAACAAAAGGTGAAATGTTACCTGAAAGTGAGTTAAGATTTCAACTTTCCTTTTTGATACTTCATCCAGATCTTGAAGAGCAGACAGAAGTTCTGACAGAATAAATGTGAAACACAATGACAGTTTTTCTTTAAATATAAAATACATTCCATTGAATGTAATGTAACTGTTAACAGTATTATAAATGGACATGGAGACAAGGCACTTGACAGCAAGAGAGCTGCCAGCTATTCGTAGCTGTTGTCTTATGCCAGGATTGGTGAACCCAGAACCATCCAGACACTACTGCACCTCTTAGTGATGTCTCTAGTAGCAGACTAAACTACCCAGTCTGGCCAAGTGTGTAGGGATCAAGAGGCAACCTGATACTCTTATAAAATGCTGTGCTGTAGTCTGATGCGTTGGGCCAAAAGACACAGATAAACCACCTACGTCCACTTAACGTCCGTTTAAAAGCGGCTGATGATGGAGACTATCCATTTCTTTAGTAGCCATTGGGTGAAAGCCAGATAGAAAGAATAGATGGACATATGACATTGTAAGGGGTTTTAGAGACCACTTTTCACAGAAAGGCAACAATGATGGGGAAGATAACTCACGCATCAAAGGAATGGTGGAACAAAGGGCAAAAGCAGGAAATGCATCCTCAGTGGAAAAAAATGCAACACTATCCATTAATGCAAGACAGAAAGATTCGGCAGACAAACACTTCTAGAGTTGCTGAAAAGGGCAGCAGAGCGGATATGGAAATGCCCTAAATGCTATGACGCTAGTCAAGTAAAAAAAAAGTATAAAGTGCCCTGTTATGCCTAGTATTGCATAGGCAATATGGTGTTAGTGACCATAATTTTTATAGACCTTCGGCACATGATTTTTGGGGCAATGTGGTCGGTATTATGCCCATGCCACATAACTTTCCCTGAAAAATTCCGGTACCCATCTAAGGCTGGATGAACCTGGAAGCCGCCGATCGGGATCGAACCCGACTTCTTATCCTTTGTGGTGCAGTTCACTAACCACTGAGCTATCGCGGCTCCCATGACACTAGTCAAGACTAAAGTATTAATTTCTTTCTTTCATAGAAAGCACATCATTTAAAATAACAGGTATGGATATAAAGTAATATACGGCTTTAGTAAAGCTGGCAATAAGGGAAGGAAAATTGACAAGAAAAATGATGCAGTCACTATTACATCTTTATGTATGTACAAACCACCACAATGAAGAAATGCCTCTTTTTCAGTCAGCAGTCTTCTTCAGAGAGACAATCTAGCATACAAGTTCAAGAAAGAATCAAATGAGGGCTATGCCTGAGTGTCTTGGTCAGTGGCATCAGAACTAAACTTGTGGAATGGGATGATGAGAATCTGCCAAACACGAGAGTCAGGGGTGGATTTACAAAATCTATAAGGCAAAAAAAAGGAAGGAAGAATTGCTGTCAATGTGGTGACATGTCTTGTGTAACAATGAAAGAGAGTAGTAACTTAAGTACAAGGTGGCAAAGTGAACATTACAATGATGAGACTAGTTTGGGAGGACACAAAGTTAACTGAGACTCAAAAAGAATAGAGAGTTACTCGACATCCCCACAGGTTGAGCTCCTTAATACCATTTTATGTTTATTTTACAATAAAGAGAAAGACATTGGAAGAATCTGGTAATTTACATGCTGGCATAGAATATATTGATCCTACTAAGAGGAAACACCCCATGTGGGATATAATTCTGTTCTCAAGATCCATTGCCACCATCATAGGAACAAATATCAGTGACCTGAGTGTCACAGAAACTGAAAATAAATTAAATTCTATTTTATTCATGTGTTTTCTTTGGCTGGAAGAAACATAACATCAAAAGTATGTTTAGTTCTAGACTGGTGCTGCTTATACTGAATGTATGTTGCCTATCATCATCATGTGCCATGCCGGTTAGTATAGGTGACCATCTCTCTCTTCACATCACACGGTCCTTCACACATTTCATAATTTCAGTCGCTGATCTTTTATTGTGCCATTTGGATAAACTGTTAAATATTTTTACTTTTAGTTTTCTTCTGCTGTTCTTTTCATTCACACTGCCTGTATTTAGTATTTTAAATGCCCTCTTTTCGCATCACATGTCCAATATATGTAGATTGTCTCTTCCTTATGATATTTATGGTTTCTCGAGCTCGTCTGAAACATTCTTCATGTGTATTTTTTGCTATATATGGAATTCATAGCATTCTTCTGATAAACCACATCTCAGCTGCCTTTAATGTTCTTCGTGTTGTCTTACTTATTGTCCATAACTCACTTCCATATAGTGGAACAGCTTCAATGTAGCTCTTTAGGACACATTTTCTAACATTGACAGATTTGTTACATATGATGTTTTTCATTTGAAGGAGTTCTGTATTTGCTTGTCTTACTCTGCTTCTAATTTCTTCAATGCATCAGCCATCTGATGTTATTATTGATCACATGCATTTGAATCTATGAATTTCTTTCAGGATTGTCCCATTTAGTTTTACTCTACATTCTTGTGTATTTGTTTTCTTTGATTATAATCATATCTTCTGTCTTTTTGATGTTGAAGGTCAGACTTTTTCACTTTCTATCACAATTTCGTGTTGCCTATGCCATATTCTTTATTCAATCTTTTCCTCCAGTATGTTTTTATTTCTTGTAGTAACAAAGAAAATGTGCCTTTCCTATCATGACCATGTTCTAGTTTTATTTTCTTCTTCATAGATTTGCTCCTAATAACTTCTGTTGGCCTCCATGTTGGAATATGGAATCTGACCCTTTAGGATTTAGCCAACCATCCATTAATGTACTGACAGTGAAGTGTGTGGGTTTCACTTAAGAAAAGCTGCAGTGAAGGTGTCCTTGGTGCTCTATTCCAAAACAAGAACTGTCTTCTGGCAAAACTGTTTGCTCTACTTGACAAAAAGATGAAACCAGATGATCTCCACAACCTGAGACAATGTTACTATACCATTTGTTTTATCTATGTCATCAAGAAATCATATAACCTGCTTTCTTTCCTTTATTATTTTGGTTCATTTACAAGCTTTAACAATGCTTGTGTACCAGATATATTTGCTGAGCCTGACTCCATTAACTTTTGTGTTTAGTCTGAGGGTAAACACCTAGACCAACTATCTCATGGACACAGTTCTTTATGACGCTCACATCAGGAAAAGTGTTTGTACTTTGCTTTAAACAACATTTTTATTAACATCTAATTTTCTTCTCAATTTATATCATTGTTACCATACATATTTACAGAGAATTATATTAAACTAGGCTTCTATCATAGGGCTGCGGTTAGTGAGTAGAACCACTGAAGAAAAGACGGTGGGTTTCATCAAAGTTGGTGGCTTTTAGTTAACCTAGCCATAAATGGGTACTGAATTTTTATTTATGGGACAGAAACTAACACCATGTTCTCTACATACAATGGGGCATGAAATGATGTGACAGTTGTACTCTCTTCTGCATAAACATAAAAGCAGATGTGCTAAATTCACATTTGAATGGTCTAACCTTCAGTAGATTCTTTGTCAAACCTCCTCATAAAAGGAACCAGCTGAGCAGCTGTGTAGTTTGATGCGTTTGTGACAGCATCTGGCAGGATATTTGATTTTAAATCCTCCTTCACAATCGGCCTCTGTTCTGACTGCCTTGGGAGGGTCAAACTGGTGAGAAGTGCTTTCAGTTCAAACATGTCAGGGTACACCAAGGTCAAGTTGCTGTAAAAACAAATCAATTGGCTAAAGTTGTGATCTGTTTATGGTAAAGAGATTTCTGAAAGGATTTTCACAGCTCTTTGAACAAAATATTATAGCAGGCAAGAAACAATCAATACATTTTAAAAATTACCCTCATCATCATCATCAAGAACCGGGCCTGCTGGCATAGGTGATCATGTCTCTCTACAACTTTCGATCTCGACAGCTATTTATCATTTCTGTTGTTGACCTTCTGCCAAGCCATTCTCTTAAGCTGTCTGTTATTTTTTCTCTTTGCTTCCCTCTATCTCTTCATCCCTCAATTTTTTCAGTTGTTACAATATATTCCAGTTGTTCTCTTCTCATTACATGGCCAAAAAATGATGATTGTTTCTTCCTAATATTGGAAATTAGCTCTCTTTTTGCCTTGACCTCTTACAGAACATCTTCATTACTCTTCTTAGCTGTCCATGGTACTCTCAACATCCTTCTGTAAAATCACATTTCTAGACTCCAGTGATTTTCTTGTCTGTTGTCCATGGTTCGCATCCATATGTTAAGACTGGCTCTACATAACATTTAAGAACTCTTTTTCTTGTTTCTATTGTCAAAAATGGATTGCATAGTATCTTCCTCATTTTTTGGAAAGCTGCTTTTGCCTGAGCCATAAATTACCCTACTGTCTATTTATTTTCAGTTGAGCTGCAGCACAATCATTTGTTTCTGGACAGACTTATCCTAAATTGAAATTAAAACTCAAATACAAAATTAATAATTATCTTTATGATTACATACTATTGATCTAACATAAAAAAGAAGAGATTAATGAAATATAATAAAATATGATAACATAATAAAAATATAGCTTCTATTTGCAAACAATCAGGCACTAATACACAGAAAAATAGAACACCTACGAGAACATTTAAATAGATTTAACAGGACAGGCACTCAATACAACATGAAAATCAACATTAACAAAACAGAAGTCATGAGTATCGCAAAAGAAAAACAGAACATCAACATAATGAAGGACAGCAGAAAACTAAAACAAGTGGAGGAATTTAAATATGTGGGAAGTCTAGTGACAAACGACAATTCACAAGCAGCAGAAATATAGACTCAGATGCAACAAAGCGTGTCAAATCATTGGACAGCTATCACCACTATTGTCCAACAAGGAAATAATTTTAGAAGCAAAACGGGAACTCTACAATACAATTAAATATTTAAATGCTGTGCTATCAACTGTCTACCAGACTTGGACCCTAGATGGAAGAACAATAAGAAAAATAACCACTACCAAGATGAAATGAGGTAGACAAATAACAGAAAACAGCTTGAGAGATAAGGTCAGAAATAAAGAATTGAGAAAAAAGCTAGGAATAATTCCCACCATAGAGTACATAAAGAAAAAACAGATAAAATGGTTTGGCCATGTGATAAGGCCAGAAAAATCAAAACATTTCAATAAATGTTGTGAGAACAGTAGGCTCAATGTCTGACCATGAAAAAGATGGATTGATGGGGTATTAGAAACACAACAGCAGGAGAGGCCAATAGAAGAGCAAATGACCAGAAATGATATCTCCCCTTGATGCTGAAAGGCAAATGAGGAAGGGAAGAAGATCTAATATAAAAGTAATACTCAAAAACAATGCATTAACCTGGCACAAAATTTCTCACTGGTGTGATGAGTGTTCACTCTAACTCATTAAAAAAAGACTTGAGGTTGTCTAGAAGTAAGACCCTCTGGATAGCTTCATCGAAAACTTTGTTCATGTTACTTGTGAGTGGTCTAGAAGTAAGACCCTCTGGATAGCTTCATCAATAACTTTGTTCATGTTTCTTGTGGGTGGTCTAGAAGTAAGACCCTCTGGATAGCTTCATCAATAACTTTGTTTATGTTTCTTGTGGGTGGTCTAGAAGTAAGACCCTCTGGAGAGCTTCATCAATAACTTTGTTTATGTTTCTTGTGGGTAGACTAGAAGTAAGACCCTCTGGAGAGCTTCATCAATAACTTTGTTCATGTTTCTTGTGGGTGGTCTAGAAGTAAGACCCTCTGGAGAGCTTTATCAATAACTTTGTTTATGTTTCTTGTAGGTGGTCTAGAAGTAAGACCCTCTGGATAGCTTCATCAATAACTTTGTTTATGTTTCTTGAGGGTAGACTAGAAGTAAGACCCTCTGGAGAGCTTCATCAATAACTTTGTTTATGTTTCTTGTGGGTAGACTAGAAGTAAGACCCTCTGGAGAGCTTTGTCAATAACTTTGTTCATGTTTCTTGTGGGTAGACTAGAAGTAAGATCCTCTGGATAGCTTCATCGAAAACTTTGTTCATGTTTCTTGTGGGTAGACTAGAAGTAAGACCCTCTGGATAGCTTAATCGAAAACTTTGTTCATTTTTCTTGTGGGTAGACTAGAAGTAAGACCCTCTGGATAGCTTCATCGAAAACTTTGTTCATGTTTTTTGTGGGTAGACTAGAAGTAAGACCATCTGGATAGCTTAATCGAAAACTTTGTTCATGTTTCTTGTGGGTAGACTAGAAGTAAGACCCTCTGGATAGGGCATTTAATCCTGCTGCAAGTGGTGAACATTTTTACTCAGAATCTGTGGTTTCTTCATGGCTTTAACCTTCTTAGGAAACTGGGGTGGCAAGAAGCAATGACTTAGAAGTGAACGGGTCAAGTACCAATGGAATCAACTAACCACCTTTACTCCTTTCATCTAAACCTGAACACAAAACATCCTCCAATAACAAACATTTTCTGGCTCCTTTGAATCTATCACACAAGCCTGGATTTATAAATAAAGTTATGGAAAAATGCTCTTATTTCATGAAACCAAATAATTCTGAGATAAAGCACAAAAGATGACCTATTGGACCCAACAAAGGAGACCCTCTTACCTAAGTAAAGCCAGTTTCTTCTGCAGCAAAGGTAGAGCTCTCTGAGAGTCATGAGTGAGGAAGTTCTGCAAAATAAGCATCAGCTTAAGAACTTGTGGTCCAAGAGCTTTCTCTTCTCCATGTATCTGTTGGTAAATGGGTTACAATAAAACAGATATTAATTTTATAGTAAATAATTTACTCCACAATTATAAATATCCACAAGCAAATAGCAGATCCCTGTGGCAACTACAGTTAAACCAGCATGTCATAGAGAATAGTTTTGCAGGGTTGTATTTAAAGCAATCGAGCTCGACACCAACCACATCACCTATAACATGTGCCAATAGCTATACAAAAATATGAACACTAACACCACATTCCTCGTCTTGTGGAGAAAAACCCATACTTTGGACAAGCAACTTTAAAAACTTCACTAAAGAGCTACATGTCCATAAAACCACTACTGACAATGAACAAAATATACAAGGCCACCATTCATCTGTAGATTATCAGTTAATGTAACCAAAGAATGTCATGCGTGTTTGATGCTTGTCTTCACTGTGCTGCCAACTGTTATTGTTGTTATATTTATGTAGATGGTAACAATACTGCAAACTTATAGGACAGTTGCCCATTGTTTTGAATTTATATTGCAATTTTAAAGTTGAAATTGACTCACTCTTGCACATAACAAATGAAATAAAATGGAGATGAATGATATAAAAAGATAAAATGAGACATTACCTGTAAGAGAGAAAAGAAAGAATCAAGTATATCCATGAGTCCAGTGTGTTCTTGACTAAACACATGTGGCTGAAGCAGGTCTAGGAGCCCTAACACATGTGTAAAGAGCAGGAGACGATTGGTATGTCTCATCTCACGTGAAGTGAACTGAGTTTGTCCAGACAGAATGGCTCCAATCAATGGCAGTTGTCTGCACATGAAATGAAACAAAATAATTATCCCATTAGCAATTAAAATGGTTTATCTTACCAGGAGTTACACATGAGTAAAACATAAAACCTTTTTCCTACAGAAAAAAATATTCTGACAATTTCTTTTGTCCTATTTACAACTCTAATAGGGAGATTTGGCAATATAGCAAAATGTTATGTCTTCTCAACATTCCTATATGGTGCAGAAACATGGAAATTAGACAAGAAAACAGAACAGAGAATTGAAACCTTTGAAATGTGGATATATAGAAGAATAGGTAGAATTGGATGGAAAGAAAAGAAAACAAACGATGAAGTCTTAAAACAACTAAAAATGAAAAGAGAACTACTAAATACAATTCAAACAAGACAAATGCGATTTTCGGGCCATGTTAATTAAAAGACACAACAGCCTACTAAAAGTAATCCTGGAGGGGAAAATGCAAGGTAAAAGAAGCACAGGCAGACCAAGACTAACATGGACGATTAACATCACAAGATGGACAAACCAACCTATGACAACCTGCACCATAAAAGCAAGAGACAGAGCAGAATGGTGCTCCATGGTAGTCAACCTTTGTTGTGGAGATGGCACTCGATGATGATGAATAGAGAGTCTAAATAAGTAAAGTAAGAATTTCCTCCATGCCTAAAGGCTTGAGGGGAATACGATTTTAGTGGATATATTTTTCAATAACTAATGGCAAACTTTATTTGATGATGCGGCCAGTATCATGCCAGGCTGCCCTACTTTCTAATTTTCAGGGACTGAGTGAACTCTGAAGATGTGTCAGTTTGAAACCAAAAAAAACATCTGGAACCTGAATCTGAACTACTTTGGTCAATAGTAATTGCTCTAGCCACTCAGCCAAAGAAACTTCTCATCAGAAGCTAAAAGGCCACTTTTATATGCAAAATTGAAAATGAAAATTATTTGTTTAATTTTCAAAACAAAACAAACAGCAATTAGAGATGTTTAGACTCTACGCCTGATAAACTTGCACATCAACAAAACAAAAAAATTATAACTTAAATAAACAAGTTAATCTTATGACAGGTGTTCCCTAGGGGCCACTTGTTTTTCCCTCAATAAAAAGTAAAGTACCCCGTCACGTCAAGTGGCGTATAGGGAATATGGTGTTAGTGACCATAAATTTTACAGACCTTCAGCACATGATTTTTGGGGTAATGTGGTCGGTATTATGCCCATGCAGCTTTACTTTCCCAGAAAAAATTCCGGTACCCATTTAAGGCTGGGTGAACCCGGAAGCCATCGGTTGGGTGAACCCTACCTCTTGTCCTTTGTAGTCCAGTTCACTAACCACTGAGCTATTGCGGCTCCCTTTTTTCCCCTCAATGATGGGTTTTATTCAAACTGAAAATGGGTTACACAGATTTTCTTTGAGAAAGTCCTGAGCCTGGCATGATGCTAGTAGCCACTTTACCCTTACATGTTTTGTTGCTCAAAGGACAAATATGAGCACTAACATCAAATTCTAGGGGTAAACATCACAAGGCATGACTGGTGTGGGGACATTTACCATCTTCAGGTTGCATGTCCTTTGCAGAACATTGGTCTCATCACAACTTTTCTGAAAGAATCTTCATCTCCAGCCAGATCTCCAAGTTCTTCTGTTGCCAAGTTCAAAGTCTCTTTGGTGTCTTGAAACCACCCTATTCTGACGTGTCCATAGTATTTTAATTTCCTCTGTAAGATGTTTATAAGTCAGTTCTCTTCAATGTTTACATTTTAAGATATGTCTTCATTTCTCTTTTCTACTATCCAAGGTATCCTAAGAATTTTTCTCTACCATCTAGATTCAAATAAACCAAGTTATCTTCATTGTTGTTTGTGAGATTGCTCATGATTCGTAACAATATGTTGTTTTTGGGAAGATCATCATCATCAAGTACCAGGCCTGCTGGCGTAGGTGATCATGTTTCTCTACAACGTTCAATCTCGACAGTTATTTAACATTTCTGTTGTTGACCTTCTGCCAAACCATTCTCTTAAGCTGTCTGGTATTTTTTTCTCTTTGCTTCCCTCTATCTCTTCATCCCTCAGTTTTCCCAGTTGTTACAATATGTTCCAGCTGTTTCCTTCTTATTACATGGCCATTATAGATATATATTAGTTTATATATTTATATTAAGAGAAAATACCAAATTAAGGAGTTGATAAAAAAAATGTCTAATGAAACATATAAGACACAGACACATCACCAACAATATAAGTGCTTAAAAAGTGATGAAATTACTAAGGGTAATCGAAAGAATTGATTTTCAGGACATCACAAATATGGCATCAGCACAAGGCAAAGACATGCAATAATACAGCAAAAGTTATCACAAATTAGCCCCTTTAAGGCAATAAGCTCAAGGAAGGAAGAAAGAATACAGCACCTTAGGAAAATGGCTGGATGATGGGCTGCCATCTTTCTGCATGCAATGTTGGCATCATACATCCTGGACTGGATTTTGTTTCCTGGACCAACATGACCAAGACTGCTGATTAATCGGTGGGAAATGATGTCCATCTGAAACAGTGAGATAATAGCAAGAATTTGTAAATAAAAGAATCGTAGGGCATAGTTGGGTGTGAGGAACTGCAGTAAAACAATGACAGAATCATTTTAATTAAAAATACAATAGAACAATGGTTCTCAAACTCTCCTTTACCATGGACTCCCATTAAATGTGTTTTGCTCTTTCAGTTACACATGGCTGCTTGCAAGTACAGGACATATTTTATTCATTTCCTATCAAGCTCTTTTATTAATGTATTTATTCCTTCACTTGTTACACCACATTTGGTTGGGGCAGGGTGATTTCCCCTTACCCCATCACAGTCGATGTTGAGGCCACTTAACAATTTAATTAATTTTTAATTTAATTAAATTAATTTTTTATCTTAAAATGTGTGATCTGGCCGGTCTTTTTGTTTCTTTGGTATATTTTAAAAGTATTTTTGATGTCATGTGCTAGCATTTCTTTCTTTGTGCTGCGACCGATGTTTGGGAGGTGGCAAGTTAGAAAAGTCTAGTCCTTTTTTTTTTAAGGCAAACTCGTACTTCTTTTAACAACTTATTATCTTTTGTGCTTTCGCTCATACATTTTCTTTTTCCATTTAGCTACAAAATATTGTACTATTCTTCAAGCCTTCACGGGCCCCCTGTGACAGCACTAATTACCAGGACGGAATGGGGTGGGCAGATCACTGTTTGAGAAAAAAAAAAGTTGATAGAACAAAAAAAAAGTTGATAGAACAAAAAAAAAAAAAAACAGTAAATTCTCTGAAAACTACTAGATGTCGTATAGGGCTTATAGTTTTTTTTCTTTATTCTTGGCGAGATGTTTGATCTTATTTAATGAGTCTTTGTCTGCCAACTTTGCTTCTCTTATAAGTGTTCATTTTAGTGTCTCTCTAGGTCTTCCCCTTTTTCTGTATCCTTACGTTTTCCATGGAAGAGCCTGTTTTGGAATTATTTTGTCTCTTCTCATCACGTGTCCGACACGTGTCCATCTTCTTTCCTTAATTGTAGATGAGATCTTTGGTTGCATGGCCATTTCTCTTATTTCAAAATTAGTCTTTAATTCACTCCATTGTACACAGAGTATTTTTCTTAAGCATTTGTTTGAAAAAAGTTTAGATTTTTCTCAGTCTCTTTTGATGTTTTCCAGCTTTCACATGCACAGGTAAGGGTTGACAAAACGTTGAAAAAGTTCTACATCACACTAAAAACAAAATAAAATAAAAACAAATAATAACAATAATAAAAATAATTGCCCAAAAATGTGTCATTAAAAAAAATAATGAAACAATATCTCTTCAATGTTAGGCTGAACACACAAAAACATGAAAGCATTTGATATTTTATGAAAGCAGGAAATTGTGTATATTCCTGTTGTACACATTAATGGTTCCTTATAATATTTTGATTGTGTAAGAGCTTGCTGTAAACAAAGAAAAAAAAATGTATAGTTTTAGAATCTATAATGAAAATGTAAGTAAAGAACTAACCAAAAACATAAGGTTAAATATAAAAACAAAAATTGTCAACTCCAATATTAAATCAGACCTATTGTCAGTTCTATCGTGGCTGTAAAATATGGAGAGCAACAATAATAACAACCATGAAAACAGAGACCTTCATTAATGGATGTTTGTGCAGAATAAAAGATGGAAATGGAAGGACAAAATCACTAATATAGAATTATGGAAAAGTGCCAGTCAAATACCAGTGGACAAAGAGATACAATGAATACAATAGTGCTATATAGGACACACTTTGCGGAAGCCAACTGAGAGTATTACACAATAGGCCCTTTTTAGGAGTCCCCAGGGGAAAAGACAAAGAGGAAGACCTAAATATTTTTGGAGAAGACAGGTGGAAGCAGAGATGAAGATGATGGGGAAGACACGGAATGATCTTAAAAGAATGGCTTCAAAAGTGTTTGTTGAAGACCTATGCTCCACAGGGACTTGAAAGTGTTTGTTGAAGACCTATGCTCCACAGGGACTTGAAAAGGAAGAAAAAAGAAGAACTAACCAAAAATGATACAAAATAATTTGTTAGAACTTTCAGTAATTAGAGAATACATTAACAAAACTTTACTTAAAATAACCATAAGTAAAACAATTGGTATATGATGATCAACAATTAGTGGACTGTGGAAATAAATATAAACAATAAGAAAAAGCTATATTAACTGAAGATAAACTCAAAATATTATGAGGGCTAGTTACCTGAGACTGTACAGCACTGCTGGACATAAGCTCAGTCAGGAGTGGACTGTCTTCTGGAAGCCATGACTGAATGTATGGAAACTGAAGGTAGAGATTTGTCGCCAGGCTGACAACACATCTACTTTTTAACCTGAAAGAATTAGGAATCACATCAACAATTAGGAATCACATCAACAATTAGGAATCACATCAACAATTAGGAATCACATCAACAAACAATTTAATTATACTTCATTTTATACTTCACTGTGCGTTCACGTGACATTTCTTTAAAACTTGAACTGTTGCAGTTTCCAAAAAATTTTTCTCATCCTTATCAGTTTCCAAACTTCTCACTCTTATCAGATTACAAAACACAAATTTAACTTTTGAGGACCTAAAATCCTTTACTGAAGCAGTTCATTTATGCTTTTACTTCCCCTACATTTGCTCAACGACCGCTCCTCTTCATCAGCCATCCTTAAAAGGATGTTAACTGAGTGCTGATGCAATGGATTGTTACTTTGATAGAAAGCTATGATATCTGCACCTTTCAGCCCTATATACCCATCATTGGTACAGCATTTTCCGGCACTGAGCTGCCTTCCCTCTTCAATCCCTGCTCACTAGGCCAGACTGGTTACCATGTTTCCAGGAGCACAGTTTGGAGGTGGAGTAGGATCTTGATCAGCTGTAGCCACTGATCCTGACACAAGCTATGAGTTGCTGGCCCTTTATTTCAACATTTCATAAAACTGAAGCAAACTACCCAGTACCCAGACAATCACCAGCATCTTAAAGTACAGAGGAGAATGATGAGAAAGCAGTTACAAAATTCAAAGAATGGAGAGTCAGGCATGATAAGACTGGTACGGGGATCACTGAGAGAATGAATCTTGAGTGGGTCAAAAGGCATCAATGTCTGACCTCAGTAAAATGTGACCAATTCTTTTAATGAAATGTTGTGTCAATGAAATTTGCCTTCTGTTAGTTAGCTGACTACTGTACATTTGACTTTGGGTAGAAAAAAAGATCAATTACTTTTTGTTATAATGTACTCTAGCCTGGAGTAATTCACTAGTTCAATAGCCAAGAAATTAATTTGAGTTAAGTCCTGTACACTTTTGAGAAAAGAGTATAGTCACACCATGTGGTATATAAGAAACATGGGTGTTAGTGCCCTTATTTTTTATAGAAACTGGAACATAATTTTTGGGGTTACGTCATCAGTATTAATTCCGTGCTGCTTTTCTTTCCCAGAAAAAAATCTGGTACCCACAAAAGCTGGGTGAAGCAAGAAGCTGTTGATCAAGACCAAACTAAACCTTTTGTCCTTAGTAGTTCAGTTCCCTAACAAATGAGCTATCATAGCTCTGATGTACACATTTAAGTGATTATTACAATAAAACAGTTGCTGACTGATTTGACTACAAGCACCCTTGATCTGCTATTAAGGAACAAAGAAAGGACAATCTGCTCATCAATAAGAGCAAAAGTGGAGTGATGTATAAAGAAGATAATGTAGGTTTCACGATAACATTTAAATTTCTAGTTTAAATTTTGATCATACCCTGATGAATGTTCATATACATTCTGTAAGTGACTGACAACTGTGACAACTCTATCCAGGTCATCACAAACACAGGACAACAGAAGGTCAATTCTGCTTTTCATGATACTTGGGAGTTGTATTAAAGATGTCTGCTCAAAACATTTGTTCTGTGTCAACAGCAGGGTTTCTTCCAGAATGAGATCAACAACAGATCTGATCTGAGTTGATGTTAGACTCAGCACAACTTCTTTTTGTTCAACCTAAAAATAAAAACAAGGAAATAAAATGAGAACATTTAACAGCAGTCCCAAGGGCCACACTGGATACATGTATACAAATTATCAACACAAGACAAACAAACAAGCTAAGTTCTATTAAATGAGATGTCTGCTTAGCAAAGTAAAGGTTCCCTCCACACCTTTCTAAGTGTATGAGAAACTTGGCATTAGTGACCATATATGTCCATGACCACGACACATTTTTGAGAGAATTAATTGATACCCATTTTTAAAAGTGGATAAACACAAGAAGGCAAGCTGTGGAGGTGAAGCATGGCTCTGCATGATGTATCTTTTGTGCATCCAAGAATGATGACCATAGCCTCATTCTGTATCCTCTCTGGTTTTTCTATTTGAGTGTCATTAAGAGTTTAATTCCAGTCCAAGATGGAGAATTGCTTTAGATGCTTGATTGGTGGCCTAACAAGTTGCCATTGTGAAACATCCATTGTTATTGAAAAAGAAATCTCAACAATGAAATAGAGAAATGACAAAGTATCCAAAAAATATCAACTATAATCAAGAGAAGATGATCATGTGTTGGCAATGTGATGAGAAGAGACAACGAGAAAATTTCAAAGCAAGTCCTCAAATGGGAATCAGAGGGTAAAAGAAAATGAGGCTGACCTTGAGTAACAATAAAAAGAACACTAATGTGAGAGGCAACAACCTGGATCCATAACAATAGAGGCAACAATAGCAGGCATTAGCCACTTGCTGAGATGTGAGATACAATGCAGGTTCTGTGCGAGATCTGACACTTCATAACAAAGATCGTCAAACATACAAAACTGTCTTCTGCTCAAAAAGACAAAAGATAAATCGATAGAAGAGTTAAAATAGCCAGAACAAATTCAAGCATAGAAAAGACACAAGAGAACAAGGTAATGCTGCTCACAGTTTGCCACTGCCATTACCCTTCCCTTTCTTTCTTTCACAGCTACTTGGTCTTGATGTTCAAAGCTCGCTGGAGTGAATGTAAAAATGCTGAACCACAGCCAACTTAGCTCTCCTATCACACAGCCATCAACAGATGCAGGATAAAATGAGCATACTTGATGAGAGATCACAACAGCTAGGAATGAAGATTATTAGAGATAAGACCAACATTATGAGAATTATTTCAGTTGGCAATAACCAAATAAAATTAGGAGAAATACCTCTACTAGACGTACAATCTTACATATATCTGGGCAGTAATATAGATAAAGAGGGAGGAACAGAAAATGATACCAAAATAAGGATATCAAAAGCAAGAGGAGCTTTCGTTTCACTGGGAAACATATGGAAATCCAAAGAAATTAGGTTGAATACAAAAATAAAAATTTTCAACTCAAATGTTAAGTCGGTCCTATTATACGGCTGTGAAACATGGAGAACAACAAAATTGACAATCATGAAGATACAGACTTTCATTACTGGATGCTTACGCATAATAAAAGGATGGAAATCGCAGGACTAAATCACTAACATAGAATTATGGAAATGTGCCAGTCAAATACCAGTGGATAAAGAGATACAGCGAAGACGATGGCACTGGATAGGACACACACTGCGGAAGCCAACTGAGAGTATTACACAACAGGCCCTATTTTGGAATTCCCAGGGGAAAAGACAAAGAGGAAGACCAAGGAATTCTTGGAGAAGACAGATAGAAGCAGAGATGAAGATGATGGGGAAGACATGGAATGATCTTAAAAGAATGGCAAAAAACAGAACGACCTGGAAAGTGTTTGTTAAAGACCTATGCTCCACTGGGAGCTAAAAAAGGTAGAAGAAGACAGCCAACTACAGATTTACTTAGGCCTGCAGGCTGAGAGGGAATTCCTGGAAAACCTCCAACTAATGTGACGTTATCAGCTTTGTGAGCAGGGGCCGTTGTGAATAGAGTGATGTCAACCATCAATAACTCCTATAGCTGAAAAGATCATGCTAGTTGGAAGGTTTTCCGGCTTTATATTCTGTCCACGGACCTAAGTAAATTTACGGTGAGCTGAGGCTGAACACTCTGTTTTTTCTTCATATACAGAATGGGGGAGCTGGGTGGTCTAGAGGTAAGATGTCGGCTCTAGACAAGAAGGTCCTGGGTTCAATTCCCACTACAGGCGATTGGAAAAAAAAAAAATTGAATCTGTGGCTTTACCCTCTCCTGGTCTCTGGGTAGTGAGATGCGATGTGTAACTCTCAAGAAAAACAGCGAACAGCAGGAAGTCCTGTGTGCATTCTGCGCAAGTTAAAGAACCCTTGGCTGTTGGAAACTGAAAAGAGTAGGCCACTGAAAATGACAGCTGTCCAGGCAAAATTAATAGAAAAATCTACCCAAAAATGTTAAAACTCTCAACAATAAAATTATGAGAGTACTTCTGAAGTTGGAGAATATCTGCCTGTATGGCGGAGGATACCTGAGCATACAGCTGTGGTGTGAAAATAGGAAAAAGTTATATTCAGGCAAAATTCAGTCACTTAGGACTTCGCTAGAGATATAAAGTTGGCGAACACAAACAAACAACAAAATATACAGAATGAAAAGGCCTCCAATATCTCTTCTTCAATACACATATTCAAGCCACTCTTTTAAAACAAAGTTAAACCATTACTAATATTCATGTCCACTACCTATTTCCCAGCAGCTTAGAACAATTTTGTTTCCCTATTTTCCTACAGCTCTATCTCATATAATAAGACACAATTAAATCAGATTTACACTAGTAAATTATTCCTATATTTGAAATTCTCTTCATAATTTATTTGGGTTATGAGATAACCTTCAAAGAGCATCAGCATGTACAAATTAATTATACTTCAAATGTATGTAAAATGTTCGAACTGAAACCCACAAAAAACTAACATGAAAACAAAGGCAATACTCACTCAAACCAGTTCTTGACATTCTTCAATTTGCTAGTTATAAAGAAAATAAACATGGTTGCTAGTTTGCCTACAATTAACAAATACAACTTACCTCTTGTGTTCGTTTTTCCCTGCCTTGCCAGATTTTTGGAATATGCTCACATGCCCAGATAAAATCTAAGACCACTGTTGGATTCAGTCTACAAGAAAAGTGAGAAGTAAAGTCTTATACATTATCACCAAAACACTGCATTTATCACAAAATTCCCCAATAACTTTAGAAATTAATTTTGATTAAATTCATAAACACTTGCAATTGTATCTACACTTTCATCTTCTTTAGATAGATCAATTCTAACATTTTTTACTGATATTTATTAACAATCATTTCTTGATTAGCTTTTAGTTTAAATTCAACTTTCAGTGCGACAATGGGTGGCTTAGAGGTACAATGTTGGTTTCTAGATAGGAAGGTCCTGAGTTCAAATTCCACAGGTGGTGGGTTTTTTTTCTTGAATCTGTGGTTTATTTGTGAATTTACCTTCCCCTTGTCTCTGGACAGTGAGATTCGATGTCTAACCCTCTCAGATAATTATAATAAATAGGATGACCAGTATGCACTCTGAGTATGTAGAGAATCCAAGGCAGTTGAAAATAAAAAAGAGCAGGTCATAAATGCCTAAGCAAATATTCTTAAATTAGATATCATTGAATATGGATGTGTTGGGTGAAAGGTGCTGATGTCGTGGTTTGCCATAAACTGCTGACACAATGCACCCAAGCTCACTTAACAGGTGAACGATAAGATAAACAAAATTTATCAAGTATTTTTTCCACTTAATAAATTTAAAAGATTGAATTTAAAAAAAAGTTGTAAACTCAGTGTGATTAATATTTAGTTAACATATGACTAATAAGTTGGGCAAATAATATGCTAACATGTCATATTTATAGCTAACCAACTGACAGATCTATCTTTTTAGTAACGATGAAGCATTGAGTAAATTTCTGTTTTCTTTTATACAGGATTGCAAAGAGAGCAGTTTTATTCTGTGTTTGAATCATCACTGCACACATTTATCATTATTTGTAGATAAGGTGGTACTCACTCAGTTATCTTGTCTGGCATTAACAATTGAGTTAGACAGCTGGACAGAGTGCTCCAGCCTGCCTGATGGGTTAGTAGGGCTAAGAGATGAGCTTGACTTGGGACACCACTAGACTCAGTATTGCTATTGTGACCTAAAATATGAACAAATGCATCTGTTAGAAAAGTAGAGTTAAGCTATGGCCATCTTTGGCCCATCCAATTAAGAAGACACTGTATGGCTGTAAGTGAAGACCAAGACAGAACATTAGGTTCAAACAGATGGGGGTATATGTAAAAATAAATCATCAAGTACTATGGCATGTCTCTCCACAACTAGCAACCTCTACAGATGATTAACAATTCAAATGTTGACCTAGTTAGTCATCGGATTATCTTCATTGAATGCTGAACATAAGCACTCAGATCTCCTCGCCAGCAAGACCCGCAGTGTGAAAGAATAAAGTAGTTCACAAGCCTGTCACCGATCTCCTTGTAGCTTTCCTGAATTTAGGCAAATATCTTCCTGACTAGATGAAAATCCAGGAGTTGTATCACGACTGCAAATTCACAAACAAAAAAACTGTCACTTCATCCTTCATTACGAGCGTACAGTTTGATTTAAGGATATATTAACGTCCATCTTGATGACATAGTACACACAACAATGGATGCACCCAACACGCCCAATCCACTCCAAAGAATACAGCTAAAAATGCACAAAACACCATGGCAATAGCACAGAATCCCCAAAGTGTAAACTTTCATTGATGTGGCAGAATAATCCATATTAAGGAGCTGTGAGTCAGTGCCATCAAACAAATCCAATGACGGTTACTGAACAGCTCAAAATGTGAGATGTAAACTGCATATTGGCTTCATAACATAGGAAGGTCTTGATTTGCCAAAGAGGACAGCTGCCAGGTGCACAGACTGGCATAAATCCATTAAGCTGATCATTCAGCTAACTTTAATGCAGAAATCTGCATGAGAGAACTGAAATTAATAAATCTCCAAAAGTACATCCTACAGTGATCAATGGAACATAAACTCTATTCCTCAATGTTGAAACCAGAACTGTTAACTTCCCACCAGGCCATTCTCTTAGCTGCCTAGTATCTTAACTCTCTATTTCTCTTCATCTCTTCTTATCTCAGCTTCTTTCAGTTGTTGCAATAGTTTCCAGCTAAGCCCTTCTCATCACATGGTCAAAAATGATAATTGTTTCTTCCTAAAGTTGATGATAATCTTTCTTTCATTTTTGCTCTGACCTCTTTTAGGATGTCCTTGTTACTCATTTTTAAGGAGCAAAGGCATCAAGATGCACCAAGATGCACCAAGATGCATAGAGATGCCAAGCTGCTGTAAAGCTGATGATGACAATTTAAAAAATAATAAGAAAAAAGTGGTATGGTAACAGCTTTACGTGTAATTAACAAAACAAAAGTCGACGTTTCGGCTTAAATTTTTGGCTGAAACGTCAACTTTTGTTTTGTTAATTACCACGTAAAGCTGTTACCATGCCACTTTTTCTTATTTTTAAAAAAAATTGTCTTACTCATTTTTAGCTGCTCATGAAACTCAAAACATTCTTCTGGGAAACCAGATTTAAATAACCCCCTACTCTTGTTTATTGTCTGGCATTTCAAATTTCACTTCAAAACAAGAACAAATAAGCAAGAGGAGAATAAAGATTCTTTTATTGTAATAGAGCAAAGAGAACAAGTATAATCAAGTTTGAGACACAAATTGACACAAAATATTCCCATAATGAATTATTCACTTTCAAATAAAATAACAGAGAAATACCTTGAGCTGATGCAGATCTAGCAAACAATAGTCTCTGTTGAAGATCTGGGCAAGACTGGACTATTTCAGGGTCAAGCAAAGACAACCAGTCAATGAACAATGTGGCTGCATTTAACGTCATGGTGGAGCTGAAATATTGGGTTTCATCACAAAATTGTTACAAATGTTTACTTTACATGTTTATGATAATTATCCATTATTGTTGCAGCACTACATTATTGAAAGACAGATGTTAATTTAAATTTATGTAACTCATTGACAGTTTTGTTCAGGTACCAGACACACATAAGCATGCACACAAATAAACAAACTAATACTAACAAGAAAAGAAGGAACTCAATATTAATAATCCAGATCTTATTGTATCAATTATTTGAGGTGATTGACATGAAATTGAAGAATCTTATCAATAGTAAAAAAAAAGTAAAGTACCCCCGTCACGCCAAGTGGCGTATAGGGAAATATGGTGTTAGTAACCCTATATTTTACAGACCTTCAGCACATGATTTTTGGAGTAATGTGGTCGGTATTACGCCCGTGCCGCTTTACTTTCCCAGAAAAAAATCTGGTACCCATTTAAGGCTGGGTGAACCCGGAAGCCGTTGGTTGGGACCGAACCCTACCCCTTGTCCTTTGTAGTCCAGTTCATTAACCACTGAGCTATCGCGGCTCCCTTATCAATAGTAGCTGATTTTGTAACAATCTAGAGTCATGGTGAACTGCTGTGAGTGATTACCATACTGGTTCAACGATCAGCTTACTTGACTGACAAATGTTTCAGAAAATATGACAAAGTCCATCATCAACTGGTGAAAGTCTTTATTCCTAACTAATAATCCACTCTGTTTAACTCTTTCAGTGCAGAAGGTTTTTATCAATTTAGCAGTAGAGATTTTGGAGACAAAATGTTTCATGTTTTTAAATATGAATTTACATGTTTATATTTATCTAACCCTTAACATACAAAAATGAATTTTTAGATAATTAAACAAGGAATTATATTTCACCAATACCAAGAATTACTGTATAGAAAGAGTATAGTTTGATGACAGTTTACACTAAACAAATTGAGAGTGACGTACTGTGCGGCTACACGTACATGACCAAAATGGTCATGGTGCATCCATGTACGTCCAAATGTATGGGAAGAGTTAAGGGCTATTATGTTAATTTGGCTGTAAACCACATGCACACCAAATGTTTTTAAGGGTGAACTATGATGAAGAGTAGTCATTGGGCAAATGTAGAAAAAAGAGAATAACAGTGACTGCCTCAACAGAACTGAATGAGAAAAGTCTGTCCATTTAACTTTAATAAAAAAAAATTTTTTTTAATATTTAAAAAAATATTTTAAAAAGCAGTAAGTTAGACAGTTAGTAGTTTTCAGTTTTGGAGCTTCAGCTTAGAGTAGAGACCATAGGAAAAGATAGCAGTGACTTAGAAACAGTTAGTGGAGCAGTAGATAGAACCAGTAGATAGAACCAGTAGATAGAACCAGTACAAGTGAATTGGAAACCTACAGAAAATAGACAAGTTAGAGACAGTGATAGTTTAGTTGTGAATGTATTTTAAAGTGCATCTTGAAGTTGTTTTTCAGAGAACAAGTCGTAAGTAAGTTGTGAGAGAGATTGAATGTTATATGTCACAGACAATATGCACTTGAGGGACAATTCAATAGCTATTCGGTGATAACCTAATGGATTGTCCATGATTAAGAACAGTAATTCTAAAGATAAGTGCTACCACTAATATGTATCATTTGTCAGAGATTAACTCAATAAACTTGAATATTGAGTGAATAGTCTGTGCTGATTAGTAGTGTCAAACACATTGTTGACTACATTGTTAAACTATATTGTGTTGTAACGTAATGTGAAATCTAATATAAACAATCAATTTTCCAAGGAAAAAAAAGAAACCCAAATACAAACTACAAAACAGACCAACCTGACCACATACACATCCTCTTGGGTATATTTAGCATAAAAGTCTAGCAATGGCACACTTACCCTTTCCCTTGCAATAAAACCTCACAAGCAAGTTTGGCCCCATCAGTTGCCCTGCCTTGAACCAACAAATTCTCCATCAATCGATGTACTAACAGTTCAACACTTTCTGCATTCTTTAGTTGCTTCATTCCTGGAAGTGACCATTTCTAAGTTGTTTATATATTATGAAGGTCTAGGTTACGTGTGGAGGTCTGAGTTGTAAACACAATGTGGAGGTAAAGGTTATAAACACATTGTGAAGGTAAAAGTTGTAAACACAATGTGGAGGTCAGAGTTGTAAACACAATGTAGAGGTATAAATTGTAAACACAACGTGGAGGTAAAAGTTGCAAACTCAATGTGGAGGTATAAGTTGTAAACACAATGTGGAGGTATAAGTTGTAAACACAATGTGGAGGTAAAGGTAAAGGTAAAGTACGAGACTTGAACCGGCATCTTAGCACGCGAGTTTCCACCCATATGTGCTTGGCCGCCTATCCAGAAATGTTCGGATATTTCTGAATAGTGTCGTTTCAAGCATCGAAACTCACGATGCGAGGCGACATTCCTCACCTTCCCAGTGTAATACCCTGGTACCCATTTATGCCAACGGCTGGGTCGACCGTGGGGGTATTTCTTTTTCCAACCACGAGTACAATTCACACTGCTCCCAGCGGGAATCGAACACGGGTTGTCCGAACGTCGGTAGTCCAGTCGGGTGGTTTTCACAACTCGGCTACCGAAGCCCCAAAGGAGGTACCGACCACTGTAAAGCCACGCGCAGCCTGGCAAGAAGCCAACCACCTTTATCGGCGAGAGCGTGATACGATAAGCGGGCCGTGCGAGTCATGTCTACCTGGGCTGGGAGAAACACCGATCGCTTGCTCCTCATAAACACAATGTGGAGGTATAAGTTGTAAACACAATGTGGAGGTATAAGTTGTAAACATAATGTGGAGGTATAAGTTGTAAACACAATGTGGAGGTATAAGTTGTAAACACAATGTGGAGGTAAAAGTTGTAAACACAATGTGGAAGTAAAGGTCATAGACACAATGTGGAGGTAAACGTTGTAAACACAATGTGGAGGTAAAAGTTGTAAACACAATGTGAAGGTAAAAGTTGTAAACACAATGTGGAGGTAAATGTTGTTAACACAATGTGGAGGTAAATGTTGTAAACACAATGTGGAGGTAAATGTTGTAAACACAATGTGGAGGTAAAGGTTGTAAACACAATGTTGAGGAGCACTTTTGGATGAAGATATCCTGAGGGATGCAGTTATTTATGCATATGGGTCTGTCATTTGGCATGTATAGAGCTCGTGAGCTTTCATGACTCAGGTTGGTGGGAGAACTGTGAAGGAAGACAGTTGTGCTTTCGACTACAAGTAGTTTGACCATGGAAATTATGGCGGTTACAAAAGTATTGACATGACTTGAGACTGAGGCATATATACATGTGTGTTGCCTCAGTGACTCAATGAGTATGCTAAAAAAGATCGCAACTGGCTGTGCTCGATGGCAGTGGTTAGAGTCTCTGTGGAGTCTATTCTTAAAAGTGTCTGCTTCATTTTCATGCCAAGGCATGCATGAAGGAGAGGTAATAAGCATGCTGACAGACTTGTCAGTTTGCATGATACTGACTATGGAAAGGCAATGGAATGCAAGGACATTCTAAATGCCCTCAAGGATGCTAAATGAATAAAATAAAAAAAAAATGACCCTGAATCCACAGCCATGAACAGACTTCATGAATATTATGTTAAGGCGGGAGATGCCAGATGATAGCGCTATGCAGGAATCCAAAGAAGACTTGTTAACCAACACAACATCAGAGTCGTTTGTCGCTACACATTGATGGATATTCTTCGGCGGAGATCTGAGCACTTATGGACTTGTCCAATATGCAATGTTGATGACCTGTCGACCAAGCTAAGCTAATGATATTCTGAGCCTGGTACATTCCACTCATTCTAATATTGTCTGGAAGTGGTTTCAATTTGTGATACCAGAGACATAAAATGTTAACATCTGTAGTTAAAGTCAATGTTTATGCATGAATTAGATTTTAGTAGTTACTGCTCATAGCAAATGGATTAAAGATTGGCAATCTGAAAGTTTTGAGGCTGCAAATTCAATTTTTGACCACAAAAATATAAAAAAAATTTGAGATATAGCTTCTTCTAATCACTATGAATGTATAATAATACAAGAAGCATGTCTATTTTATCTTCCTGGAAAGATACAAAGAGCAAATCAACTAAAGTATCAGTGACAAACAACTGTGATACTGCAACAAACAAATTAATTTCAGCTGAATAAAATGGGAGAAACATGATTGTAATATCCTGTATATACCTGATTAAAACATGTTTCACAATGACATTTTTGTCACTGTGTATACAACCATGTGTAATTAAGACTTATGGAGAGTAATTTCTGTGATAAAATATGCCAAGCATGGCTTACTTATGGAGAGTAATTTCTGTGATAAAATATGCCAAGCATGGCTTACTTATGGAGAGTAATTTCTGTGATAAAATATGCCAAGCATGGCTTACTAATGGAGAGTAATTTCTGTGATAAAATATGCCAAGCATGGCTTACTAATGGAGAGTAATTTCTGTGATAAAATATGCCAAGCATGGCTTACTAATGGAGAGTAATTTCTGTGATAAAATATGCCAAGCATGGCTTACTAATGGAGAGTAATTTCTGTGATAAAATATGCCAAGCATGGCTTACTAATGGAGAGTAATTTCTGTGATAAAATATGCCAAGCATGGCTTACTAATGGAGAGTAATTTCTGTGATAAAATATGCCAAGCATGGCTTACTAATGGAGAGTAATTTCTGTGATAAAATATGCCAAGCATGGCTTACCATCTAGGAAAACTTGGGAATCCACACTTTGTTTAGAAATGCATTTATTCACAAGTCCATCCAAGTGTTTGGTGGAAGACCCTTGACCCTGACGCGACCTTCTGCTGGAAGACAGGAACTGTGTCACAATGGATGTTAGCATTGACCTCTGACCTGTGCCTAGATTGTGCAGCTTTTCCACAACTGGGAGTATATCTCCACGAAGATCAGGCTGTAAGAATTAAAGACAAGACTAATTATTTTTGTAGTAGAAGATCAAGCTATAATAACTAAAGTAGTAAAAAAAGTAAAGTATCCCCATCACGCCAAGTGGCGTATAGGGAATATGGTGTTAGTGACCATATATTTTACAGACCTCCATCACATGATTTTTGGGGTAATGTGGTTGGTATTATGCCTGTGCAGCTTCACTTTCCCTGAAAAAAAATCAGGTACCCATTAAAGGCTGGGTGAACCTGGAAGCCATCGATTGGGATCGAACCCTACCTCTTGTCCTTTGTAGTCCAGTTCACTAACCACTGAGCTATCGTGGCTCCATATAATAACTAAAGCCAAGACTAATTATTTTTGTAGTAGAAGATCAAGCTGTAATAACTAAAGCCAAGACTAATTATTTTTGTAGTAGAAGATGAGGCAAAAAAGAACTAAAGCCAAGATTATACAATAAAACACAAAACCCATGTAACCAGCCAAGTTTTCTGGGCATGAATTTCTATGGCCAGGTACTTCTAAGCACCAACTTATGTTTTCATAGAAGTGGCTTTATACTGTGTAGTTTTAACCATCATTTTTGGATGAGAATTGTGGCTTAATATAATCAAGAATTTGAGGATGAATTGGTCATGTCCCACCAGTAAGTAGACAAAACCCACAAGGCAATTACATAGTTTTAGTTGTATATAGATACATGCGTATAGTTCAACACATATATATATCTATCTATCTATTGTCCTTTCGAACCGAAGATGGCACATGGGGCAGAACCACAATCTCCAAAACAGAAACCTTGCGTGCCAAAATGGCACATATTGCAGAGATCACTGCTTCTAAAATCTATGGCTCTGTTTCCATAACAATACTTTTTACAATGACAGCTTGTCAAGCCATTGATCAACCTCCTTAGTCGTGTATATATATATTATATATATATATATATATATATATATATATATATATATATATATACTCAATGAAAAAATATCAGCACCTCAGGAATCCATCATCTACTTGAATGGTTGTATCCTGTGGACAGTGCAATGGTTGTAGATTGTGTGGCATACCAACATGGCAGTGAGGTGAATAGGGAATCTGGCAACTGTAGCGTTATGGTATCCAGCTTGAGTATGGAGATAGAAGCAGCAATGGCAGTGATAACATGGTTGGTTACACAGAATGTAGTTCAGTCTTGGTGACAGATTCACAAAGTATGCTACAGGATTGACTGACAGGCAGTCTCTGTGGCAGGAGAGGGTGCAACTCTTGGGACAATGTTGTATACATTGAGAGATTGATGAGTCTAAAGGTGGAAAAGGAGCCTGGTTAATCCGGAGTGTTTGGTGGGGAAAAGCAGACATCTCTATAATAAGCATCTTCCAGGAACAATCAGCATGTATAAAGTAAAAAGTAAAGTACCCCCGTCACGCCAAGTGGCGTATAGGGAATATGGTGTTAGTGACCATAAATTTTACAGACCTTCGGCACATGATTTTTTGGGGTAATGGGGTCGGTATTATGCCCATGCCGCTTTACTTTCCCAGAAAAAAAATCCAGTACCCATTAAAGGCTGGGTGAACTGGAAGCCGTCGGTTAGGATCGAACCCTACTTCTTATCCTTTGTAGTCCAGTTCGCTAACCACTTTGCTATCGCGGCTGCCATCAGCATGTATACACTTTGAAAATTTCTGGATGGGCAGTGGTGCAGGAAAGGGAATGCTCCGACTGCAATGAAATTGTTTCCATGAATAGAATAGAATATAGTTCAACATAGACTCTCTATGTGTACTTTCTCTTCCATTATTTCATTTTACATTGTAGAAGTCAGAATAACCATAGACTTTTTGTTGACAGCACTGAAGAAAAATGAGTATGTTAAGATCACCGTGGATAAGGAAGGGAGGGGTAGGCATAACTTGGATTATTATTTGTATTATATATTTTTTAAATTAGTTTCGGGCCACAAATGTAGATCATTTTATGTTGTCCATCATCATCATTTGTAAAGCTATAACCATACTATTTTATCCCTATTCTCTCCGCTGCAGATATGTTCTACAGCAAAAGGAAAGGAGGTTAAGATTGCAGAATATATGAATTGTGAGAATGTTATGAATAATGAGAGAATAACATTAAGACCGTAAGCATACCTGTTTTGCAATAAGAACTTTGAAAATGGGACAGGATCTGAATGTTGAGGTGTAAACTTTCTGGGCAAAAGCTTCTCGTTTGGATGAACTCAAAAGCTGAAAGATTCAAGATATTAGAAAATTCATGCAAACTGAAAGTAATTTTCATATCTTCAAAGATTATTTAAAATAAAACATTAAATATAGAAAAATATATAATAAACAGAAGGTTTTTAAATTTGCCTGTGAAGATAGGGTTGTGTGAAAAGGAAAGATTGCCATTAGACAGAAAGGAGGTTCATAATTCTCAATGTTTATCACTATTTCCAGTTAGGTTGGCTGTTTATTGAGCAAACAAACTCTAAATCCAGTGCTGAACTAAGATGCTATCTCTAGTATCTCTTTCCTATTATGTTTATTTCATTTTTCTGGCCTTAGAGGAAGAAAACAATTATATTGTTAAAATTAGGGCTCGCCACCAAAAGAGACAAAAATCTATTGATTAATAGAGAAATGTGGGCTGCTGGAGCTCTGAAGTGTATTGTGAATGGATATAATCACAGTGTGATTATTAAGTGAAATATATATATATAATTGTGAAGACATAAAACCATCTTTTTGTATATCATCAGTAATATGAACGCTGTCACTGAAATCAGAGTTGGGTGTATATATCAGTGGATTTCAATCTTTCCAGTTTTTATGAGTTCTTGATAATTTTGTTGTTATTTATGTTTGGCTAATATGTCTACTTTGCCAATGACTGTCATACCTTGTCATTTAAAATTCACTGACAATTATTCTGACCCCATGGTGTACAATAAGCTGCAGCAACGGCGGTGATAAGATGGTTGGTTATACAGAACATTGATCGTGCAGTCTTGGAGACGGACTTGCAAAGTATGCCACCAAAGATTGACAGACAGTGTTTATGGCAGGAATGGATGCAGCTCTAGGTTGGGTCTACAGTGAGCTCATTAACTTGGGTGTACTGTCCAGGGCATGCTGGTGTACACGGCAATGACATAGCCGATATGCTCGCTGGCAGCTCTGGCACTGAGTGTGGCTTTACTATACACAAAGTGGACATAGCCAAGTTTGTTCTTCATTCCTTAAGAGAAGAGGAGGAGAATGGGTGGGTCAATAGTGTGTACATTGACAGACTGTGGAATCTGAAGGTAGAAAATGGGTCTAGTTGATCCAGAGTACTTAGTAGGAAAAGCAGGTGTTTCTACACCTTATCTATTAACACTTTACAGGAACAATCAGCCTGTATAAGCTTTGAGAAATGCTGGGACATGCAGTGGAGCAGGTATGGGGATGCCTCAAATGCAATGAAACTGATTCCATTAATAGTTAGAATAAAAGAGCTGCTTTCTTCTTCACAATGAACTGAAAAAGCAATCAATGGTCAACATGCTTTATGACATCTATAGAGCAACAACAAAATCTTTCTATTTTACTCAGTGTGTGATCACCTTTCAATGGATACTTAAAAGTCTGGCTGTCTTTTGTCTGTCTCACTTTCAACCTCACTTCAGTTTTTGTGATAGTTGCTAGGCATCTTCAGTGGCACTATGCAATTCCAACATCTGCCTGCTATCGTTGTGTGTGTAGCTGGTTGGTTATCTATGGCTAACTCAACAATTTAAGACTGCCCATTACCTTCTATAGACCAATGGCCTATCATTGTGTGTGTAGCTGGTTGGTTATCTATGGCTAACTCAACAATTTAAGACTGCCCATTACCTTCTATAGACCAATGGCCTATCGTTGTGTGTGTAGCTGGTTGGTTATCTATGGCTAACTCAACAATTTAAGACTGCCCATTACCTTCTATAGACCAATGGCCTATCATTGTGTGTGTAGCTGGTTGGTTATCTATGGCTAACTCAACAATTTAAGACTGCCCATTACCTTCTATAGACCAATGGCCTATCATTGTGTGTGTAGCTGGTTGGTTATCTATGGCTAACTCAACAATTTAAGACTGCCCATTACCTTCTATAGACCAATGGCCTATCATTGTGTGTGTAGCTGGTTGGTTATCTATGGCTAACTCAACAATTTAAGACTGTCCATTACCTTCTATAGACCAATGGCCTATCATTGTGTGTGTAGCTGGTTGGTTATCTATGGCTAACTCAACAATTTAAGACTGTCCATTACCTTCTATAGACCAATGGCCTATCATTGTGTGTGTAGCTGGTTGGTTATCTATGGCTAACTCAACAATTTAAGACTGCCCATTACCTTCTATAGACCAATGGCCTATCATTGTGTGTGTAGCTGGTTGGTTATCTATGGCTAACTCAACAATTTAAGACTGCCCATTACCTTCTATAGACCAATGGCCTATCATTGTGTGTGTAGCTGGTTGGTTATCTATGGCTAACTCAACAATTTAAGACTGCCCATTACCTTCTATAGACCAATGGCCTATCATTGTGTGTGTAGCTGGTTGGTTATCTATGGCTAACTCAACAATTTAAGACTGCCCATTACCTTCTATAGACCAATGGCCTATCATTGTGTGTGTAGCTGGTTGGTTATCTATGGCTAACTCAACAATTTAAGACTGCCCATTACCTTCTATAGACCAATGGCCTATCATTGTGTGTGTAGCTGGTTGGTTATCTATGGCTAACTCAACAATTTAAGACTGCCCATTACCTTCTATAGACCAATGGCCTATCGTTGTGTGTGTAGCTGGTTGGTTATCTATGGCTAACTCAACAATTTAAGACTGCCCATTACCTTCTATAGACCAATGGCCTATCATTGTGTGTGTAGCTGGTTGGTTATCTATGGCTAACTCAACAATTTAAGACTGCCCATTACCTTCTATAGACCAATGGCCTATCATTGTGTGTGTAGCTGGTTGGTTATCTATGGCTAACTCAACAATTTAAGACTGTCCATTACCTTCTATAGACCAATGGCCTATCATTGTGTGTGTAGCTGGTTGGTTATCTATGGCTAACTCAACAATTTAAGACTGCCCATTACCTTCTATAGACCAATGGCCTATCATTGTGTGTGTAGCTGGTTGGTTATCTATGGCTAACTCAACAATTTAAGACTGCCCATTACCTTCTATAGACCAATGGCCTATCATTGTGTGTGTAGCTGGTTGGTTATCTATGGCTAACTCAACAATTTAAGACTGCCCATTACCTTCTATAGACCAATGGCCTATCATTGTGTGTGTAGCTGGTTGGTTATCTATGGCTAACTCAACAATTTAAGACTGCCCATTACCTTCTATAGACCAATGGCCTATCATTGTGTGTGTAGCTGGTTGGTTATCTATGGCTAACTCAACAATTTAAGACTGCCCATTACCTTCTATAGACCAATGGCCTATCATTGTGTGTGTAGCTGGTTGGTTATCTATGGCTAACTCAACAATTTAAGACTGCCCATTACCTTCTATAGACCAATGGCCTATCATTGTGTGTGTAGCTGGTTGGTTATCTATGGCTAACTCAACAATTTAAGACTGCCCATTACCTTCTATAGACCAATGGCCTATCATTGTGTGTGTAGCTGGTTGGTTATCTATGGCTAACTCAACAATTTAAGACTGCCCATTACCTTCTATAGACCAATGGCCTATCATTGTGTGTGTAGCTGGTTGGTTATCTATGGCTAACTCAACAATTTAAGACTGTCCATTACCTTCTATAGACCAATGGCCTATCATTGTGTGTGTAGCTGGTTGGTTATCTATGGCTAACTCAACAATTTAAGACTGCCCATTACCTTCTATAGACCAATGGCCTATCATTGTGTGTGTAGCTGGTTGGTTATCTATGGCTAACTCAACAATTTAAGACTGCCCATTACCTTCTATAGACCAATGGCCTATCATTGTGTGTGTAGCTGGTTGGTTATCTATGGCTAACTCAACAATTTAAGACTGCCCATTACCTTCTATAGACCAATGGCCTATCATTGTGTGTGTAGCTGGTTGGTTATCTATGGCTAACTCAACAATTTAAGACTGCCCATTACCTTCTATAGACCAATGGCCTATCATTGTGTGTGTAGCTGGTTGGTTATCTATGGCTAACTCAACAATTTAAGACTGCCCATTACCTTCTATAGACCAATGGCCTATCATTGTGTGTGTAGCTGGTTGGTTATCTATGGCTAACTCAACAATTTAAGACTGCCCATTACCTTCTATAGACCAATGGCCTATCATTGTGTGTGTAGCTGGTTGGTTATCTATGGCTAACTAAATAATTGTAAAATGCCCATTACTTTCTATAGACTGATGGCCCATCATTGAGCCTGTCAAAAATGACATTTTGAAGTCAAATAATCCCAAGCATCCATTGGATTGGAAAGAAAGTTGGCCTGGCATAGTGCTGACTTCATTACCTTAAAAATGTGTTGATGCTCATAAATAATGGGCAAATAAAGATTCCCTTCCTGGCTTGCTTGACGTATGGGGGCTATATTGTTATTAGAATTATTTATTAGAAAAAACTATGCAGAAACAAGCATTAAACATTAGAAAAATATGGAGAAACACTATAGTTTAACACATTTGTTATATTTTTAATACACAGAAACAGATGACGGATGATGCTACATAGAAAACGAGACGAGAATTAGGAAACTCTGCATAGATGAGAGTAAACACCAGAAAAATGTTGTCCGTATCACTTCCTTAAATGTGGACAGTACTTACACTGTCCAAAGCTTTAATAATTGCAGAGGCCTTGACTTTGTCTGTTGATACAGTCTGGGGAATATTTAAGATAATTTAAAACATATCTATTAAGATAATTTAAAACATATCTAAAGAGTTTATACACATGTGATATTATCTTTGAAAATGCCATTTGTTTTACACAAACATAATATACTAACTACATGAATGTATAAATAACAGAAAATGAAATGAACCCTAAGCATCAAACAATCTTCTCAAGATTTATTTAATTTAGCACAACTGGCTGTGTGGAAAAAAATATGTGCCATGGATTAAACTCAATATCTTAGCGCTAAAAAAAGTCACTGAATCTTAGCTAATAGTGTAAATTTGGTACTGAATCTTAACTTATGATGTAAATGGGGCACTAAATATTAGCTTATAGTGTAAATTTGGTACTGAATCTTAACTTATGATGTAAATGGGGCACTAAATCTTAGCTTATAGTGTAAATGGGGTACTGAATCTTAGCTTATAGTGTAAATTTGGTACTGAATCTTAGCTTATAGTGTAAATTTGGTACTGAATCTTAGCTTATGATGTAAATGAGGTACTGAATCTTAGCTTATAGTGCAAATTTGGTACTGAATCTTAGCTTATGATGTAAATGGGGCACTGAATCTTAGCTTATAGTGTAAATTTGGTACTGAATCTTAGCTTATAGTGTAAATTTGGTACTGAATCTTAGCTTATGATGTAAATGGGGCACTGAATCTTAGCTTATAGTGTAAATTTGGTACTGAATCTTAGCTTATAGTGTAAATTTGGTACTGAATCTTAGCTTATGATGTAAATGGGGTACTGAATCTTAGCTTATAGTGTAAATTTGGTACTGAATCTTAGCTTATGATGTAAATGGGGCACTGAATCTTAGCTTATAGTGTAAATTTGGTACTGAATCTTAACTTATGATGTAAATATGGCACTGCAACTTTGTGAAGTCATCCAGGCACTCTTCTTCTTTTTTCCTGGTCATAAACTGACAAAGCTTTTGTACTGCAGGAGTTGAGTAGAGCAACAACAAAGTGTGAATGTCTGGCTCACATCATGATTCATCATCTCTGTACTCTCGACATACCCACAGATACTCTGATCATCTCAAAATACCAAGAAACCTCAATGAAAACTCTTCTATGCATGAACTTTGTTGGTCTGGGATCCATTTGGCCAGATTTCTAACATATTTTTACCTGGGCTGTGCCTGTTTTGTTTACTTATTTTTTTTTTACTTTTCACAATTTTGTAATGTGCGCAGAGTGGGACCTCCTGTTTTTCACTGCTCTTCAAGAGAGCTAGACATATGATATCACTAACTAAAATCAGGGGGAGAGTAAAATGATGAAGAAATCATGAATTTGATGAGAAAAATTACAGCCACCTGTCTCAGGATTTAAACACAAAACCTGCTTGTTCAGACTCCGAAGTCTTAAATCGAGCACACCCAGACTGCTAGGTTGTCCTTAGTCTACCTTTCTTCCAAGTTTTAGGATGCTGACTTTCTTTGGCCAAAAAAAAAAAAAAACAGAATATTTTCCTCCTAATTTATTGATTGTGTGAAATGATGTCTAATCAAATTTAACTTGTTCCATTAACTGTCCAAAGCTCACCAATATCAGAGCAACTCTATTTTCTCAAAGACTTGATAAATAAGAACACCTTGTACAGAACTACAACGGAACTCAGAAATACCCACAGATATCATTACATGGTATTGGGCAAAAGGGAGACAGCCCAAGTCCACAGGATCGATAACAACAACAAAATTCTAATCAGACATTAAAACAAATATATACCTGAAGAACACACTGGAACAGCCTGGCTGAGCAACCATCAGAACCTGTTGTGTCTGAGAAAATCTGGAATGAACATCAAACCATAATAAATTGCAAATGTATTTGGTTATGGAAGGCCCCGGTATCACTGCAAACGAATTAAAATCCATAATTGCTCAACCGCCCATGCCAGCGGAATCATTCGAATTAATATCTCATCTCCCAAACAAAAAAAGGTAACTGTAGTCCCCATCGTAGCAGTCTCAGCACACGGCAAAAGACATAAGGCAAAACCGTGCAGAAAGTGAACACAGTCAACTATTCCCTGTCATATGATATCATCATCATTCATCATAAACAATTGGAATATCAAAACATGATCAAAACGGATGAAACACACAGCTCACGGTGTGCACAGAGCACCTAACTCAGTAGCTCCTGCAACAAGTCGGACTGGTAATATGAGGAAACTGCAACAAGGGACACTTTTCATGCATAGCCTTCAATTGTTCCCGCCGCCTATCCACCATATACCGGAAGTTCATGTCCTCTTGAAAATGATGATCGTCATATTTTTAAAAAATGTATAGCGCTTGATGATGTTAGGTCATCGTTGAGAGTTCCCTGGACAGCTAAAAAGACTAACAAGAAATTCTCAAAGAGGTGAACACAAAAAAGGAGGCTCCTAAAAATATCAGAAAGAAACAATCAAAATTTTTCATGAACATCATGAGAAGAAGAAATTTGGAATACTTGGTTGCAATTGGCTAAATAGTGAGAAAGAGAGATCGTGCAGATGACAAGGAGAGAAGATACTAGATAACTTGGTGTAATGGCATGGTAAAAGGTCAACAACAGAACTGATACAATGTACGTGGAAGGACATGATTGCTTACACCAAATGGTATGGCATATCTCTCTCTCTCTCTGCGATCAGGACTCAATCAGAGTAGGACTCCAGACGCTCACATGAAGACAGCTGTCTGTTTAAGCCTGTTAGATCCACTCCGCTTGAATACCTATTAAAACGTTGCACTGTGTTCTACGCCAGTGGCCCAGCGCATCCGATTTCAGCCAGCATTTTGTTCAGGTTTGCTTTCCTTAGCCTTTGATTGTCCCCAATCTTCCTGCAAGGCAGCAGATGATCTTTTCTGTAGGGGGATTCTGCCCTTAGATGGTCGGCCCTCCCAGGTTTACGAGCACCAACTGCCCGAGTCACTAGAGGTGACTAACACAGACATGTGACTTGGAATATGAGGAAACTGCAACAAGGAACACTTTTCATGCATACATTTTATCTAGTAAATTATGTAACATCTTGGTAGAGGTGTTAATATCTGCTTTGATGGCTTCCGAAGGAATTTCATCTGGTCCTGTGGCTTTACCATTTTTTAATAGTTTGATGGCTTTCATTATTTTTTCTTTACTTGGTTTTCCACAGTTAACGTGTAACTCTTCTTCTGCTGGTAGTATATATGGAGGATTATTTGAGCCGGGTCTGTTCAAAAGTTCTTCAAAATGCTCTTTCCATACCTCCATTTGTTCCCTTATATTACTAAGCAGATTTCCTTCCTTATCTCTAATAAAGGTATTGATCTGTTTGTATATTCCACTTAATTTCTTTGTGTTGTTGTACAGTTCTTTCATATTCCCTTTATTTGCTACTTCCTCTGCCTCTGCTAGTTCATCTATATATTATATTATATTATAGTATGGCATATGATGAAACCAATTCCCCATAAAACTCTTTTATCCCAAATAACAATGAGAATAAAAACATCAAGCCAGCAGAGATTAAATTATGAACACAAAACTATAATTATGTGTGTGCTAACAAAACAATGTAGCCATGATAGAGTATTTGGTAAAGAAACAATAAATGCATAGAATAACATAAGTTCAACACTAATGACAAAGATCCTGATGTATCAAAGCTGTTTGCTTAGCACATCTCTGTAGGGAACTGAAGCTTGGAGGGACTATTCAAGATACAAGAAAAGACAAAAAAAGCCTTAAAAAAATATTGAACATCAAATGGCAAGACCTAAGTAAGATGCTTGGCAGCACTCAGAATATTTTGAGATGATATGCAGGGGGGGTTAAAAGATAATAAAGAAACAAAACCTAGAGATGTCAATCAATATGTCTTGTTCCGTTGCCAGACCAGCCAATCATCTATTGACAGAATAAGACATCATCTGGCAGCGACTACTGAAGGTGACCAACAATCTGCCTGTCTGTATGAAAAACACTCTGTGTGTATGTAATTATAGTAAAGGCCACGAAAGTAGATAACGTAAACAAAAAAATATGGTATAATAATGTAGTAATTATCTAAATGCCATAAAAAAATATCAACAGCTGAAATTATGACATGCATTAAGGACCGAATGATGTGGAAAGAGATGATCCGCTACGCCACCTTGCATACCACCTGTTGATGATGATGAATTATGAAAAACAAATAAATTATATAAACTATTCATATACAATGAACAGAAAATGAAATAAATAAGAAAAATAGATAACAATACACTACTAACTACCTGGTCAAGGAGTTTGGCTAATTTCTCCACAGAGTTAGGAAGAATAACTTCTCTTGTGTCCTTGACATTCCACACATCATGGGTAGTAATTTCTTCCTCTACTTTTCCAACCTCTAAAAGAAGAGAGTTCATTTATAAACATTTCTCAAAAACCTCTACAGATCAATAAATACTTAATTTAATGATGCAAATAAACTAAAGGATAAAAATAGGATATTTATTATATGGCTTCCTCGCAAATAACAACTGTAACAAAACATTTCTTCTTATAATTCTTGTTGTTTTTCAGCTTCTTTAGACATCAATCAGTTTCAAACATTGATCAATTCAAAACTAATGACATCTCCGTTCATCTTGTACTAGTATGGTACCGATGCTTGCTTGCATTCGGCCGATGACTAAAGGAGTACACCTCTTCATCATTCGCCCTTAAAAGGATGTTAAGTTGGCGTGTCTGCGTTGTGTTGTGTTGTGGTTTGTAATATCACTGTGATATCTGCGCCTTTTTGCCCAACACACCTGACTTCAACACATTTTTGAGTACCGGGTTGTCTTTCCTCTTTGATCCCTACTCGTTTGGCCAGAATGGACAAATTAGTCTGTTACTAGAGGCACCACGAAGAAGTGGAGCAGGATTTGGATGGTTCTGGTTCACTGATCTTGGCACAAGCCATCAGCTGTGGGTTGCTGACAACTTCCTGCTCTGCTGCAGTGATGGGCACCTTTGCCTCCTATAGTACTGATGTACCACAAGAGCCTTTTCTCTTCATTATAAGCTGGGGAAGATTGTTGAAGATATTCGCCAGTCATTTTATCTGTGTCAAAAATAAAATTGATTACTGTAATATATTGTTTCATTATATTAATAGACAATAAACACATTCGAAAACAGAAATTCACCCTCAGGTTTTGGCACTTCCTTGCTCTGAGTCAACATTCGGTAGAAAGCCTGGCCTCCAACAGCACCTCGTTCATGTTGAATGTCCACCAAGTTTGCCATGTATGCAGGATCAACCACTGCCTGAGACATTGTAACAGGATCATTGGCAACTGCCTGATCCAGAGCAGTCAAAAGTCGAGAGATACTGGGCACAGGGATACCAAATGACTGTACAAACAACACCAGCTGAGTAGGTTCCACTTCTATCAAAGCTGTGGGGTAACAATTTAAAACTATCAATGGGAGGAAGTTGTACTTCTGTCTCAGCAATTAAAAAAAACAAAGAAAAGCTTTGTAATGATGTTATATACAGCAAGTCCACATTTTTTTTAAAAATGTAAACCAAAAATAAAATGTTTCAGCTTTGCAGATAAGATTAAACAAACCTATGTTTTGGCTAGGTTTTCAACAAAGGATAAAGTGAGTAGCCAAATAATAGTGGGGGGAAAATTGCATGGCAAAATTATACAGAACAAAAGCAGCTCCATGTGGTTGTCAAGACTATTCCTTTGCTATATTTTATTTAACTGCTCGTCTACTAATGTAAGTATTATGCAATCTGCTCATTTGGAAAGAAACTTGATAGAGCTGGTATAATAACAAAACTCAATTTAGGATTAATTAACCTCTTCTTCTTCTTCAGTGATCAGCTATTGGTAGGTAGACATTTAGACCAGCATGGATCACAAACAAAACAGTGTGTTTGAGGTCATCACCAGATCTCCATAGCATGTCATGTAGAGTTGTTTCTGTGAGCCATATTTGTGTTCTTAGGGTGTTTAGAATGCTGCAGTCCTGTATTGTATGCTCTGGAGTTTGTTTGGCTGCTCTGCAAATACATGTTGCAACATCACTGAGCATTATCTTGTGTAGATGTGCTTTGAGGCCACAATGATCTGTTCTGAGTCTGAATATCTAGGTCTGCTCATGTCAGTTCTAAGTTTGTTTAGGCTGTCATGTTCTGGCTCATATTTTCCATGCAACTCCCTCCATTCTGTTTTCCTAGCTTACTTCAGAATTATTTTGATTTCTTTGAGGTTCTGGGGTTGGTTGGACTGTTGAAGGCTTCCACTAACTTTTGTGAGCTCATCTGCTTTCTCATTTCCAAGGAAGCCACATTGTGCTGGTATCCACTGCAGGACCAGCTCTCTCTTTTCTGAAAGCAAATATGTTGTTCTATATTTCTTGGATGTGCCTGTCCTGTTTTAGGCTTGGCATTGCTTGTATGACTAACTTTGCATCAGTGAGAATGACAATTTTTGACTTGGGATCTCTTGTGTTGAGAGTTTGTATGGCTGTGTGGAGTGCCATTGCCTCTCTCTCTAAAATATATCACCTTTCTCCAGCTGGAAGAGAGCGCGTTTGTGTCTTTCCACTTGGGTAAGTTATATAGATAGCACTGTCTCCCTTCTTTGAGGCTTCAGTTGCAGATCCATCTGTGAAAACCAGTGTCTATGTATCTCTGGGGCAACGTTTCCTGGAGCATGATGAGTGATATGTCTCTCATTTCGGTCTCGGATTGCTCATTTTTTGGAGACTACTTCTAGAACATCTAAAATTATTTTTGCTCTATTTTTACAGTTGGACCATGGTTCAAGTGTGAGGGCTTCGCACAGATCTTTGTTTGGCTCTAAAGAATGTGAGTACTGTTTGAAGGTTTCCCTTGCATGATAGTTTAGGCTCTTCCTTTGGAGTCTGTTGTTTTTCTTTTTTAGAATTTTTGGTGTAGTGGGTGATCTGGTAGCCTTTTAAATTTGTCAAACGATGGAAATTTTGTATTTTCTGCGGTGTGCTAGAGGCTCACATAGACGTGATTAGAGGTCCTGTAGTTCTTTCCTTTGTTATGATGAGGGTACTTAGCTCCCAGGCTTGTTCTGAGTGAAAAATTTTGGACTTTGTTTAATTTTCCCAGGTTAATCTTGTCTTTCTTTTTAGGATCTTTTTGTTTGCTCCCCAGGATGTACCAGCTAGTTTTTTCATCATTGGCAGTCTTTGGATGGCCTTTGTTTGCTCCCCAGGATGTACCAGCTAGTTTTTTCATCATTGGCAGTCTCTGGATGGCCTTTGTTTGCTCCCCAGGATGTACCAGCTAGTTTTTTCATCATTGGCAGTCTTTGGATGGCCTTTGTTTGCTCCCCAGGATGTACCAGCTAGTTTTTTCATCATTGGCAGTCTTTGGATGGCCTTTGTTTGCTCCCCAGGATGTACCAGCTAGTTTTTTCATCATTGGCAGTCTCTGGATGGCCTTTGTTTGAAATCTTTCAATATTGGGTTTCTTGGTGAGACTAGAGTCAAGGGTGACTCCCAGACATGGTGTGTTGGTTTGAGCTATTGTAAGATTTCCCACATTGATGTGTTTTCTTTGTGTGGGGAGAGTGAGAAGATTGTTGCTGTAGTTTCTGTATTATTTATTTTTAGACCCCATGTTTTTGTCCAGTTTTCTATCTTCTCCACTGTTTTTAGGAGCAGATAAGAGGCTGTAGTGACATGTTCCATGGCTGCCCAGAAAGCAAAGTCATCTGCGTGTAGGCTGTTTGAAACATGTTGGTGGCAGCATTTTATTATGTCATTTACGTATATTAGGAAGAGTGTGGGTGCTATAACACTTTCCTGAGGGACCCCTTCTTGCAATGTGACTGACTTGCTAAGATAATTGTTTATTTTCACTCTGGTGGCTCTTTGGAATAGGTAGCCTTTGATCCAGGAGAACATGTTTTGTGTGACTACTGCTTGTAGGATTTTCAGCATCAATCCTTCCATACAGTGTCCAAGGCACGTTAATAGCCATTAATTTTTTTTTTTTACCTGGAAGACATTTTCTATGTCTTGTGTGAGATATGTCAGTTGGTCCTCAGAATTTGTTTTGCCTGTATCCTGTTTGTGTCAGGACGAGGAGTGAATTGGTTTCCAAGTGCAAGGATAGGCCTTTTGTTGATCATCCTCTCCATCTGTTTTCCTACACAACTTATGGGTCTGTAGATTTTGGGATCCTTTTTGTCTTTTCCCTGTTTCAAGATGGGCTGTGTATGGACTTCCTTCCAGGTTGATGGAATTTGTCCTGAGTACCAACTTTTAAATAACCTCAAAGTCTAGAGTTAATGCAAAGTGGCAAGTAACTCAATGGATGCTGGAAAAGTGTCTGTCTTGTGTGATGAGTGACAACAGGTTAAACCCAAGACACAATCTTGTCACAGTGCAACAGTACTGTAATGCAACTAAAACATGCATTCTCAAATGCTTTTTTTAAAAAAAGAAAAGGAAAATTGTCTAGAGGTTTTCATGATTTCAAATTATGAGAAGATTATTTTTTTATTTAATATTTTTATATTATTATATTTTTATCAAGAAACGCACTACTTGTTATTCGTGAAATTAAATTTTGTAATATAAGTGGTCACACCATATTTCATCATAACAAAGCATCAGTTACAAAATACAAATGATAATAAATATGAAATTTTTGAACATAATGATATCAAACAACGAGACAATGAACTCAATGATTTACCCAAACATAATTTCTTTGTTCTTAAAGTTTTAATAAGATTACATTATTTTACACATATACTTTGCTCCAATGACAGTATTTCTGCATTTTCTGTTGGTTCCAAGACCAGCCATGGGGCCACAATAGTTCAGTAATTAGTGAACTGGACTACCATGGACAAGAACTCTTCAATCTCAAGAGGCTGGTTCACCCAGCCTTATATGGGTAGAGGATTTTTTTTCTGGGAAAGTGAAGTGGCACGAATACTGACCACATTACACCAAAAATAATGTGCCAAAGGTCTTTTAAAAATGTGGGCACTAACACAGTATGGTGGTGGTGAGACAAGGTTTTCTAACTTTATTTTATTTTTTTTACAAGACTAGCCTTTATAGTAGTCTAGAGAACAGCAGTGTTACTTCAAGCATTTACTTCTTGGTGGAGTGAGACTGAAAGAAAAAAGTAAAGGCACTCCAGGAACCTGGCTAGGTGTATGAGAAATATGTGTTCATGGCCATAGATTTTCATGACCAAAGGCATCATTTTTATTTCCAGAAAAATCTCTACTGTGAAGGGTGGATGTTTATAATTGTCGGTGTGGTTACATATAATATTGGTGTGATGGTATCCGTGAGCCGTTCACACAAGTATGGTTCTTGTAAGTCATCAGCTTTTCTTGAGGCTTTATTTTAACCTTAAATCATGACACCTTCATGAAAATAACAATGGCAAAATGAACATTCTTGTCATTCAACAGTTTGCTGCATGGAAATGCAACCCCCCCCCCAAATGTACCTCCTTCCTAATTATTCCCACCAGTGACCTCTGACAAGTCATTGTTGGCAGATTAAAAAAAAAATACCAGCACACTTAGTCAAAAAGTCTAATGTATCGTAAAAGTGCAGCTTTTTTAAAAAATAAATTTGGCCATACGCACAATATATTTTTGTTTAAACTTTAGACTGCAGAAATCTCTTCGCCTGTCGGCAAGACACCAAACAAACCTTTGTAAACACAGGATACGGAATGAATGACACTAGGATAAAAGCGAAAGTACTGGCTGGACTGATGGCAGACATCAGTCAAAGAAAAAGAACTGTTCAATAGCCATAGCGCCCAATCCAGCAAATAATTACTGCATCTGGTTCATGTGGCGCTTCTTTGGTGAGCACAAAGATTTGTAGCAAAATTGCAAAGAAAATATTATTTCTTCAAACTACAAAGGATGTTAGCCACAAATGTCTTGTACAAACGTGACTCACAGGTAGGTATTGTACTCTAGGGTTAAGGAAAGTGAGGTTTGAGGTAAAAGCATTTTAATCATCTGAAACTATTTTGTACACAGCAATGGTAACATTTCTTAGTGTGGATTTAATCTGCTTCAAGTTTGTAAATAATTTAATCACAATAGAACAATATTAGAAAAACTAAAATTTTATATGAACTTAATCACAACACAATTAAAACTGTGCAACAATAATAAAAAAAAAAAAAAAAAAGGTGCAGAGTAAATCATTTTTGTAAATAAACTGATGACTGAGACTGTCACATTAGCAAGGAGACCAACTGGGTGGTGAAGACAAGATTGACAATTAAAATTTTATAAAGTCAGAAGTACAATAACTTGGGGCATCTTTCTTTCAGGCATTCACTTGATAGTTACTAAAGGAATGAATATTCCACTTTGTCAACCACCCTTAAAATCCAGGAATACAGCTGAGAGGTGGAACAGGGTCTTGAGTAGCTCTCTTGTTCGCTGATCCTGATGCATGCAGCCAGATGTGGGCCACACTCAGTTACTAAATGGGCATCTTGACCACCACTTGTGGTATGATTATAACTCATTTATGATAAACTTACCTGCACCGATGAGTCTGTCATCTGAAGTACGCAGCATTCGTAGTTTCAACCAGTCAGGGAGCAAAAGTGCTTCCTCAGAAGTATCCAACAAAAATCCAGAAGGCATTCTGTTATTGTCTTGTATCCACATGTTAAACAGCTCATTGTACAGTTGTGTCTCTGCACAGTTTGGATCTTCTAAAAATGCAGAAATAAAGAAAAAGCAACCAAGTCAAATACAGGAGTCATAATATACAGAGAAGAGTTGAGATGTATAAGTATAATTATATATGTCATTATAGTGTGAGCCTTCAAGGCAGGAGGCCGACATCAGTGAGTCATGATCCAGGCGGGCATACCTTCCCTAGAGTGTCAAGAAGCTAAAGTGCTGAAACACTTGCTCATCAGGGTTCACTTCTGATGATCCGATTACCTCCTGCTGTGAAGCTCTGTATAAAGTTTCCTATCACTACCCTTAGAATGTAGAATGGCTGATATGTTTACATGATTAATTGTTTTTGGCAAATATTGTGAAGACATTTTTAATATTTCAAAAAGCTTACAAAATACACTTATTTATTTGGTCTTCTTGAAACAGATGCAAGATCACTTGCTTTATTGGCTGAAAACCTTGAAGTTTACTGCCTTGTGATGACAATTTAATGTTATTTAACAGTAAAGAAAGTATAGATTCATGACATTTCTTCTTCAGCCATTAGCTTTTGCTATTCATTTTGATCAGCTTGGGTCACGAACAAAACGGTCCTTTTGAGGTCAACACCAGTTCCCCATAGCTTGTCATGTAGGGTTGTTTCTATGGGCCATATTTGTGTACTTAGTAGGTTGAGAGTTGTACAGTCCTATAGCGTATGCTCTGGAGTTTGTCTGGATGCTCTGCAGTCACATGTTGCAAAGTCACTGGGTTCTATCTTGTGTAGATGTAGGCTGCAATGATCTGTTCAGAGTCTGAATATCTAGGTCTGCTCATGTCAGTTCTAAGTTTGTTTAGGCTGTCATGTTCCGGCTCATATTTTCCCTCCATTCTGTTTTCCTAGCTTACTTCAGAATTATTTTTATTTCTTTGAGGCTCTGGGGTTGGTTGGACTGTTGAAGGCTTCCACTAACTTTTGTGAGCTCATCTGCTTTCTCATTTCCAAGGAAGCCACAATGTGCTGGTATCCACTGCTGGACTAGTTCTCTCTTTTCTTAAAGAAAATATATGTTTTTTTTATTTATTTCTTGGATGTTTCTGTCCTGGCTTGACATTGCTTGTAGGACTGACTTTGCATCAGTGATAATGACAGTTTTTGGACTAGGAACTTCTTGTATGTTGAGAGTTTGTATTGCTGTGAGGAGTGCCATTGATTCCCCTCTAAAATTTGTGCACCTTTCTTCAGCTGAAAGAGAGCAAACAAGATATGACTAACCCATAAATGTTGGAAAAGTTGCTCTTGGGTACAAACCTGTCATAGGGTTGTGGATTTTCTTTTTTCTTGACACTTGATTTAACATAAAAAAACATACACAAGTACAAATATATCAGCTTTAAAAGAATAATAAAAATGATATAAGGACAGCACCCACAGCATATATAATAAAGGCAATATGTTCCTTCATCTTACCATTTGGTCTGCCATAAGTAAGAAGAACAATCATTGCATGAACAACCAGCACATGAACAGTTGCAGATTGGCCTGTCTCCCATTGTAGTAAAATCTGGTCTTGTGTGTTGGACTAAAATACAATAGTAGAACAGAATGAGCAATGGTTATAGATTACAAGAAGGGAAAACAGACTTTCAATCAATTTATTTGTTACCAGAATTTGTTTGCAAGACAATTCAAACATACTTATAAACTGGTAAAAGGAATGTCAAGGCCAAAAACTGTAGATTTTAAAAATTAATTTGGCAGAATTACTATCTTTGTTCTAAACATGCATGACATGATTAAGATACCGCTAAATTATAGTTATCAAAGGCCATCAGATCAGTGGCATGAGGGGAGGGGGCTGAGAGGCTGTCACCCAGCATTCTTAGGGGAGCAAAATTTCAAAATAAGAAAAAAAAAACACAGCAATAATAATAATAAATTAAAAACAGTAGGTTAGGGTACACCATACTTGCCTTGCCAAAGGCACTGGCAACCCATGTACTTCCTAGCCAGAGATGCAGGAAATCTGCACTACGCTATTCTATATAATCATTATACTTTAAATGCTAAAAACTATATTCAAAATATATTTACGTTATGAACAATTTGGCTAATTAAAGTAAAATAATATCCACTTAAAAAAGGACAAAAACTCACCCAGCTGAAAGTATCCTTATTTTCCTTGCGAGCATTTCGCATATAAGTGACAAATAGTTTGATGAATGCTGAGAGACAATGATACTGCTCCTCAGTTTTCTCTGATGGGACGGCTGCTAGATCAGGTAGGATAAAGTTCACGACAGAAGTCCTCTCTACCAACAACTGTGCTATATCCTAGAATTATGAAATTAGACATTTATTATGTCTCACAGCAGTCAAAAGCAATGGTGGCAAATGAGCAAATTCTGACCTGCTGCTAGAATAAAGCCAAAGCTATTGGCTGAAAAGATGACAAAATGTTAACACAAGTAAGCAATTAATATTTTACACATCTTGATTTTAGTTAATTCATTCTTGTAGAAATTATAATACAATTTTATAAAATTTAGCTCCAAGGCAGTTCTCTTCAAGTGTCTTTATTTTTGTGTATTGAGTCTTAGTTTTTTTTTGTACAATCTCATTGCTTCCCCTGACTCTGGAAGTTTCAATTTTACATCCACTGACTCATCCTTTGTCTCTGGACTGAATTTGTGTGTTAATCCATTTTTCCCTGGTAGCCATGTCTATAAGGGTCCCTCGTCGATCCAGCAGATAGTTCCATCTTTGGAGGTACAAATATTTTTTCCGTTGATGAGTAATTGATGTTTCAAGCCAGGCATCGCTGCTGAGACCAGGAGTGGTTGCTGCAGAGAGAAGTCACAAATAAAAACAGAGAAGTCACAAATAAAAACAGAGCGGTCACAAATAAAGACAGAGAAGTCACAAATAAAAACAGAGAAAAGTCACAAACAAAAATCCCAGCTGCAGTCAGGATTTTAACTCACAACCTCTCTGTCTCGAGACTGGTGTCTTGCCTCGAGACCAACCACTTCCCCTTATAAAAGTATAGATCTGTAAGAAGCTTACAGAAGCATATTTTTGTAAAAAAAAAAATTACAGAAGAAAGCTCCTTACCAGTGCCAGATCATTGCAGACCTGCTGAGATGTGTCTAATGCATGTTGGGATAGAAACAAAATGTAGTTCTTGATCTGGTTGGGGTCAGTTTCCACCTGACAAGCCTGGTAAATCAATCACAAATTCTTTTTTATTTGACAAATTTAAGAAAACACTAAGCCAAATTTTACTGTCATGAATGAAGAAAATTATAGAAATTAAACACAATGGCAGACTGAGTGGTCTGGTGTAAAAAGTCGGCCTCTGGACAGGAGAGTCACTGCTTCAAATTCCACAACCAGTAAACATTTAAATGAAAATGTGGTTTTTTTTCATGGCGTTACTTTCCCCTGGTCTCTGGGTAGTGAGATTCAATGTCTAGGCCTCTCAGAAAACTGAAAAACAGGAGGTCCAGTGTGTACTCACACACACAGTAAAGAGCTCTTGGTGGTTAAAAGTTTAAAAGAGTAGGCCAAAAAAATGGCTCTGCCCAAGCCAAAATTGTTAAGCACATCTGCTCATGCCTAAGACAGATATGTCAGGCCTAAAAGTACAAATATTGTGGCTTTGCCATAAAATAGTGACATAATGCATCCATGCTAACTTGAAGGCTGAACACTAAGAAAAAGAAAAAACACAGTGGCAACATCAAGTTAATGAAAAATGAAAGCTGATTAAATTGAAAAATAATTGATAAAATGAAAGGTGACATAATTTACTAATTACAACTGTGATTATTATTTCATAAAGTCTTAATTATCAAGCAATGTATCAGAATAATATAAATGAAATTTACATCATCATCAGGTTGCATGTCCTTTTCATTTACCACAGCCTGTCTGGAAGAGTCTGTCTCAAGCTAGATCTCCCATTTTTGTTGTTATGTTCAAGGTCTCCAAGATGACTTGTTGCCTTCTTCTTGTCTGCCCTAATGCATCAAAAGTTACATAGTTGATATCACAGCACTCTAGGTAGGCTCACAGGTTCTCTATCAGTTTCATTAGATGAAAAGCATGTGTACACTGATGACTAATTGTACACATGCCCAAATCTTTTTTTGGAGGTTATCATTTTAACTTGTTCAATGTCATATTCCATACTATTACAGTCTCAAGATTGCATCCCCACTGATTGTTGTATTAATATCCAACATACTGTGAGGGCCTTCAAGGTGTTGTTGCCCTTCATGTATATCCAGCACATCAACCACAGGTGCATAAGAGGCCAATTTATCAGCTCTCTTTCCATTCTGGGAACAGGCAAATAACTGCAGTGCTGCAGCTAGCAGTTATGGGGTGTAATGTATACTGCTACAAAGTACAAAGTATGGTTACAGTTTAACAAAAAAGGAACAAAATAAAATCATGATGTTTCGGCCTACGAAGGCCATGTGTAGGCAGAAACATCTTGATTTTGATTTGTTCCTTTTTTGTAAGCTGTCATCACACTTTGTAGAAATTTACATTACTCCTCACCACTTTCTCTTTGCATTCACCTGAAGACTAAAGGAATATGTAAACCTTTTCATTATTCACCCATACAAAGATGTTAAATAGGGGTAGATATGATTGTGTTGTGGTTTGCGGTATACAGACCTGTGATATTTGTGCCATTCGGCCCAAACATTCTCAGCATGGCATTTTTGAGTACCAGGTTGCCTTCCTTCTTGATCTCTACTCACTTGGTGAGACTAGACTGGCTAGTCTGTTACTAGAGGCACTACAAAAAGGTGGAGTAGGGTCTGGTCAGCTCTGGTTCACCAATCCTGGCACAAGTTATCAGCTATGAATTGCTGACAGCTTTCAGCCCTGTTGCTGTCATGCACCTTGTGCCCCCGCCAGTTTATCAACTATTTGATTGTTATGAACCACCACAAGACCAGACCAGTATATCCAGGACAAGCTTTTCAAGATCTGAAACTTGTATAGATCATCCACTTATAATGTAATATTGATCCTGGGCCCATCAAAGCAATGATATAGAATTCCATCTCTGTGGCCTCTAATCGTCTTTTCATTTGTTTGTTTACTGTCCATGATTCATTTGGTGAATGAGTGATATATCAAAATACAATTTTTGCAGAGGAATTTTATATAGCAATTTGGTATCAATCTTCTTGGCATCAATCTTTTGCTAATGCCAAGGGTTATGTAGCTCTTATATTTAAAATAAAAAAAAAAAAAAATTTGAAAAATTTCACCAAAGTTCCTACTGAACTGGAGTTTTATAACATGTGCACAAAACATAACATCAACAAAACTATAGAAGGAAGATAACTAAAGCAAGTAGAGGAATTTAAATACCTAGGAAGTCTAATGATGAATGACAATTCACAAACAGTAGAAATAGGCTCAAGATGCAACAAAACTTGCCAAATCATTGGACAGCTATCACCACTATTGTCCAACAAAGAAATAACTCTAGAAGCAAAACGAGCACATTACAACACAATCCTCATTCCAACGTTGTGCTACCAATGCCAGTCCTGGACCCTAGATGCAAGAAAAATATGAAAAATAACTTCTACTGAGATTAAATATGCTAGATGAATGACAGGAAACAGCCTGAGAGATAAGATCAGGAATGAAGAACTGAGACAAAAGCTAGGAATAATCTCAGCCATAGAATATATACAGAAACAACAAATAAAATAGTTTAGCCATGTGACAAGGCAGAAATATTAAAACACAACACACCGAGTCTTCAATAAATGTTGCCAGAACATCAAACCCAAGGGCTAACCACAAAAGAGATGGATTGACGGAATATTAGAAACACTAGTAAACATAAAGGCAGCAGATGCCAACAGAAGAGCAAAAGATCGCAAATTATATTTCCCCTCGATGCTGAAAGTAGGGAAAGGTAAATGAGGAAGGAAAGAAGAAGTGCAGAACAGAATGATGCTATCCGTAATAAGAATTAGCCAATATCAACTAGAGTTCTGTAATAGACATGTGCAACATAATGACAATATGTGTAACCAGAATTAGCCAATATCAAATGGAGTTCTATAACATGAATATAGAACAATATGATAATATCCATAATCAGAATTAGCCAATACCAAATGGAGTTTTATAACATGCAAGTAGAACAATGGTAATATCCATAATCAGAATTAGCCAATACCAAATGGAGTTTTATAACATGCAAGTAGTACAATGGTAATATTCATAATCAGAATTAGCCAATACCAAATGGGGTTCTATAACATGCAAGTAGTACAATGGTAATATTCATAATCAGAATTAGCCAATACCAAATGGGGTTCTATAACATGCAAGTAGAACAATGGTAACATTCATAATCAGAATTTGCGGGGGAGCAGAAGTGCCTGTGACCTGCGGTTGCAACAGCAGGGTCGAAGCACCATCAGCTAACCAAGACCTAGCAGTTCTACCTCCTCATGGTCTCATCTGGTAACTGTCTGCATCAAAACAGGCTAGCTAATAGAAGCTAGGATAGTTTTGTTTCTCACAGTGTAGTGGTGGCTGTTGTTGATATAGAAGACCCAGTATTGCAGTACCTCTGGGCTGGACTAGTAGTTTCCTAGTATAGCCTGGGATAGACGAACTCCAACTTCTCCCCAGTATGAGCCAGGAATGTCAAGGAAGCCATTATGACCCACCACATCAATGAGTCAAAGGGCACCCTGTTCACATCAACTCAAGGCATTACGTCAACAACAAATCAGAATTAGCCATTATCAAATGGAGTTCTTTAGAATAGAATAGAATTGAATAGAATAGAATAGAATAGAATAGAATAGAATAGAATAGAATAGAATAGAATAGAATAGAGAACAATATGATAATATCCACAATCAGAATTAGCCAATATCAAATGGAATTCTATAGCATGTATGTAGAACTAAATAATAATTCATAATTAGCCATATGTAAGTTGCTGACAAACCTTTCTCAGTGATAAACATAATGAATCCTTGACCTCATGAAACAGTGGTAGGGATGGCATGTGCACTAGAAGCCAGTCCCCCGACTCTGGAAGCTTCATATCTACATCCATGGACTCATCCTTTGACTCTGGACTCTTTCTTACAGGGACAACCACAGAAGACAGTCCCTTCGAAGGTTAAAACAAATAAACGAAAACAATACATTGCTAAGCCAGAACTATGTTTATGTATTCTTTTTTAAAAAAGCAAATCAAATTACACAAATATGAGAATGATAAAATATTCTCAAAGAAGATCACATTAACTTCAACATCACTAGAATATCACAATAAAATTTTTGTGTACAAAATCTTCATTTCATGAATCTTTTATAATTATCTACTCTGTTTAAATATTAATTTTGTTTGTTTGTTAAAGAATACAATCATATGGCCTATCCACCAAATGAGGCAATGCTCAAGTATTAGTCTGAAAACATGCAATAAAACTTTCAATAATGTGTGCTGTCTAGGTACAAAAGAAAAGTAAAGAATTATGATGTTGATCTCTACCAGGAATGTTGTAAGATGTGACTAAGGAGGGTCAGAGATGGGACTGGCTATCCTTCACTGTAAAAAAAGAAATAAGCCACACAATTTTCACAAACATGAATAAAATGATGGAAATGGCAGGATAAAACTACAAACTTAAAACTATGAGAAAGTACCACTCAAATACCAGTGGGCAAAGGGATATGACAAAGATGATGGTGCTGGATAGGTCACACACACAATTTGGCAACCAGATGAGAGTATCACACAACAAGCCCTTATTTAGAATCCCCAGGCGAGGAAACCAAGGGGAAGACCAAAATATACATGGAGAATACAGGTGGAAGCAGAAATGAAGAAAATAGGAAAGACATGAAGTGATCTTAAGAGAACAGCTGGGAAAGTATTTGTTGAAGACCTAAGCTCCAAGGGGAGTTGAAACGAAGAACATGAACCATAACAATATTTATGTGATGGATGGATGTCTTGGCCTCAAATGTTACTTCTAATTAAAATAACAAAATTATAGATTTAAAGTTTAGTTTTGTTGACAGGTCATCCTAATTGTACATTAGACAAGTCCATATGTGCTCAGATCTCTTCCAAAATATATCCCTCAACAACATTATAGATTTAATGTTTAGTTTATTTGACAGGTCACCCTCACTGTATATCAGAGAAGCTCACAAGTGCTCAGATCTCTTCCATAATATATCCCTCAAATGTGCTGTGACAAACGACACCAGTGTTGTATTGGTTGGTAGGTCTTCTTTAGATTCCTGTGTAGCGCTCCGGACTGGCATATCCCACCATGACAGATATTCATGAAGTCTGTCCATGGAAGTGGATTCAGAGTAATTTTTTTTAGTCCTTTTTCTTGTCCAGTGCCCCAGAGGGCACTCAAAATGCAACCCACTACCTCTCCCTGCATTCAACATCAGCCAAACTGTTACATGTTCATGTTAGTCTTGGTCTGCTTCTTTAGTGTCTTTTAACATGTCCCATAAATCTAATTTGTCTTGTTTGGATTGTGTTTAGTAGTTCTCTTTTCATTTTTGGTTGTTTTAAGATTTTATCGTTTGTTTTCTTTTCTTTTCTTTTCATTCAATTTTTCCTATTATTCTATAAATCCATATTTCAAAGGCTTCAATTTTATGTTCTGTTTTTTATCTAATGTCCATGTTTATGCACCATACAGGAGTGTTGAGAAGATATAAAATTTTGCTATTCTTAGTTTTAAGCCTTAGTGTTATTTGTTTTGATGGCAGTATATTTTTCATGGCATTAAAATGATTTTTTGCCACTTCTATTCTTTTGTTTAGTTCAGTTTTACATTTTCCATCACTGGTTATAGTATGTCCAAGATAGTTATAGCTCTGAACTGTCTCCAGGCCTATTCATTCAACTTTGATATCCACTTGTAGGTTTTGAGTATTATCTGTGTTTATGATAATAGTTTTAGTCTTTTTGATATTCATGTCTCATCCATATTTTTTTATAGTCATGTTATTTCATTAAGTAATTGTAGATCTTTAGGATTTCCTTCTAGTAGTACAGTATCATCAGCATATCTTAGGTTATTGATTATCTTTCCATTAATGTTTAGGCCTGGCATCTCTGTGCTATTTTTAAAGATTTGCTCAGTGCATGGATTGAACAAGCTTGGTGATAGGATGCATCCCTGTCTTACTCCTCTTTTTATTTCTTTATATTTTGTAGAGTTCTCTTTGTTATATTTTAATATTGCTCTTTGCTCTCAATATAAATAACATACTAGTCGTATGTTTGTGTCATCTAGCTGTATATCTTATAGAGTCTATAAGTTGTTTATGGTGTATTCTATCAAAAGCTTTATTCTTTGACTCAGGCAACATGAAAATGATGTTATTAAAACCAGACATAGTCTCATAACTTTTCCAATCTCCAGAAAAAACTGTACCTTGACTGCTTGTTGCCTTGTGGATGCCTGGACAGAAGCTAGTCTCTGCAAGAAGTAATCCAAAACCTCTTTCATTGTTTTAGATTCTGTAGATGAACTGTGCACGAGGTCTTGAAGTCTGGCCAGTAATTGTTGATGCTTCTTGTTTTTCTGGATATCAACAGTAGAAAACCATTGGTCATTTTTGTGTTAAATTAATGAACTAATCAATGAAAATATCACAGAAACATAACAAATTCAACAATAGTTCTGTTATGGCAGGTGATTTTTATTTATGAACAAAACATACAAATTAAATATACAATGGTATTAAGAAGCTAGACTAACAGAAAGACAAGACAAATTACAATGTTTCAACAAAAGCCTTCATCGGTTATAGCAAATGAACTATACACATAAAACAAAAATCCAAACTAGTTCAAGCAAACAACAACAACACAGCTCTAAAAAAATGGCAGAAAAAAAACGGTGGTCTTTGTATGTTTACTGCAGCTATTCTTGTGGCCCTGCATAGTATTTAATATTTTCATATTTGATATCTGTGCTCTATTTATGAACACAAGCAGAATTGTATAAAGAAGCAGACTGACAGTCTTTAAACACAACAATTCTGATATAATGTCATCAATGTGGACAAAATTAATGCTTTATCCAGTAATTGGTTACGAAACAGATAGAGCAGAAAAGAATTCTCAAATCATAAAAAAGCTGTTTAAAGTAAATATACACTTGAAAAACTAAAAGTATGTATTACAATAGAAAAAATGAAGAAAACAAATATAAAGGTACTTAAATACACAATATTAGCTATTTTTTAAGTAAGTAAAATAAAGTACCCCTGTCACGCCAAGTGGCGTATAGGGAATATGGTGTTAGTGACCATAAATTTTACAGACCTTTGGCACTTGATTTTTGGGGTAATGTGGCCAGTATTACGCCCGTGCCGCTTTACTTTCCCAGGAAAAAATCCGGTACCCATTAAAGGCTGGGTGAACCCGAAAGCCGTCGGTTGGGATCGAACCCTACCTCATGTCCTTTGTAGTCCAGTTCACTAACCACTGAGCTATCGCGGCTCTCTATTTTTTAAGTGTTAACAAGTAATCCATACATTCTCTGTCATAGAATGTGAAGGTGGGAGATCACATCAAAGATTGAGTAAATCTGAGATTCTGTTCTCATTCAGACAGATGTAAATGACTAACAGAGATGAAGGGAGACTGTTGGTTACAAATATGTGTCCCAAAGTCCTCTAATGGTTAAAGTGATATCCATTGTCAGAAGAAAAAATATGTAATAAAATGGAAAATCACAGATAAATAAAAAGTAGCTCACAACTCAGTTGAAATATAGTCCAAGAAAAGTTTATACAAAGCAATATGTTATTTTATGTGATATTTACAAATATATTTATATACATATAGATGACAAATTTAATGTTAAAGAGTCTGCCATCATTCATTAGCATAATCTATATGAAAACACAGAAAGTGTTCTTATAATTCATGGTGAAAAATAAAATCAATGCACCTCTTTGCGTTTTGCTCTGTCAGTTCCAAATATATCATCTACACCTCCATCTGTAGAAAAGTCTGATGGCTCATGAAGCAAGAACTCACACAAGCACTGAACTGGAAGAACATCCAGGGAACCTTCACTTGACTCCACCAGTTCAGCCAACCATGGCATAGACTGTGAGGTACCCTGTGAATGGACGGTTACCCTAAATATGATTTACTCTACTTTCAAGCATGCTATGAACAAGCAGATGAATATGATACTGGTTATTTAACTTGGGTAAAATGATTGTCTCCCTTTCCATAGCAGATTTTAACAATTATTAATGCAAGAACGGACGTCAATGCCAGAAAATAAGTGATTCCCAAAAAACATTAAGGTTAAAAAATGCATACATCTACAAACAAAGGTAAAGAAAACAAAATATTGGTAGATTATAGGTAGTGAAAACTACAGTACTGTACACTATTTAAAAAACACAGAACAGTAAATTAATAGGGGGCAATGATTTATAGCAAAAAAATATGACAGAAAATTAATTTAAAAAAATAAAAGGCACTGAAGTATTGTTAAAAACTGTAACAGATTATATTGTAAAGTTAACAAACTTAAGAGAGCTATTAAATGTTTTGTACTGAATTTAAAACACTGTGACACTAATAACCAAATAATAAAAAGTATTTTTGAGTAAAGTAACAAACACAAGAAGAGATAGAATACCGAATGAAACCATAAGAAAAATAGTAGGAACAAAACCCTGTCAAGAATATATAGAACAACAATTTAAATGGTTTGGTCACCTGGTCAGAATGAATCCTCACCAATCACCATCAAGGGCGTTCTTCTCGAGAATGCATGGAAAAAGACCAAGAGGAAGACCCAGGAGAAGATGGATAGATGCAGTGACAGAGACATGTAACAACAAAGGAAAATCACTAATTCAGACAATTCGAGCAGCACAAGAACGACAAATGATATAAACCACGACACCTTTTAGGTATCAGTGAAAGAGAAAAGTAGAAGATTTTTATTCTACCCTATGGAATCAGTTTAATTGCATTCGGGATATCCCCATATCTGCTCCGCCGTCCGTCCCATCATCATTTTCCAAAGTGTATGCAGAGTGACTATTCCTGTAAGATTGTTGCATCTGCTTTTCCCCACGAAACACTCCACATTGACCAGACCACTTTTCCACCTTTAGACTCATAGTCTCACAAAATATAAAATATTCTCTTACCCATTCTCCTCTTCTCTAAAGGAATGAAGTACAAACTTGGCAATGTCCTCGGCAAAAATTATTACTTCTAATAACAACTACCACCTTATAACTCTACCTTCAATGTTTAAACCTTCTACCTGATCCAATTTAGTTTGAGATCTCTAGAGCAGTGAAGGACATATATGTTAACCGTAACAATAAGATTAAAAATTTTTTTTAAAAAATAGATACATCTAAGTTAATAAATAACAGAATTAAACAAACCTGTCTGTTGATAATTCGTAGCAAAAAATCAGGATTTCGGCTACGACACAACATATGACCAAGCTTGAGGCTGGTGTTCAAAGATTTGAGCTGTTCTATTACTTCCTGAGGTGGAAATCTGGCTGGACCACTGCAGCAACAAAGACAGAAAGAAATTTGAAATAAAATGGGGGAACAGGGAGGAGAGGAAATATTACTTCTGTTACCATTTTTTTTCCGCTTGTAAACATAAAATTACAATTCCATAAAAACTAATATTGGAGAAATAAGTAGCAAATGATTTGAAAAACATGTTCAATTTTGGTGGTTTATATAACATATTACATAGATCCAGATAAGCTTAGGGAACTGTACATTCTCCAATGAGATAATCTCTATTATGTAATCTACTAAAAAGATGAAAGCTAGTCTTATCAAATGATAAAAGTGAATGAACAAAATGGTAAGCCTACATGGGATCATTGAGGTTAAGCTGCCCAATGAGCAGACTGTTGCTCTCAGTAATGGTGACCTTGCTGGTGGCAGCTGCCAGGTGAGTTTCAAACTCTAGGATAAGCTGGATCTCTTGTTGTCTGAGCTGCATTTGATTAAAAAAAATATAAAAATGTATTCAACTAATTTGTAAATGGCTTTGCAAAATATTTATGCTTTTAACCAAAACATTAAAAAAATGCATACATCTGAATGGAACTTGGTCGAACGAACACAAACGGCCATTGTTGGAATTTATTGTTTCATTTTAACTTTCAAATGAGTAAATGTATCTATGAAACGCAAGAAGGAGCATTTTATTTATAAATCCTTACCTGTCTCTCTCGAGCTCTGTACTCCTCTGCTATTTTCTCATCAATAGCTGTTGTTGGGGGAGGGAAGTTGTAGTTGCTTTAAAAAAATTAGATATAAAAATAAACTTATGTGTTACCTGATCAACATATAAAAATAAACTTATGTGTTACCTGATCAACATATAAAAATAAACTTATGTGTTACCTGATCAACATATAAAAATAAACTTATGTGTTACCTGATCAACATATAAAAATAAACTTATGTGTTACCTGATCAACATATAAAAACAAACTCAAGTGTTACCTGATCAACATATAAAAACAAACTCAAGTGTTACCTGATCAACAACCACATTTGCTACACTGCAATATTTTTGCTAAATATATTATTTTAAACATTTAGAAGCAATACAAAAGCACATGTAATGTCTTTTTTAAAAATCATAATTTTTGTTAAACAACAAGCAAAGGGTACCACATGCTCTTGTACTATAATAGGAACCAACTCTATGGATAATAATGGGATAATATTTACTAAATACACTAATTGTTCACAGTATGGATGTAAAGAAACCAAAGGCAAGTATTTATGAAAATCTTTAAAGTAGCCATTATTATAAGTTATTTTGTCACCCTTAAAAGTAATGCAGCACATCTTTGGCTCATGTCACTGTAGAGCAAATTGGTTTCCTTCAAACCCAGGTAGAAACCATAAGTAGATTTCTAGAGAAAAGAAGAGGTTTCTGCACAACAGTTATATCAGTAGCTGAAGTTGTATATTATCTATAAACACAAGTCAAAAGCATAGAAGCTAGTAAAATAAAAAAAAATGTCTGATGGTCAATGTAATAGATAGAAGCATAGTTCCACTTGATGGAGATTGACTAACTGGCATAAAGTTTTGTTATTAAAGGGAGACTAACTTGGTCATCACCATTTCCATGAGAGACTGAAGAGTTGGGTACTTCTGCCAAGTTGTTTCACCTGAAAATATCAACACAGGTCATGTTATCAGATGGTTGTTGCTATTGTATTATTTTAGTGTATCTAAGATTATGTTTAAGTTTATAGAAGTGTGTTCAATCCTGATTTATTTTTCTCTATATATATTTTGAGTTCATTTATAATATTCCATTGCAATGTTTATTGCCTTAAATGAAAGGCCTCTTGGTCTGGTCATGATGTATATTTGTCATTTTGTGCTGTTCCTACCTTCCTTACTTTCTTTATTGTTATTTCAACATCTTAATACTATCATAAAGTGCATATTGTTACTAATATTTTTCTCTTAAAGTACAGAAAAGACTCCTCATACACATTGAATGTACATTAAATTGTAACTACATTTGGCAGCCAGATGAGCATGACTAGAAGGAACTGAAGTAAAAATGCATGTGTGCACCACAACCACGAATATGAGAAATTGAATTTTAAAAAAAAAAATGTTAAACAAAGTTTATATGGCAAGGAAAAAAACATGCATATACATATACTGTATTCTTGATCCTTCCAGTGCCGTTAGATGGCACAAAATCTCCCGCCACATGTTTCTATTCTGGGCGAGCTGTTTGATTATAGTGAGGAAGCCTATGCCTGCCAACCTTGCTTCTTTTGTTAGAGTTATTATCAGTGTTTCTCGAGGTTGTCTTCTTTTCCTCTGACCTGATAGTTTCCCATTTGAGAGCCTACTTAGTAATTTTCTGGTCGTTTCTTTTAAAAACATGCCTGACATATGTCCATCTTCTTTATCTAAAGTAGACAAGATAAATGGTTGCATGGCCATTTCTCTTATTTCAGCATTAGTATTGAATTCATTCCATATAATGTAAAGTATTTTTCTTAGGCATCTTTCATAAAATTTGTTAAGTAAATACTTTATAGAAAATGTAAATTTTGTTGGATAACATGGACTGAAGAAAGTGGAAAAATTAGCTTGGATTTCAGACACTACACGGAAATACATCAAAGAAAGAAGAGAAGCGAAGAGAGCCATGACTAATGTAAAGACAGATCTTGGAAAGGTCCTGGCAAAAGCAACATACAAAGAATTAGACAACAAAGTAAAAAGTTCAGCAAGAAGAGATACAAGAGCTTATATAGACAATTTGGCAGAGAAAGCTGCAATTACAGGAGACAGCAGAACTCTCTATACTGTACAAAAGATGCTGACAAACACCTATACATCCAGTGGAACACCAATTCTAGACAAATCTGGATTAATACTAACAACAAGCGCAGACATAAAAGCCCGTTGGGCGGAACACGTCAAAGAAATTCTTAACCGTTCACTACCCCACAGTTTAATAGATTTTGAAGCTGAAACACCAGCAGCAGGATTAGATGTAAATTTAAATGACTTCACCTTGAGCGAAATAGAAACCACCTTAAAGTGTATGGCCAACAACAAGGCTGCTGGAGAGGATAAGTTAATAGCTGAGATCCTCAATGCAATTGATAGCCATAATTTAATACATCTCCAGAAAATGTTCAACATCATTTGGAAAGCAGAGAAGACGCCTCATAAATGGAAAAAAGGAATCATTGTTAAGATTCCAAATAAGAGCAATCTTAGAGATTGTAACAACTGGAGAGGCGTGACACTTTTGTCAGTTGCCTCAAAGTTATTCTGCAAAATCATCCTAAATAGAATAAAGGATTCAATAGATACAGTAATGCGTGAAAAACAGGCTGGGTTAGAAAAGGGAAAAGCTGCTTTGACCACATTTTTACTCTATGACTTATATTGGAGGAACACATTGAAAAGCAAAAACAATTGTACTTAACTTCATCGACTTCAAAAAAACATTTGACAGTATTCATAGAGATTCTTTGTGGAAAATTCTGAAGCAATATGGCTTACCATCAAAAATCATAAATATTATTAAAGACATGTATGATGGCTACACATGTGCAATTCGAACAGAGGTAGGACTGAGTGAATGTTTCCCAATAGAAACTGGGGTTAAACAGGGATGTATTTTATCGCCTTTGTTATTTGGAGTTGTTATGGACTTCATAATGAAGAAATGCTGCACTGGTAATAAAGGCATCGAATGGATACAAGGAGACCATTTGGAGGACCTCGACTTTGCTGATGACATAGTTCTCATCAGCAGTCAGATAAAAACGATGCAGGAAAACACAAATGAACTATCATCAACAGCCAGCAAAATTGGGCTTGAGATCAATCATGAAAAGACTAAAGTTATGAAAAGCTTAATTCCAACAGACGACAAAATATACATGGAAAACAAACCAGTGGAAGAGATCGATCACTTTATCTATCTTGGAAGTCACATTGATTGAGAAGGGGATACAAGCAAAGAAATTAGAATCAGAATAGCTAAAGCAGCAATGTCTTTCAAAAGCCTTGAAAAGTTGTGGAAATCAAAACACATCAGCACAAACACAAAACTTGGACTATTCAAATTAAATGTACTACCAACCCTTACGTATGCGTGTGAAAGCTGGAAAACAACAAGAGACATACAAACAAAGTTGAACGCATTTGAAAATAAATAAGGAAAATACTTGGTATAGCGTGGAACGAATTCAAAACAAACGAGGAAATTAAGAGAAATCGCCAATCAACCACTAATATATTCAGTAATCAAGAAAAGACCATGGTCATATGTTGGACATGTGATGAGAAGAGATAAAAATCGAATAGCAAAGTAAGCCCTCATGTGGGAAATAACAGGTAAGAGGAAAAGAGGAAGACCCAGAGAGACACTGAGAAGAACATTGATGAGAGAGGCAAGAGCAGCAGGAATCGGCTCTCTCAATGAGATAGAGCTGCTTGCACAGAACAGAGACAAATAGCGAGATTTGATAAAATATCTTTAAAAGAATTGAAAACTGCTAGAACAAAAATTCAGATAAGAGAAGGAGTATCTTGGTCTACACCCTATGGCCAGCTACGGCTCAAAAGGTCAATAGATAGATAGAACTACATGGAAAAATGTAATTTAGATGACTTTAAAAAAATTAATAAAAAAGCTGAGATATTTTTATTTATTTTAAAATAAAGAAATATTTGTAGAACAAACACAACCACAGTTAAGAATAGCCATAGCTAAACACAATGGCACTGACCAAAGACAGTGGAGTTGTAGGCTGTGATGATAAGGAGAGTCAGCCAGGCTTTCCAACTGAGGCCTGTAATCGCTAGATTTGGTGGAGTGTACCTGAGGAAGCATAAAATATATCCAGGACTACTTGCAACATAAAATATATCTAGGACTACTTACAACATAAAATATATCCAGGACTACTTGCAATATAAAATATATCCAGGATTTCTTACCTACATAAAGTCCATTATTTATTATTTTTAAAACTATAAAAATATAGCTATGGAGTGAGTAGTTATATATAAATACATTAAATTTGACACAAGAGATCTATAAAGGCCAAAATACATTTCAAGCAAAAATTAAAAACAAGTAAACACAAAATAGTAAAATACAAGCCATTACATATTTTATAATTGTAAAGCAAGTTTTCCTACCCTTGAGGCAAGACAATATTCTCTGGATGCTTATAAACACACAAGTTGAGTAAGGCATCTATGAATTCCAGTCGTTCCATCCGCAGAACATCTATCATGGCCACTGGTACAGTAAAACATAGAAATTTTTTCTCATAGAATAAAAAAAGCATCAAAACCAACAAATCTACAAAATCAATATTTATTTGATCCATAAATAAAGCTGCAAATAAATAAATATACTGTCAGATGTTTGCTTATATGTTTCTATTTAACTTCATAGTGAGGTTACTTCTTGATCGTGATAACATTTTGTGTCAAAATTACTTTTAGTAAGTAAACTGCAATGCTGAAACAGTGAATGAAGTAGAAATTAGGTTAGATGTAAATAATGTTAGTATCTCAACTACCGCAGCATTGCAATTATTTGCCTGGTCCCTACATGAGTAACAAGCAGAATGTGGTCATGAATAACGGTGTTACAAATTCTGCCACCCCCACTCTCTCTTAAAAAAAGAAAGTGACTATAACTTCAAATATCATTGTTTTTCTTAGTGACGGTTAAAAATCTTCATCTGAAATGGTAGTAGTGATCATAACATGACGATGTTAAAGTGAAATCTAGTTTCATGTCATTTTCTTCTTTATAACACTATAGTCCTAATTACTCAGATGGAAAACAACATGTTTACAAATGAGGATAAGCACAATCTCTCAATCTGCTGCAGATGAAGAGACAGACCCACTTCAAGGTCATTAAATAAGCTGTGAGTGAAACACCCCTGGTTAAGCAACAAAGGATGTTGAGTTGCAAAATTCAATGATAAACCTGATATACCATTGCTTGGGAAGGGGCCAGAGCAGATCTAAATAGCTGAAGATACTACTTATGTTATTCCAAAAGAATTAGTTGTTTTTCTTCAGAGCTCCCACAAAGATGCACTGAACCAAATACCACTGATAGATGTACTGGACCAAAAAGGTGTAAATAATTACAACTAAATTGTGTCATGCACAAAAATGTGATTTCAGTGTACTACATAGAGTACTTAACAGGATCATCATACACATAAACTCTAGACTAGAAGAGACATGCCGAAGCACAAGGTGAATCAAATATTGGAGTCACTTGTAAAGGATAGCAAAGGACAAAGGAAGATGGAGAAAGATGAATGAAAACATAAAAATATATTAACCCTGGATTACGATACATTCGTAAAAATGACAAACCTCAAAATAAAAGTTTTGGAATTCGACAGTTTGCCACAGGCAAACATTCCCCCCCCCCCCCCCCCCATACTTTCCTAATTATTACTTTTGGTGACTCCTGAGTGTTGGATTTGTTTCCTTTGATGTTGGATCAAACACCAACATGCATTTTGTAAAAAGTATGATCTATCTATTGACCTTTCGTGCTGTAGCCGGCTCATAGAGCGTAGGCCAAGATACTCCTCTTATCTAAATTTTTATTCTAGCAGTTTTAAATTCTTTTAAAGATATTTTATGAAATCTCGCCATTTGTCTCTATTAAAAGTATGATGTTATCGTAAAAATACGGAAGTTTTTTATTCATCAATTTGACTAATTTTCAAGAAATCTCTTCAGCTCTCGGCGAGATATCAAACAAACCTTTGTAACATGGGATAGGCAGTAAACAATTCTAAGAGGAAGTCAAACATACGGGCTGGACTGACTGGTGAATAGACAAAGTAACATCTGGGATGTAGCAATGGCACCATCTGGTCAAATTTCAGGCCTAAATCAAACCTAAGCCAGAAAATGATTACTGCATCTGATTGCCACACCTCTTCTTGGGTAAACACAAACATTTTATGAAGATTGAGTGATTCGATGAGCATGATAAAAAAAGTGGAGGCGGGCTCTGTACGCATGCAATGGGTAGAGTCGTTACAGAAATCCAAAATATGTAAGGTCACCTTTGTCTATGTCCCTGGACACGCAGGAGTACGGGGAAATGAAAGAGAGGACAGGTTGGCTAGTTGCGCTGTCGTTGAGGACGGGCAACCAATGGATCGAGCAGACATCATCAATGTCCTCCGAGATGTGGGAAGAGCACATGACTTCGACAAACACAGATCCACGTCACTTCTTCGGATGATGGAAATGGGAGTTAAGATGGGCACAGCCAGAAATGAGAAACTTAGTGGCCGTGTAAGAAGACTTATCAACCAACATAGAACTGGAGTCGTCAGTCGCTGGACACTGAGGGAATTGCTGAGGAGGGGATCTGAGCACCTATGGACGTGTTCGGAGTGCAATGATGATGACCCGCAAATAACTCAATTTTATGAAGATATCTAAAAAAGTGACTTAAGGATAGGTATTGTAAACTAGGGTTAAAACAAGAGATCTTAAATTATGCTTGCTTTTTGTATACTTTATCAAATCAGTATGTTTATAATTGTGTGGTTACATCATCATCAAGTGTCGTCTCTGCATCGAAGGTTGGCTACCATGGAGCGCCATTCCATTCTGTCTCTTGCTTTGATGGTGCAGGTTGTCATAGGCTGACTTGTCCATTTTTTGATGTTGCTCATCCATGTTGGTCTTGGTCTGCCTCTGTTTTTACCTTGTATTTTCCCTTCCCAGATTACTTTTGGTTATAGGCAAGTCTTTTTAGTGCTGCCCAGAATGCAATGTAACTGGTTCTGCTAACAAACTAAATGAATGCACTTACAATCGTAGTAGAGAGCACCTGCCCTACACACCAGCTGCTCAACAAACTCAACAGCATCAGGAGCAGACAGGGGTAGCTCCCTCCTCAAACCAATCACCAGCAGCCTCATCAAAGTGTCCTCCATGACTGGAGTCTCTGAAGCCAACTTCAGCATCAGCCTACATAACAAAGGCATTCATGTTTACATTAGAAACATGAGTAGCATTATTAGTAGTATTAATATTTATAGCACACACGGAGCCTTGTTAACAGACACACAAAAAAAAACAAAACAATGATGTCATCATTATAAACTCAGTAAAATATACATTCTAAATGTTTTTAAAAATATTCTTCTGCAAGCACTTAAAACAGTATTTAATAATACTAATTTGACAATTTTATGTTATTCTCTTAAATATTCTCTTTTATAGCATTTAAAATAAATTAGTAATAATTTAAAATCACATTTTTAGAGAGCAGCTGATCTGTAATTTTCGCACAATTAACCTGACCTAGTGGATTAGTATTTCTACTGTGATATAAGAAAAAAGGAATTAATGCTTCAATGAAATAATGACACCATTCAAAGTGCAAATGTATTCTCACCTACCTAGTTATTAAAGAGATTATTTTTTAATCACTATACCATATAGTATTGTCATAAACATATTTAAATGTGTAAGTTATGCTGACTGGTAAAACAATAACAGTCATGATTGATGATAGCTAGTTTAACCCTAGATTATGATACCGTCATAATACAAATTATTGGAATATGACAGTTTGCTTTGGGCAAACATCCCCCTCCCTCCAATACCTTTCCAATTACTGCTTATGGTGACCCCTTAGTGTTGGATTTGTTTCCTTTGATGCCAGAGTAGACACAAACATGCACATCATAAAAAGCACTACTCTATCATTAGAGGGCTGTTTTATTTCTTGTTATAAATGTGGTCAACTTTCACAGGAGGAAATCTCCCCAGCTGTTGGCGCAGACATCAAAACAGACCTTTATAACACAGTATAGCCAGTGAATGATGCTAAGAGGATGCCGAACATAAGGCTTGAATGGCGGACTGAAGCCTGATGTGTGAATAGACAACGTAACACATCCGGTAGCCATGACACCTTGCATTAGAATTTCAGGCGATAAAGTGAACATAAGCCAGGAAATGATTACTGCATCCCCATGTTGATTCTTAGTGTGAAACAGCTGTATAGCAAAAGTTCAAAGAAAATCTAATTTTCCTAACTTCATATGCAATATTTAAGTGGTATTAATTTTTACTATGGTAGCGTAAAAATGTGACTCCTGGATAAGTCTCGCAATCTAGGGTCAAAACAATTTTTTCCTAACCTAAATAAATATTGTCAGCGGTGAAACTTCACAGAACGATGAACAGTTCATTAAATTATTAGTCCAATTAGTTCTTTTTTTTGTTAGAAACACAAACACATGCAGTAGTAACAGTGAATTTTTATGTTGTTTTTTTCAAAGACATTTTAGGCCAGCCCCTGTCACCACACTGTTGTGTAATAATTTGTGTTACAAAGTGCTAACAGAGTTATCCTCGAAGGCAGAACTAAAGTAGTCATCGTGATATAGAAAACAAAGCCCCGTGCACAGCATCACACTTTAAATAGCAAAACAGCAAATTAATCTCTGGACCAAGGGTTGTATGATACCACTAGTATCATCCCACCTTACTTACGCAAATGAGAGCTGGAAAACAAATAAAGAAAAAGAGAATAATATAGTTGGATAAGAAAGCTAATGTCTAAAGAAAATGCTTTATATACAATGGAATAAATTCAGAACTAATGGAGAAATGGCTATGTAACCAACAGTATCATCTATAATCAAGAAAAGAAAATGGGTATTTGTTAGTCACGTGATGAGAAGAAATATCAAGAATCACAAGAAAGTGCTCAAATGGGAAACAACAGGAAAAGGAAAAAGAGGCTGACTTCAAGAGATATTAAAAAGAAAATTGATGAGAAAGACAAGGGCAGCAGACACTGACTTCCATACTGGGATTGAGATGACATGAAACAAAAAACAAATGGTCTCTTGACAAATCAGTGCAACTATAAATGAGCAGTTGTAAAGCAGTTACATATCAGCGTCAGATGCTGGTAAGATCACAATAAAAAACATCATATTTGAAAATTGTCAGCTTACCCTCTCTCATTCTCTGAGGGCCAATTGTCTTTATTGTAATAATGTTCAGGAGACTCCAAAAACAAAACTTTCTTGAGACTGAAAACAAAAAATGACACCAAGCTGACAAGTTATAAATACATGACAAGACGATTAACACAAATATTTATTTTATTGATAACAACTGGGGTAAAGAAATGTCAAAAGTTGAAACTTAACAATCCTTTTAATTGTGTCTACAACCTGTTATCTTTTAGAGTTAAGCACGAATATCAAATATACAAAATATTAAATACTATGTGGGGCCATGAGTATAGCTGCAGAGAACATATAAAATGAATATACAATGGCAAGCAGCAACTGATCCATATCATTTTATGTTCATTTTATATTTTATCTGTAATCTTTTACACTGATAAAAATATATTTTAGAAAAACTAAATAGGCTAGACAAACACAAATAATAAATTAATGCACATTTTAACAATTTGGCATTAGGAAAAAAAACAATGTCACAAGTATGTAGACTGTTGACTGGTTTGAAGTTCAATGATAAATTGAAGGAAGGCTAGAAAAATAGAAACTATTATGGTGTGTGTATTTGTCAATGTGTAGAACTCAAATATCTTATGTAAATTTATTATCTGAGAACAGTTGATACATTCATCCACATAACATTTGTCACATGGACATAGTCTAACAACATTCTCCAACTATTTGCACAATTTTATTTAAATTATCAACTGTGGCATCAAGATGTTCAACAATGTCTGGAGTAAAAAGGGGCAGCAACTCACAGTAAACTAATTGCTTCAGGAACAGTAAACGAGAACTGATGAAGATCTGACTTTACCATCACATGGCAGGGTGAGATTGAAACAAACTAACTAGATCTGCCATTTAAGTAGAAAGTGAAGAGAGAAGACAACCCAGTACTTGACAAGTGTCTTGCTGTAAACCATAACACATTCAGGCCCATTTCATGTACTTTAGGATCTGCAACACTGGTGCAACTCTCAGATCTTCATGTTAATCAAGAGGGATCTTGTCTAGATTCAGAAGAGCTACAAGAAGATCAGGGGTAGACTTGTGAACTAGTTTATTGTTCCACACTGCGGGTTTTGCTGGGGAGGAGATTTAGCACTTATGGGCTGTTTGTTGTTTGAAGAGGATAATATGACGACTAACACTAAGGGTCTGGATGATGGACAGAAAGTAGTTATCAAGTTAAGGAAGCAGCAGAAGAAGAAGTAATTAACCTTTATTCCTATCTCAGATTGTCAGCACTTGATGATGCTTGGAAAATAGGTCAAAAGTGAAAGTCTTCAGATCACAACTACTGAACTTGCAGAAACTGCTGACATAAAAACACTGCACCATCATGATGGACAAGATCCAATTTCTCCACTAAGAATCAGGAAATTAACAAAGCTATGATGATCCTGTATCGACCGAGAACTTAGACTTAGCCACTCTATGTCACAAGACACAGTTCTGACATCCAACAACAATAATGAAAACAAGAGTATGTTCAGACCCTAGTACACTGACTTGAATCATGCCTTCAGCTTGTGCTATCTATGACAATACTCTTTTTTTTTTTTTTTAATGGTGAGATGTGTTGTGTCACTTGTTTATGTAGGCAGCAATATCTGTGCCTTTTAGCCCAAAACAAACACCTTTGATTAGCAATACTGGACTTAATATGGATAAGACAAATGTATAGAACTGAAGGACTTCACAAATGTATAGAACTGAAGGACTTCACAAATGTATAGAACTGAAGGACTTCACAAATGTATAGAACTGAAGGACTTCACAAATGTATAGAACTGAAGGACTTCACAAATGTATAGAACTGAAGGACTTCACAAATGTATAGAACTTAAACAGAGATCATGCAGAAATATTATATTCTTTTAGTCAATGTAATTGCATGGAAAGGGGGAGAGGAAGGAGTATTTTATTTACCAATACTATATTTAGCATCTTATAATCAGAACTAATGGAGATTGTTTAAAATAATTTCAGACTAGTAAGGATGATGTTCAGACTAGTAAGGATGAAGGTGATGTTTCCGGTTGTATCCAAGATGGCGGAATTATTTTTCTCTGGCTTGGTATAGAACCGTTGATCAGAGGTTTAACAAGCCGCTATCGTAAAAACGATTTTGTTAATGAAACGTAGAAAAATATCTTTAAAAGAATTGAAAACTGAACAAAAATTCAGATAAGAGAAGGAGTATCTTGGTCTACGCCCTATGGGCCGGCTACGGCTCGAAAGGTCAATAGATAGATAGACAGTAAGGATCTACATTTCACTTCGATAACTGAATGCTAACTTGAAAAATTACAAATTACCAATGGAGGTAGGTATCAGCCTTCAACTCAGTAATTTTGGGAACAACCATATGTAACCACCAGACAGAGTCTCTCTGTATAACAGCCACTTGTCTCTTGAACACATGAATCAGCTCCAGATCTAAGTGGAAAACAAAATCAATGATAGGATGTCATAATCTATGTCAATGTTTTACAGGAATTATTTTTTATTTTTACACCAGAAAGACAAGGCAACCATGGACCACATAACTCTGTGGTGTCTTGCAAGGTACCAATGTTTCTTAATTTGCACATCCTGTTGCCATGCCATCCTTTGCCTAGTTTCAAGACATTGCCCATCTCTGTTTCTCTCAACTAGGCTGTCCTTGGTCTAATGGAGAACTGGGCGCTCCAGAGATAAGGTGCAGGCCACTGAACAGGAAGGCCCTGGGTTCAAACCCCACCACAGGATGTGGGAATTTTAAAAAAATTGAATCCATGGTTTCTTTGCAGTTTTACCCTCCCCTGGTCTCTGGGTAGTGAGATACAATGTCTAGCCCTCTCAGAAAATGGTGAAAATCAGGGTGTCCTGTGTACAACCATGCACGTTAAAGAACCTTGTCAGTTTAAAGTAAAAAATAAAGGGCCAAAAATTACTGCAGCCCGGGCAAAAAGTGTTAAGCAAATCTACCCATGCAGAAGATGGATATGTCGGACAAAAAGACATTTTTCCATTCCAAAATTGCCTTACATAACCCTGCAGTTATAATTACTAACTAATGCACAAAATAATCAGTAATGCTGATTAAAAAAACCTATCTTTATGGAATGTTCACATTACTGAAGTCTGCCGGGGGGGAGGGGGCCTCATAGAAGTAATGCTGATATGATTTTATTATTTTTACTGATGTTGTTCTGTTCCTATTAAAGGTATGTATTTTCATTTACCCTATTATGTGTAGATGCTAAATAATACAGTAACAAAAATAAATAAATAAAAGAAAACCGAGTAACATTTGACATTATATAGTATGCTAATATTATTCTGCAAATGATGAATAACAAAGTGGATTAACACTAAAAACTGAACAACAGAGAGACAATGTTGTCTATTTGACTAGAGGAGCACATGATGGTAAATATTGTTACAGGTAATCTAAAAAAATAGCTCAGTGAACTGGACCACAAAGGACAAGAGGCTAGGTTCGATCCTGATCGATGGCGTTCAGGTTCACCCAGCCTTAAAGGATTTTTTTTCTGGGAAAGTAAAACAGCATGAGCATAATACTGACCACATTACCCAAAAATCATGTGCCGAAGATCTGTACAAATTATAGTTACTAGCACCAAATTCCCTATATGCCACTTGGCATGATGAGGCTCTTTACTCTTATCTAATGAGTCTAAGCCTGCCAACTTTGCTTCTCTTATAAGTGTTCTTTTTAGTATCTCTTTAGGTCTTTTTCTTTTTCTGCATCCTGATGTTTACTATGGAAAAGCCTCTTTTGGAATTCTCTTGTTGTCTCTTCTCAGCAGATGTCTGACATATGTCTACCTTCTTTCCTTAATTGTAGATGAGATCTTTGGTTGCACGGCCACATCTCTTATTTCAATATGTCTACAAGATATACTTTCATCCACATACCTACAAGATATGTTTTCATGCAGATGTTTACAAGATACAATTTCATCTGTGTGTCACACAAACCTTTTACCCATCTGTCAATTCAGTTGTCTGCCATTAGTTTCTCTGAGCAAAGTGTAATTGATTTCTTTTCCTTGCAAGGCACACCAATATGAACACACGCATTTCAACTCTTCATCAAATAAGTAAATCGTGGCCTATATATAATGAGACATGACAGTTTCTCACTTTTATGGTCTCCCTGCATGAGACTTGTGGCTGCTTCCCTCATGTTTGGAGCTACACTCAGTAGAATGTTCATGGAGATCAGATCTGCTATTGAAACCAGATAACGCTCCTGAAAAAAAAACAGATTCATCTTTAAATAGTTTAGATAAATTATTTTTCTTGTATTACCACTATACTCACATATCATTAAGGCTGGACAACAAACATATATCTGTCATCTGCTCTGCTCAATCAAGATGTTACAATATGAGACCAAAATGCAAACATTCACAAATAAATGTCTCTGTCAAACACTGAATATCTGAAAGCGTGAAGCTATACTAAGTGCAATAAACAATAGCTAAAGGCAAATAAGAATCATGTCATTGACTGGAATTCTTTATCTATCTTTCTTGTGTTCACCCAATGTCTACTAAAGGAAAGGACAGTCCTCTTCATCGTTCATATTAAAAAGACATCAAGTGGGCCCAGATGCGTTGTCTGGTGGTTTATTTGCACCTTTTAGCCCAACTCCAGCACTGCTAGTACCGGGATGCCTTCCCTCTTCAATCCTTACTCATTGGGCCAGACTGGATTGTCTGTTTCCAAGAGCATCTTGGGAGGTGGAGTAGGATCTGACACAGGCAGTCACCTGTGGGCCAGTGCCCACACTCAATTCAATTAATAGATGTGCACCTTGGCCCACACTGGAATTCACAATGGGAAAAATTAGTGGAAACTGAAAAAAATCTGGTAAAAATCAAAATAGGATTTTTAAAAATTGAATTCTGAATAAGGAGAGTTTAAAAAAACAGCTTAAACTAGAAAGAGGAAGAAAATAACATTACGACTCTGTGTTAACAATGAAATCACAATATGGTAAAAATGACTAAAAATAAATTAATGTGATTAAAAGGACCATACACATTTGTAACTGCTTAATGGCATGTATTAAAATATTCTAATATTGGTCCAGGAAAAAGGGATTTGTATTTGACTTCTGAGATCTGTAAAACTGCTAAAATGCTTTGGCGAGGTTCATTCACCTTACAAAGCGCATCCGTGAAACAATAATGCTAGAGAAAAAAATACAGGCACTCCTGAACTTTGTCAGACGTAGAATTAAATGAAGAATCTATGACACTAATATATTATTATATATAATAGGAGTTTGTGCCAAGATGTTCTTGTGTAATCAGACATGAGATTTGTGTACTACTAATAGACACTATCTGAGTGCAGTGATGTATAAGAGAAGAGAACAAAGAGAACAAAAATAAAGATATCATTACCTTCAGTGCAGAATCCATTTCAAGAAATTTTGGTTCAGCACGTTCTTGCATGAGTGCAAGACAATAAGTAGAGAAGTTCATGTCTAGTCGTGTGTATCTGACAATCTCTCTCAGGAGCATGCGTAAGGCTTTCAGGTAATCATCCTTATTGATTAACAAGTCTTGGAATATTTCTGCAACAATCTTATGAACAAAAAAATATTATGTAACTTCTTACAAAAATGGCATTTAAGCAGTGGAAATATTTTCCCCGAATCTTCTTTCTATGAATCTTCAACCCAGACATAAAATTGTTTTATAATATGGCTCAGATACAAGAGGAAGTGCAAAAATAGCAATCAGGAAAATACATACTTTTGTCACGCCTGTTTGGGGCACACTCTTGAACTGAAATAATCTAAGTCACACTGATTAAATTAAGCCCATATATGGCGTAAATGAGACCCATCCCCCTTCCAGTGATTCTAACCTATATTCAGGACTGCTGTCTGCACAGCTTTTATTAACTTTTCCCTCATTCATTCCTGCTATAAAAACAATTATTGTTTATAAAATGCTACCAACATTGCCATGTCTGTTGTTTCAGCCCATTTCACAAATTGCTAAAATAACAATTGCCACCTTATACAGGGTGTTTTTAAAGTCGCAGTGCAGTGAATTTATACTCTCTAAAGAAAAAACGTCACCAGAAATGCGGTTAACTAATGCGTCACACAAATTGTAAAATAAATGGTATTATTCAAATATACTTGACTGCTATTGGCGAGCTTATAATGGGTAATGTTGGTATTAACACAATAAAGTTGTGCCTAAAGCATATGTTGAAAATGTCCACCACGGGCCTCAAGACATGTCGTGATTCGTCTTTCCATATTTGCGAAAACCTTCAGAATAATGTCTGGTGATATTTGTTTAATCTTGTCTACTATTTCAGTCTTTAGGTCATTAATTGTCTGCGGATTATTTTCATAAACTTTCCCCTTCAATGCCCCCCACAGATAATAATCTGGGGGTGTTAGATCTGGTGAACGAGCAGGCCAGATTCCACGTGAAATAATGCGATTTGCAAATATGCTTTCTAAATAATTGAGTGTTGTTGTGGCTGTGTGTGCTGTTGCCCCATCCTGCTGAAACCAGGATTCCATAATTTCCCGTTCTGTAAGGTGTGCTATGAACGGTTCCAGAATTAAAGTACGGTAACGTTCTGCATTTATTGTTTCATTAAAAAATATAGGTCCTATTATCCGCATACGACTTATAGCGCACCACACTCCGACTTTTTGATCGTAAAGCGGCACTTGATGAAATTCATGGGGGTTTTCACTGCTCCACAGCCGATTGTTCTGACTGTTCACATAACCGGATAAATGAAACCAGGCCTCATCAGTGAAAAAAGTGACGTCAAGGATGGCAGCGCCATGTTCATAAATAAAATTCTGAAACCTCATGCAGTAGTTTAAACGGGATTCATAATCTCTTTCTTGGAGTTGAGACACTTCAGTTAATTTGTATGGACGATAGTGTAGTTCACTTCTTAAAACCTTGTGAACAGAACTCTTAGATATTTGCACCTGTTGAGACAAGTGGTTTAAAGATGCATTTGGACTCATTGTAATTCTGTCTTGGAGTTCCATAATTTGGTCTTGTGAAATTGAAGGTCTTCCAGATCGGTATGCATCTACCACACTACCGGTTTCACAAAACTTTTTGACCATTTTGTAACAGAATTTCGGTGAGGGACTTGTGAGTCTGGAAATTTCCTCACGAATTGTCTAATGACCTCATCCGTATATTTACCGCCATTACGAAAGACATGCTCAACCAGAAATACCCTGTTTTCAATCGTCAACACCATTTCCTTCAAGCAATGAGACAGTGAAAGTAGCGTAGTGCCCGTCCTTTACGTAAATAAAACCTTAAAGGAAGCAGCGGTTTGTTCATAAATGTGGTTTACAAAATTGTGGTACGTAGATGATGATTAAGTCATTTACTGAATATTAGAAATATTCACTGCACTGCGACTTTAAAAACACCCTATAGCTCAGTGTTTATGTCTTTCACTTTTACTAGCACTGTGAGCACAAAAATATATTTCAACTTCAAATGCAAATTTAACAAAATTGAAACACTCCAAAAAAATTATGACTTTCACTTTTACTCACAGAAATTATTAAAATTGTATAGCTGTATAAACAAAACTAGACTCAGGATGTTAATATTAGAGATTACAAGTCATGAATTAAGTGGATCATAATATAAATGAAATAGACTAGGTGTAATTTTTCCAGAAGAAGCGGGCTAGGCAAAAATTCTGGTCAGACTTTGCAGGAGGAAATTCTGTATTTGACACTGTGACTGTATGAAACTAAGGTAGAGTTTTAACAAGCAAGTGTTCAGAAGTGTTGTAAATTTATTATTTTTAAAAAAGAGAATTGAGACAATAATAATAGCTTATAAACAACATTTTACAAAAAAAATTAAAATATTACAGCCATGGTAAAAGACACAATGGGCTGAAAAGAGCAATAATGGAAGGCATGGTTCCTGGAATACAAGACAGTGGGCTCACCAAAAAGATGGTGGTTTCAAGACATTAAAGAGGCCTTGAACTTGACAAAAGAAGAAGTGGGAGATCGGGCTAGAGACAGATTCTTTCTTTCTGATGGGCTGTAATGAGCACAAAGTTCTGCAAAGGACATGCAACCCAATGATAATGATATTGGAATGCACATTTGATCTGGTATCATGACTTCACAATGAGATGGACTGTAGTATCCTTTAGATATAATAGATCAATATTTCTCAACCCCATTTAAGTAATATTGTTCTTATCATCATCATCAAGTACCATGCCTGCTGGCATAGGTGATCATGTCTCTCCATAACTTACGAACTCGACAGTTATTTATCATTTCTGTTGACCTTCTGCCAAGCCATTCTCTTAGGCTGTCTGGTATCTTTTCTCTTTGCTTCCCTCTATCTCTTCATTCCTCGATTTTTCCAGCTGTTCCCTTCTCATTACATGGCCAAAAAATGATGATTGTTTCTTCCTAATATTGGAAATTAGCTCTCTTTTTGCTTTGGCTTCTTTCATGATGTTTTCATTACTCTTCTTGGCTGGCCATGGTATTCTCAACATTCTTCTGTAAAACCACATTTCTACAGACCTCAGTGATTTTCTTGTCTGTTGCCCTATTGTCCATGATTCACATCCATATGTTAAGACTGACTCTACATCGAATTTAAGAACTCTTTTTCTTGTTTCAAAAATAGATTGCACAGTATCTTCCTCATTTACCTCTGATGTACATCTACTATCTGAGGTTAATAATGTTTCCAGATATTTAAATTCATTTACCTGTTTTAATATTGTTCCACTTGTCTTTATTGTGCACTGCGGTAGTTACTTTTTCTTTGTTGCTACCATTACTTCTGTCTTTTTGCTATTAAGGATGAGTCTTTTATTTTTGTTTTCTTTCACTATAATGTCTAACATTTCTTGTAACTCATTTTCAATCTTAGCAATTAAGACTATATCATCAGCATACCTTAGATTATTTATATTATGGCCTCCGATTGTTATGCCAGGCATTTCTTTGTACAATCATGAATTGTTCTTATATAATAGTTAAAAAGCCTGAGACTCACTTCTACTATAGTAAGCTGCAATTTTTTAAAAATTGTTAAAAACATTTGTTAAGATTTGTGTCCACAAACATGTCCATGCTTGCATGCACTCAACATTATTATTTATGACAAGTTTGACACATAATTTTACTCTAGTCATTGGTCCCTAAATAAAGTGTAAAAGAGTAAAATCCCAAAATGTGAGAAGATGAGATACAATACATTACATCAAACATGTTAAAAGTCAGTGCATAAAGTGGTTCATCACTAGCTACCACTGTGTGTCTCTATTGCAGTCAATAATTGGGCTTCATAAAAAGAGCAAGTTCAAATGTTATTTGAATAAATAATACCACAACTGTCCTGTAGCAGCACTGGCTAACAACAGTGAGCAGGACATAACAGTTGTGAAGAGACACCAACTACCAACATTAAGAAGGACATAAATGTTCTGTAGCAACATGAGTCAACAACAGAGAGTAGGACATAACAGTTGTGAAGTGACACCAACTACCAACATTAAGAAGGACATAAATGTTCTGTAGCAACATGAGTCAACAACAGAGAGTAGGACATAACAGTTGTGAAGTGACACCAACTACCAACATTAAGAAGGACATAAATGTTCTGTAGCAACATGAGTCAACAACAGTGAGTGTCACACAGATATCTCAAGATAGAAAACTGCAGCATCCTAAAAAAAACTCCCCCCTAAACACATGTTCATGACAAGTAAAAAAACTAGCAGAAACTATACATTTAATACAAAATTTCTGACATTAATGCAGTTGGGTGACATAATCAAAAAATTATGACTAACTACAATATGTCTGAATTCTTTAGGGATCAGACAACTAACTATAAGTAAAAAAAAAAAGAAAAAAAAAAAAGTAAAGTACCCCTGTCACGCCAAGTGGCGTATAGGGAAATATGGTGTTAGTGACCCTATATTTTACAGACCTTCAGCACATGATTTTTGGGGTAATGTGGTCGGTATTACGCCCATGCTGCTTTACTTTCCCAGAAAATAATCCGGTACCCATTTAAGGCTGGGTGAACCCGAAAGCCGTCGGTTGGGATCGAACCCTACCCCTTGTCCTTTGTAGTCCAGTTCACTAACCACTGAGCTATCGCGGTTCCTTAAAACAAAAAAATATTGATAGAAATTAGCTAAATTAAAAAAAAAAAAAAAAAGATAAGATCTGTTCCAGATGCAACAAGTGATATAACTGAGCTGTCGGAACTAAAGATCAGATCTGTCCTGGCTTCATCAAAATTAACATCCTCACCTTTGCTGCTTGGTCTGAAGAATGTGAAAAAATGATGACAAGGAGCTGCATATTGTTGGGGTTTCTGGACGCAGACAGCTCATTGTAGATTGTGTGGTTTAAAATCATGCGGAGATTTTCAGGATGTTGAGACAGCAATTCTCTGGGAACAGAAGTATGGCAATGTTGTTTATGTTCACTTGTAATACTGTTATCTGTTAATAGTTAATTTACCATATTATTATTATTATTGCAATTTCTGAGAATTGACGAGTTACTCTAATTTGTAAATATACTTATCTCACAGTTGTTTATCACTGATACTTTAGTTGATTTGCTCATTTGTGTTTTTCCAGAGAGATAAATTCTTCTATTATACCTTTTAAGCAAGAAACGAGCAGAAGAGGCTGTATCTTAACATGGAGGCGAAGGCGCGCCTGACAGCAGCAGAACTGGAAGTTGTCAGCGACCCACAGCTGATGGCATGCGCCAGGATCGGTGAACCAGAATCATCCAGACCCTGCTCTACCTCTCCGTGGTGCCTCTAGTAACAGACTAACCTGTCTAGTCTGGCCAAGCAAGTAGGGATCAAAGGGGGAAGACAACCCGGTACTCAAAAATGTCGTGCTGAAGTCGGATGTGTTGGGCCGAAAGGAGCAAATATCACAGTTATACTGCAAACCACAACACAACGCAGACACATCCACTTAACGTCCTTTTAAGGGCGGACGATGATGAGGTGTACTCCTTTAGTCATCAGGCAAACGCAAGCAAGCAAGCAAAATTTACAAATTTTTATGGTTAAAAATGTAATATTACATCCTCCAAAACTCTCAGATTTGCCAATATTTATTTGATCCATCCTTTTGTTACAAGCATTAACTCATCATCATCATCATGTACCCTGCCGGTTGGCATAGGCGATCATGTCCCTCCACAATCTTCTATCTACAGTGCATCGTATCAGTTCTGTTGTTGACTGTTTTCCATGCCATGACACCAAGCTATCCAGTATTTTCTCTCTTTGTCGTCCGAGATCTCTCTTTCCTTTTATTTTGCCAGTTGTAACCAAGTATTCCAACTTTCCTCTTCTCATGATGTGCCCGAAAAATGTTGATTGCTTCTTTCTGATGTTTTTTAAGAGCTCCCTTTTTGTGTTGGCCTCTTTGAGAACTTCCTCATTGGTCTTTTTAGCTGTCCAGGGAACTTTCAACATTCTTCTGAGAAATCCCATCTATGTGGCCTCTAATCGTCTTTTCATTTGTTTGTCTACTGTCCCTGATTCGCTTCCATAGGTCAGAATTGGTTATATATAGCACCGATGAACTCTCTTTCTCATTTCTATTGACATAGATTTGTTGCATAAGATATTTTTCATTTTCTGAAATTCTATTTTGGCCTGAGCTATTCTGCTTTTTATTTCTGTGGTGCATCTCCCATCTGATGTAATTATTGTGCCCAAGTATTTGAAACGTTGTACTTGTTTCAGGTTTGTCTTGTTTATTTTTATGCTGCATGATGGTGATGATTGTTTCTTCGATATAACCATTACTTCTGTTCTCTTACTATTCAGACTGAGACCTTTCTTGTTGCTTTCTTCCACTATTATGTCTATCATTTCTTGTAGTTCGTTCTCTGTCTCTGCTATTAAGACTGTGTCATCCGCATATCGCAAATTATTTATGTTGTGACCGTTGACTTCAATTCCTTTTTTGTCTACTATTGATCTCATAATATATTCGCTGTAAAGTGAAAACAAATCTGGTGACAGAACACAGCCTTGTCTGACTCCTTGTTTTATATATTGGAATTGTACGGTTTGGTTGTTAATTCGTATAGCTGCTGTTTGTTGCCAGTACATGTTTTTTTATGATTCGCAGATCCTTGCCATCAATGTTTAATTTCTCCAGCATATTTATTATTTCCACATGCTTTACTTTGTCAAATGCTTTTGTGTAGTCTATAAAGCACATATATAGATCTTTCTTTACCTCTATAGATCTTTCTATCAATGTCCTTAAGATGTATATTGCATTATTGGTGCCCTTTCCTTCCACAAATCCACATTGTTCCTCACTTATTTCTGGTTTTATTTTGTTCCTTACACGTCTCATAATTATTCTTAGTAACATTTTCGTCATATGGCTCATGAGACTAATGGTGCGATGGTCTTCACAATCAGTAGCGCCTGACTTCTTCGGTATGGCTACAAAGATAGATTTTAGTAGATCTTCGGGTATATGTCCAGTGTTATATATGTCATTGAGTAATTTTGTTATGATTTGTACTCCCAACTCTCCTAATGCATTTATCTCTTCGATTGTTATATTGTCAGGACCTGGAGCTTTGCCTCTTTTCATGTGTTGAATTGCGTCCTCCACTTCACTCTGTATTATTGGTGTCTTCATTTGAATTGTTTAATTCTGGTCTTTCATCATCATAGAGTTGACTGATATATTCTGTCCATCTTTCTATTGTCTTTTAAGCATTAACTACTCAAATGTAATTCACACATAAATATTTACTTAAGCTAGAAAATGTACATTCTGTGTCCAGGGTGTCACGAATTGAAATCATTGAAATAAAATATTAGTTTTAAGAATGAGTGGAAAGCACTAGGCTTAGGACACCATCCATAAATGCTGCACAATTTATAAGATTGTAACTAAAATGCCAATTTGAGGTGAAAAAAAAAACAGCTATGGTCTATATTTGTTGTTTCACAACTGCAATATTATAATTCTGGCAAGTGGTTGCTTGCCAATTAACAAGTAGGGACAGATTTCAGAATGGAGTAACTCTATAACATATAGTCTTTCTTTTTATTTGCAGTTCTTGGGATAGGGTTTTAGGCAGACAACTCTGATGGCAAGGCATAAAGAGATTCGTGATACATCCTGTTTAGTTCTAAGATAGTATTTACCTCATGCAGTTTAGAAAATGATTTACAAGGGGCTTGGTTTTCATACGCATTTTAGTCAGGTGACCTATGACTTCAAGATCAGTCTGGTCATGCTTGTCACAGTTAGTGCACACAGCCAGCAGCAGATCATGTGACACTCTTGTCAGCTGAAAAAAAAATAAATAAAAGCCACTCACATTTATGGACATCACATTACAAAATATCAATGGTTTTCCATGTGGTAACTATCAATTTTGTATGAAGCTCTATTGTTCAACTGAATACAAGTGTTATTCTATGTTACTATTTAATGTCAAATAAAGTTTGTGTGGGAAAAACAAATCTGAGATGACACTGTGAACAGACGAAAACTTAAATACAAGTATGTCCGAAATTATCATTAAGAACTTACATTCTATTAGTGAATAAGAAAAATTTGCCCAAAAAATATATTAAAAGTAAATGTTTCCTCTACACCTTGCTAGGCGTTAGTGGAATATGGTGTTAGTGACCATATTTTTCCATGACCATGGTATATTTTTGGGTGATATGGTCGGTATCATGCCAGGCCACCTTTACTTCCCAGCATATTCTCTGGTATCCAGTTTTAGATTCTTGATGAACGCCAGAGCCTTGTCAGTCAGAAAAAGAAAAAAAATCTGCCACTTTTTGGGATTAAACCCAGACTCTTCTGATTAAGAAGCACATTTACCACTCAGCCACCAAGGCTCCTAAAGCATACAGTACATGAAGAATAAACCTGAGAAATGGCACAGCATTCAAAGACGAAATTTAATCAAAATTAGAACACAAAAGATTGAAGAGGTGAGTTACAACAATATATTTATATCTTGAATATTCAGTATTCTTGAATATTCGCCATTTAAGTGTTAGCATGAGAGATAATTCTCGAGGTCACTAAAAATAAATGCTATAAACTCTGTAAAGACGAAGAAAGGTTATTTATGTTATTACATTTTTTCAAACATTTTCATCTGATTTACTCATTTCATTATCATTAAATTAAACATTTTATTATCATTTAATATAATATACACAGGAATAAAATATAATATATAAATATAAAAACTAAAATATATAAAATATTTTCCTGTTACATAGAAACAAACTGTCTAGCTGTGATGCTAAATTATGATCCATTTATCATACTCACTGTTTACTATTGTGATCATGGGCTGTTTGCCATTACTTGATAAACACACAAATAATGCTGTAATCCAAATTATTTCTATTTTTAAACTGTACATTAACTCTTTCCGTATATTCCGCCGCATGGTGCGCCATTTCCATTTCAGTTGCGTACGTTCAGCCGCATAATGCGCCATGCTCAATTTGTTTCATGTAAATCATCAACAAACTGTATTCCCATATTTTAGATTAACTATTTTATATAGATTCCTTCACTGGAGAGTTCCTTCCTTCTTCACCACGAGGTTCAAGTGGAACAATGTACTCTAACGTGTGATTTTTTCATTTGGATTTAGTGTTTATCGTTAAAAAAAAATTGTACATAAAAATCAGCTGATGGAAATGGCTTCCAGTAGCAGTGATTGTAATGCTAAAAGTCAGTTGATGACGGCTGAAGAAGCTTGTCAATTAATTTTTCTTGAAGATTCCAATGATAGTTCAGACACTGTAAGTGTTGATAACAACAATGGTGATGACAGTGATCCAGATATCGATTTTTTAGTAGAGGAAAATGAGAGTCTCATGTTGAATATTGACAGTGATGAGGAATACATTCCTTCAGACCACATTTTCATCCAAATGTATGCTTCAAAGCATTTCATGGACAATAAATGGAGAAAGTGTTTTTTGTGTAATTGAAAAGTGTAAATATTGTGCATATAGTGATTTTTGTGTGTGTAGTCAAACACAAATCTCTGTATTGTGTACATAGTGTGATTTATATGATGGTAAGTTGTCAATTGTGGTTTTAATTTGATGTTTACATTTTTTGTTTGTTGGTCGTTTATCTCCAATTTTTCTTTTTACATGTTTTGTATCATCTTGGTATTGATGAAATATGATTCCTTGTTCAATTATCTACAAATTCATATATAATATGTTAAGTGTTAGATAAATATAAAACATGTAGATTGATGTTTTAAGACCATAAGGTCCATCAAAAATTTTGTCTCTGAAATCTCCTCCGTTGCATTGACAAAAGCCTTCCGTACTGAAAGAGTTAAGCCACACACACAGGGCTTCATCAGATAATGTATTATATGTTATGACATCATGCCCCACCTATTTTCAATATCTCTCTAAATGCTTTTTATCTTACAATGAGTTTGTTACTGCCTCAGACAAACATATGTGTAAAGAAGGAAATGATTGCTGTTGAGTCTAAGCAGTTAAGATGGTGCATTACTGATGAATTAAATACTAATCAGCTGTGAAATTGTAAAAGTAAAAAGTAAAGTACCCCCCTCACGCCAAGTGGCGTATAGGGAATATGGTGTTAGTGATCATACATTTTACAGACCTTCAGCACATGATTTTTGGGGTAATGTGGTCAGTATTACGCCCATGCCGCTTTACTTTCCCAGAAAAAATCTGGTACCCATTTAAGGCTGGGTGAACCCGGAAGCCATTGGTTGGGATCGAACCCTACCTCTTGTCCATTGTAGTCCAGTTCACTAACCACTGAGCTATCGCAGCTTCCAGCTGTGAAACTGTGGTCAGCAGAAATTCACATTGCAAACAATATAAATACATCTGGCTATTACTAACCTTAGGATTTTGTAGCCAGTTGTCAATACGCTGAGCTGCCATATTACGAACTCCACTATAACCGCAAGTTGATGTCATTAGTCGAATGAGGTTGCGGGGAGATAACTCCACTGACTGTCGTCGATTAAGAATGTCACTTACTGTATCTATGATGTAAGTTTCTATTGCTTGCTGTTGGTATGGGTATCTGGAACAGGTAAATTACCCAATCAAAATAATTAAGTACATGCAAACCTTCAGCACAAATCAAGCTTGGTCATATATCCCGACTTGTTGAGCCTAACAACACCAATTTTTTTTGCAGGGAATGTTCATTGGGAGAAATAAATGTGACAGACAGAAAAATAGATAGGAAGATATAAAAATGGACAGGCTTTGCTTTGTCATCTCTCAATGAATATCCACAAACAGAGAAGAGTGGGGGAAGTTGCTTGCTGTCATAAATGTTTTTTCTAACAACCTGAATGGAATAAGAAAGAAAGAAGGTTAGAGTGGACAAATTGAAATTATGCTCCAAGGAAAGGTTTGGTTTGACAGCTCAGTTTATAGCTCTAGTCATATATACCTACACATGTGTAAGTGCTTACATATTACTAGTGCTGCTTTTGAACATGATCATATGTCAAATGTTTCTCTATTCAAACTTTTTGTTTTATTAAGAAAACTTATAAAACATTTTTCCTTGTAAAAGGAAAGTTATTTGAAGTAAATATGTGAGTAATGCTTCCTTTATAAATCATTATTTCAGGCAAATATGTGAGTAATGCTTCCTTTATAAATCATTATTTCAGGCAAATATGTGAGTAACGCTTCCTTTATAAATCATTATTTCAGGCAAATATGTGAACAATGCTTCCTTTATAAATGATTATTTCAGGCAAATATGTGAGTAATGCTTCCTTTATAAATCATTATTTCAGGCAAATATGTGAGTAATGCTTAATTTATAAATCATTATTTCAGGCAAATATGTGAGTAACACTTCCTTTATAAATCATTATTTCAGGCAAATATGTGAGTAATGCTTCCTTTATAAATCATTATTTCAGGCAAATATGTGAGTAACGCTTCCTTTATAAATCATTATTTCAGGCAAATATGTGAGTAATGCTTCCTTTATAGATCATTATTTCAGGCAAATATGTGAGAAACGCTTCCTTTATAAATCATTATTTCAGGCAAATATGTGAGTAATGCTTCCTTTATAGATCATTATTTCAGGCAAATATGTGAGCAATGCTTCCTTTATAAATCATTATTTCAGGCAAATATGTGAGTAATGCTTTCTTTATAGATCATTATTTCAGGCAAATATGTGAACTATGCTTCCTTTATAAATCATTATTTCAGGCAAATATGTGAGCAATGCTTCCTTTATAAATCATTATTTCAGGCAAATATGTGAGCAATGCTTCCTTTATAAATCATTATTTCAGGCAAATATGTGAGTAATGCTTTCTTTATAGATCATTATTTCAGGCAAATATGTGAACTATGCTTCCTTTATAAATCATTATTTCAGGCAAATATGTGAGCAATGCTTCCTTCAACATTCATCTTCTTTCCTTCCTCATTTGCCTTTCAGCGTCGAGGGGAGATATAATTTGCGGTCTTTTGCTCTTGTGTTCACCTCTGCTGCTGTTATGTTTCCTAGTGCTTCTAATATTCCATCGACCCATCTTTTTCGTGGTCGACCCTTGGGTTTGGTGTTCTCACAACGTTTGTTGAAAGCTTGTTGTGTTGTGTTTTGTTCTTTCTGCCTTGTCACGTGGCCAAACCGTTTTATCTGTTGTTTCCTTATATATTCTATGGCTGGGGGCTATTCCTAGCTTTTTTCTCAGTTCTTCATTTCTGATCTTGTCTCTCAGACTGTTTCCTGTCATTTGTCTAACACATTTCATCTCTGTAGAGGTTATTTTTCTTATTGTTCTTGCATCTAGGGTCCAGGTCTGGCATTGGTAGCACAACGTTGGGATGAAAATTGTATTGTATAGTGCTCGTTTTGCCTCCAAAGTTATTTCCTTGTTGGACAATAGTGGAAATAACAATTATAGATCATTATTTCAGGCAAATATGTGAACAATGCATCCTTTATAAATCATTATTAGGGGTAAATTTGTGGATAATGCTTCCTTTACAATTCAATATTTGAGGTAAATATGTGGGTAATGCTTCCTTTACAAATCAATATTTGAGGTAAATATGTGGGTAATGCTTCCTTTACAAATCATTGATAAAATGATGAAGACTTATGGACCAACACCAAGGAGGTTAGTAAGTCACTGCCACAATACAAAATTTGTTACTTACCTGGGAGTACAAATGGACTGGCTGTTGGAACTTGAGGTAGACTTTTCCCAATCACCGCTATCACTCATTTTTGAGTCATCGTCATCAACTGACATCTGGGCAGGACTTGCTATTGGTTACATTGGAATAAAATATGTATAAATTCTATAAGACCATTAAAGTCATATTGACACATATACAATTCTATCACTGTTTTCTTCTTTATGCACCAAGTTTTCTTGGCTCCGGCAATCAGTATACAACCTTTTGACCTAATACTTCATGACTGTTATCAACACTACAACATTAATTGTCTAACCATTTTATGCATTTATTCCCCATGATTTTCACCTAATTACAACAAACAAAGATTATTTTCTGATAAGTGCCGAAAATCTTAGCTCTCTTTGTAGCATTATGTTCCTATGACTGACGGTTAGTAATGCCAGACAACACAAATGTTTGTTTCAATATCAAAGTGGAATTGCAGTTATACTTATGTGTATTTTGTAACATTTGTGGGTGAAGATGACCCAAGTTCACTACACCCTCTTCATTTTTTACAACAGATATTTTATGGAAGTAGTTATAGTTTGTGACACCACAAAAAAATACGAAATCTATAATTTACTTTTAAAAATTCTTAATCAAATTTATCCTATAAAAATGAATTCTAATTTATAGTAAACAAGCCAATAGAAAGAAATGTGAATACTAGCATTGTTATAAACAAATCAGATGAATTAAAAAGAGCTGGAATGAATGTAAGGAAGAAACTGGATCCATTCAATCAAAACACAATGCCCAAGAAAAATCTTTAAGATACCTTGGATAATAAAAAAGAGCAAAGAAGACATATTAAAAGATTTAAACATTATAAAGAACAGGCTTATAAACACCATTCTACAGAGGAAATTAAAATACTAAAATCCAATCAAAAGACACAGCAGCCTGGAAAGAACAATAATGGAAGGCATGGTTTCTGGACAACCCATCAGGGACAAATCAAAAATGAGGTGGTTTCAAGACATCAAGGATACCTTGAACATGACGACAAGAATTGGAAGATCTGGCTAGAGACAGAGATCCTTTCAGACAGACTGTGGTGAATGCAACGATCTGCAAAAGATATGTGACCTGATGATGATGGAATGAGTGAGGAAAAGAAATATTGATAATGTGAACAAAACAGATTATACATGGGTTTCAAGTGCAGTGAATCATACATACATGATCCACTTGGATCTCCTTTGAGAGCTTCAGCAGTCATCATCAACAAATGTCGAGGGGATTTCTTTGTTCCAAATGCAGTCAGAATGTTTTCAACAAATGCTCGACAGTCATCACGATCCACCCAAACTCTCTCACCAAGGGAGTCTTCAACAAAAACCTAAATATCACAACAGTATAAAATATGAACAATGGTTAACAAAATTAGCTTGGTAATGGTAAATGAATTTAAATATCTGGGAATAATGTTAACATCAGATGGTAGATGCACAACAGAGGTGAGATGTAGAATGGCTCAGGCAAAATCAGCTTTCCAAACAATGAGGAAGATACTGTACAATTCATTTTTGATAATAGAAACAAGGAAAAGAGTTCTCAAATGTTATGTAGAGCCAGTTTTAACATATGGATGTGAATCATGGACAATAGGACAACAGACAACAAAATCACTGGAGGCTGTAGAAATGTGATTTTACAGAAGAATGTTGAGAATACCATGGACAGCTAAGAAGTGTAATGAAAATGTTCTGAAAGACTCCAAAGAAAAAAGAGAGCTAATTTCCCAAATTAGGAAGAAACAGTCATCATTTTTTGGCCATGCAATGAGAAGGAAACAGCTGGAATATATTGTGAAAACTGGGAAAATTGAGGGACGAAGAGCTTGAGGGAAGCAAAGGGAAAAGTTACCAGACAGTTTAAGAGAATGGCTTGGCAGAAGGTCAACAACAGAAATAATAAATAACCACCGAGATAGAAAGTTGTGAAGAGACATGATCACCTACACCAGCAGGCATGGTACTTGATGATGATGAATGAAAATGTTACATTTTAACATTTCATTATTTCTGTTATGTATTTCTTGCTTTAATATTGCTGATGAGAATGATAAAATTGATGGATCCGTAAGAAGTGGCTGAAATCAGGATGGAGACTTTCTGCTAGAAAGAGGTAAATCATTAGTGAATTAAAATTTAACTATCTCCAGCATGAGAATGAAGGTTGCAACAGCTACTGCTGTTCTGGGGCAGCATTTAAAAGGCAGCAATAATGAGCAAACTCTAATACATAACAAGAAATACATTTGATGCTCTCTTCATTCATTAACATCTAAGCACAAATGACACAGTAGCAGAGGTTTTTTAAAAAAAATGAACAATGTGCAGAATAAATCTCTCTCTCTCTCTGCGATCAAGACTAAATCAGAGTAGGATTCCAGACTCTCTCATGAAGTCAGCTGTCTGTTTAAGTGAATCGATTACCCCATATAGTTTTTCTTCCAGGGAGGTGGGCGTGGACCACATGTGAAGTGGTCTTCTCAAGTCTGTGTACTGGGGGCAATCTTGTAGAACATGTTTTGTAGTCATATTGTCCAGTCAGAATAAATAACAAGATAAACAAAAATAGAAAATAATCTGTCTGAAATGAACTGTGTGTCAATCCTATAGAAAACAGAACAAGGTAAAAGGTAACACGCAAACATTAAGTGTCATTACCTCAAAAAATAAAATAAATGATAATTATTATTGACAATTTTCCCCTATAATAAATATTCATTTATGTGCTATTCACAGCTGTTTAGGTTAAAGTGCCATTTTAGTTCTAATCTTAGAAATGTTGCAGCATTTATGGATGTTCTAAAATGCTCTAAATCTATTACCCTCATTCTTAAAACTGATATTTTATTAGAATGGTTTCAATTTGTGACACAACACATAGAAAGTAAAATTGTTTAGCTAAAGTCAATCTATTTTTATTGAATGTTATTTTAGTGGTCACAATTTGTAACAAAAGGATCAAAATTTGGCAAATTTTAGAATTTAGAGGGAAGCAATATTCATTTTTTAAGTACAAAAGTTTTTTAATTTTAAGATACAGTTTTTTCTAATCACTTTTATTGTACAATAGAAGAATCATGTGCATTTTATCTTTCTGGAAAGACATAAATGAGCAAAAAATGCATCAATGACAAACATCTGTATATTACTTATACAATCTGAAAATACACTGACCAAACAAGGCAAGAAAATAACTATTGTGTTATTAGATTACAAACCTTGACAAAATTATCAGGCCAACTTTCTTCCTCTGAAAATGCATTCATGAGCACATTACAGGTCATCACAGACACTAATGGGTTTCCTTTAGCTTTGAAAGTGAGAGCTAATTCACGCTTTAGCAGTCCACAGAAAGCCTAATAAAAACACAAGATGTTCAGTTTCAACAAGAAGCATAAATAAGCTGCTTCAAAAGATTATCCCCAAGTAAATGTACTCATCAACAAAGTATTTAAATTGCTATTATCTTCCCAATAAAATCAAGGTTTGAGGTGTTTCCAGCATGCAATAACGTAATTATTTATATGTCCAAAACAGGTTTACAAAACACCATTAACCCTAGATTTTGACACCTTCATAAAAATTATGAACTCAAAATACAATTTGTTGGAATTCAACAGTTTGCCGGGGTAAACATTTCCCCCCTCCTATGCCTTCCTAATTATTGTTTCCGATGACCCGTGAGTGTTGGATCTGTTTCCTTTGATGTTAGATTAATTTTTTTCAAACACCACACGTGCTAAAAATTATGTAGCTGTCATAAAAATGAGGCTATTATTTTTTGTATAGATTTGGCAAATTTTCAAGAAATTCTCTTTTTTTCTTTCTTAGAATGGGGGAAATCTTTTTGATTGTTGGTGAGATATCAAACAAACCTTTGTAACACTGAATAGGCAGTGAACGATGCTAAGAGGAAGCCGAACATTTGGCTGGAATGTCAGACTGACATGTCAATAGACAACATAACACCTTCATAGCTACGGCGCCATGCAGTCAAATTTCAGGCCATAAATCAAACCTAAACCAGGAAATGATTACTGCATCCAATTCCTGTGTCTCTCCTTGTGTAAACACAAAGCTGTGTAGCAAAAGTTCAAAAAAATTACTATTTTCCAAACTCCAAATGTAACATTTAGTGTCCATAATTTTTACGAAGGTAACATAAAAACGTAACTCACTGATAGAGGTTCTAATCTGGGGTTAATGTTCCATAAAAATTATAATTTCATTGGGCAACTTCCTCTATAATTTATTTTCATTCAAATGTATCCAGATTTTGTTATATGAACTTGATTATTATCTTTTTGTTTATAAATGTTCTATTATTTAGTAACATTGAATTGTTGAACATATATTTGTGATACTAACTGCTACACATGTTTATTCCACTAGAGAAACATCACAAGCCATAATGTTCATAATAAAATATTGGCAGCAATCTAACTTATTCCAGACGTGTTTTTAAAACATTACTATCTTTTTAAGACATTGCTATCAAGTCCTGCTATGAATTTGCAAATATCAATTGTTAAATTATAGCTTTTTGAAAATTGTTTATTCATTAGCAATATCTAAAGTAATAGACTCATCACACAATTTCACAACATAGCAACAGTTTAGTTTAGTTGACATCCTTAAGTGCTCATAATTCCCCAGTATGGAGAATGATTACTCCAGTTCTGTGTTGTTATTCTTCTGTATCTTCCTGCAAAGCACTCCTTTCTGGCATCTCCAGTTTTATAACATGTAACTACATTACAATGCTGAAGAATACAGTCTGAACTTGTTTTCAGACAGACATGTTTCTCTTTAAAAAAAAAAAAAAAAAAAAAAAGTAATGAGCCCCATCACATTATGTGACGTATAGTGAATATAGTGTTAGTGACTATAATTTTTTTTACAGACCTTCGGCACATAATTTTTGGGGTAATGTGGTCAATATTACGCCTATGCTATTTTACTTTCCCAGAAAAAAAGCAGGTACCTATTTAAGGCTGGGTGAACCCGGAAGCCGTTAATCAGGATCAAACCTGACCTCTTGTCCTTTGTAGTCCAGTTACTAACCACTGAGCTATTGTGGCTCCCAACATGTTTCTTTGCTTAAGGAAAATTGTGTGCTTCATTCTTAACATATCCAGTTTGATAAATGTAATATCGGTACTTATTTGACACACCTCAATGACAATTTCTGAACAGAAGATAGATGGTTTGTTCTTTGAGAGATACATCAGAGTTAGGTACACAATCTGGTCAGGCTTGGATCTATTACTGCGAAGATGTCTGACGGCACCACAAAGAAGGGCCTCTATTCGTTCATCATTCATATCATCCTCTGCTGCCAGTATTGCCGGAAGAAGCTCTGTGGGCTCCACTGTTCAAAGACAAAATAAATTGAACAAGTCTGAAATGTTTTCACAAGATAAGAGATAAAAACAAGTTAAATTTAAACAATGAAATATTTATATCACTAGATAACACAGACACAGTCAGTATTTCTAGCTCTTTGTAACTATGAACAAAATCAGTATTCCTTGGCATTGGATAACTATTAGCACAATCAGTATTTCTTCACTCTGGATAACCATGAACACAATCAGCAGTTTTCTTGACACTAGAAAACTATGAACATAGACAGCATTAGTTTTGGTGCTGGGGAGCATGAGTCAGGCAATGCAATTTGGGGGCCTCGTAGCCTAGTTTGAAAAACCACCCAACTGGGCTACAGATGTTCAGACAAACCAGTATTTGATTCCCGATGGAAGCAGTGTGAGTTGTACTCATGGTGGGAAAAAAATCATCACACCCCCCCCCCCCCCCCCCTCCAAGTATTTCTTAAACCTGGTCAACACACAGACATAATCAATATTTTTTTACACTGAATAACTGCAGCAACAATCAACATTCTTTAAGCACAGAATGACATAGAGACAATCATTTATAAAACAACAAAAATTCAGCCATTAAAACTCTGCCTCACTCAGATACATATGACCTCTAACCTGTGATTGCAATCTCATCATACTGCTGGACTGTGCTGGAGGAAGACACTCCAAACAGACTTGATGAATCTCCATGAGTTCGACCAAGTGAGCCAAATGTTTGGCTGCTGATTTTAGGCTTTTTGGCCAAGCTGGATGATGACAGAGAAGGTCCAGGCGCATCTTTTTTTCGTCCTAAAAGTTGTGGACTTGTAGGTCTTTTTGCCTCAACATCAGCAGGTTTTGATTGCTTCCCAAGGGCAATGAAGTCACCAGGAGCAGTGGTCGGAACTAAAGTGAGAAATGAACAACAAAAGAAATTAAATGATCTCTTACCTTTACTTACTGAATACAAAATAATACACACAGTCATAGATGATAGAAGCTAGAATTGAACAGGCACCTCTTTTTATGGGCTGCCTATGGTCATGGGAAATTATAATCTCCAACACCATGTACTCAATATTCAACAACATAATGTATATTTAGTACTTTACTTACATGAATTGTTTGCTTGTTTTTTAATTAATTATTGAAAAATACAAAACAAATTAAAACAAAATATTGCAAGTCAGGTGGAAGACAACTCTGGGAATAATGTTTTCTTCTTCTTCTACCTTTTAGCTCTCTGTGGAGCATAGGTCTTCAACAAACATTTTCCAAGCTGTTGTTTCTTGCAATTCACTATATGACAGGATTATATATATGATATATGGATAGGATTTGAATAAATAAGCCCATTTTTTTGGTACACTTCTATTTAACCAACATTTTTAGCTGAAATTTGTATGAAAAACGGCTTCAGTTATTTTACATTTCATTGCAGAGCTGCATTTTCTGTCTTATCTGTAAATATTATGCCAAGTTGTTGATCTGTTTCACATCTCACTAACAGCAAAGAAGCAAATCAATTCATTTAAAACAAAATGCAGCAGAAAAATCCTTAAGATACCTTGGATAAAGAAAAAGAGCAATTAATACATATTAAAAGACTTAAAAATTAAAAGGAACAGGCTTATTATCACCATTCTACAATAGAAATTACAATAGTCATGTCACAAGACAAAAACAGGCTGAAAATAACAATATTGGTTCCATGACAGCACATCAGCAACAGACCAAGAAGCAGGTGGTTTCAAGACATCAAAAAGACCTTGAACATGACAGCCAAAGTTGAAAATCTGGCTAGAGACAGATACTTTTAGATGAGCTGTGGTAAATACAACATTCTGCAAAAGACACACGACCTGATAACGATCTCTTTCGCCAGTGTTACTTTATTTCTTTTATTCTGTTTTCTCATTTTGATATTTTTGTGGATTCTCTTTGAGTTCAATTTGTTTTATTGCTGTTTATTAATAGCAGTTACTCTCATACCACATTATTGCACTTTTACTTCTACCAATTTCTAGATTGATTCATATTTTATCTATTGTCATTTCAAGCTAAAGATGGCACATAGAGCAGAAATTCAACTCTCCATGTCCAATAATCTTTGCTAGTAAGTGTCAGCTGCACTCTGCCCATGCTGTGTTGTTCATCCAACTTTCTTGTTCTAGAAGAGCCCTTCAAGCTCGACAAAGGAGCTGATGCCTACTGTTGTTGCCTCTCGCTTTAGTGTTCTTTTTAGTGTTTGTCCAGGCTGGTTTCTTTTTCTTTTGCTCACTGTTTCTCATTTGAGAGCTTGTTTTGTGATTCTCTTATTCTCTCTTCTCATCACTTGGCTGATATATATCCACCTTATTTACTTGTTTATAAATAATAGTGTTGGATATGTAATAATTTCTCTTATATCTGCACTACTCTCACTAGTTTGAATCCATTCTATGATGTACAAAATATTTTCCCAAGACAATGCATTTATTTTATTTTCTATTGTTTTGGTTGTTTTACAGCGCTAACATGCATAAGTAAGGGTGAATAATATATTTAATTTGAAAATCCTAATCTTTTGCTTTTGTGCTTAGAAGTTTTGATTTCCATATTTTATCAGATTTCTGAAAGTCATTGCTGCCTTTACAGTTCTGATTCTAATTTCTTTCTTTTTTTTTCTCTAATTTTTCCCCTTTATCTATGCAACTTAAGAGATATATCAGGTTGTCTACTTCTTTCACTGATTTTTCTTCCAGATTAATTTTTTTCTTCTAGACAAATATGGTTTTTTCATCCCATTCATTTTTTCAATATCATATTTTGTTGGTTGATTTTAAGTTCTATTCTGCTGGCCACTGATAACAGGATATTGTTAGCTCTTGACACCACCAAAATGTGAAAGAAGCATTCGTAGCCTCTCATTCACCAGGTGCTGTGGTTACTGAATGACAGGATCATCTCTGTGACTCTAGTTGGCCTCAATTCGATATCACTGCACTACTGCGTCCATGATTTCACTTACAAATGGTTCCCCCGTTGGCATAAAGTTTTAATTGGGTGTGATAGTTCCCGGCGATATAATTGGGCAGGGAAGAGGTAAGCCCCTATAGATGCAGGACCAGAGTCCACTGGCATGAGGTATATGCCGTGGTCCTCAAACACTCACCCTCACTCTCTCTTAGTGAGTGTCTTTTTCTTCCGTCTTTATACTAGCTCTACAGAACCCCCTGTGGACAGGGTGGAGTTTGCAATTCCTAAATTGCTTTGAGACCCCCTACCAGCACACACAGAAGACTGACACTTTCATCTTCATGAGAAGACCACCATGCACTATCTCTAACAGGCCTGTGGTATATCGCACAAACACTACTGGCCCAGGACGTGATGATCCTCTGTCGGTACAAATAGCCTAGATATGATACCTGTGGAAGAGCGGAGCATGTGCTAGTAGACTCCACGGCCTGGAGGAATGAACACATGGATGGCCATTGCATAGGCAAAGGTAGAGCCACAGTGTGCAATGGTGGGAAGTTGCGAGACGAAGTGGCCGCAAATTTCATCCAGGATGGGAAGATAGTTCACAGGTCCCCTTTAGATTGACAATGCAATGTACACAAATACAAATATATTTTTCAGGATCCTTAACAACATGGCAGGACATTTGTTTTTTCTTACATTACTGATAAGAACTATCATCTTCATAAATTAAAGTCCACTAATTGATATTAATGCATCCATTGATTTAATGCCTTAGTTACTTGTACATAATTTTTACAGATTATTATTTATTGTTAATAGTAGCCATCAACCAATAATTTCTGTGACAATTTTTCTGTTTCACTTTTAAAGTAACTTAATCTTACTACACTATCACTGTTATTGGGTGTTAGCATGACAACAACATCTTGAACAATATCTAATATCAAATCAATACATTTTCAATTTGACTTACCTCTCTTTTTTCTACCAAGAATTGACTTCTGTCGTTCCATATTTAATAATTATCAATTGAGAAGTTTTTGGAAGTAAAACTAATCTTATAATGCACTTGTCTAAAATCCAGAACAGAAGAGAGTGAAGGAGAAAGAAGCATCTCTCAACTGCTAATAAAAGAAGTAAAAAAAAAGTTTTAAAATTCTTGAAAAAGTATACTAAAACAGTAAATGAGTAAAATTAACATAAAACATATATGATTATGTAAATAGTAAATAATTTTAATTAAATATTGCTTAGTTTAGACAAATTCCTACAGTCCAGTTGAGTTCCATCTACATAGATTTACTTACTAAAACTTTATTAAATGAATATTATAGAGTAGTTCTTAACTACAGAGTACACTGTACTGTGTGTTTTCTGTTCTACTACTACTGACTACACAGTACAGAAGTTTTTTTAGTTTAAGACTTTAAGTTTTAAGTAAGAATAACAATAAAACAAACATATTATTAATTAGTATAGTATTGTCAAGTCAATCTCTCTCTAGAATGATCAAACTGATTAAAATTTATTAAACAATTGATATGTAACAATGCGTTATCGTTATTGTGTATTTGAGTCAATGTCTGAAAAATATATAAATTAATTTAATTTTTAATGACAATGATGGGATTATAATATATTATATATTATTCTTTCTTCTTTTGACAAAAAGTAGTTAATACAAAACATAAAACAATATCTGAAATTACTAATTCAATCATGTGCACTAGTTTACTTAGGTAACTTTTACTTTGATTAGGAGGTTTGTTGTTACATATTATACATACTGTTGTTAGTGTAACTGTTAAGTGACAGTCACAGTTGAGTGTCACTTTTCTTTATTTACTTTTACTTGACTGTTGACTTTACTTTAAACTTAAGACTTTAATTAATATAATACTTGTAAATACTTGCATAACAAATCAATTATCATTTTAATCATGTATTAACTCACCGTACCATCATAATTAGCAGGATATATTATTCGTCATAGTTGATGATCATAGTGATAATTAAATAAATATCATTAAAATAATATGAAAATGATGTCACAGATGCAAACTTAAAATACTTTCTCAGTAGTTAAGTTAAGTTAAGAATTAAGCAACGTTGAGTGAATTTATTTGAATTGAGTAGCCTAGAAGGCACGTAAAAGCGACCGTAACAGTTACTAAATATCAGTCAATAATCATAATGGAACCAACATATTTTGATTATTGCCAAAACTGCGATAGATCGGATATTATAAACAAACTAAACAACACAGAGCAGACACAAGTCGACGGTTTCTTCAAAACCATTCCTGGGTATTTTAAAAATTAGCACTTCCCGATACGTTCAACAAAACAAACAATTTATTACATGTATTATGTGCAGTCTCCTCATAGAAGGTTGACTACTTTGGAGCATCATTTCACTATATGTATCTTGTCTTGATAATTTACCCTGTCATAGCTTTTTTTTCTAATACCCATCTCTTGTTGCCCGTCTACTTTAGTTCTACCTTGTTTGCCTTGCATTTTCCTCTCCATAATGAATGACTATCAGTAAGTTAATGTGAGTGTCTGTTATTTAAATATTGAATGTGATCTCATCACCAGAAATAAGTGAGGAACAATGTGGATTTATGGAAGGAAAAGGCACCAATAATGCAATATACATCTTAAGAACATTGATAGAAAGATCTATAGAGGTAAAGAAAGATCTATATATGTGCTTTATAGACTACACGAAAGCATTTGACAAAGTAAAGCATGTGGAAATAATCAATATCCTGGAGAAATTAAACATTGATGTCAAGGATCTGCGAATCATAAAAAAACATGTACTGGCAACAAACAGCAGCTATACGAATTAACAACCAAACAGGACAATTCCAATATACATGTATAAAACAAGGAGTCAGACAAGGCTGTGTTCTGTCGCCGGATTTGTTTTCACTTTACAGCGAATATATTATGAGATCAATAGTAGACAAAAAGGAATTGAAGTCAACGGTCACAACATAAATAATTTGCGATATGCGGATGACACAGTCTTAATAGCAGGGACAGAGAATGAACTACAAGAAATGATAGACATAATAGTAAAAGAAAGCATGAAGAAAGGTCTCAGTCTGAATAGTAAGTAATGGTTATATCGAAGAAACAATCACCACCATCATGCAGTATAAAAATAAACGAGACAAATCTGAAACAAGTGCAACGTTTGAAATATTTTGGCACAATAATAACATCAGATGGGAGATGCACCACAGAAATAAAAAGCAGAATAGCTCAGGCCAAAATAGCATTTCAGAAAGTGAAAAATATCTTATGCAACAAATCTATGTCAATAAAAATGAGAAAGAGAGTTCATCGATGCTATATAGAACCAATTCTGACCTATGGAAGCGAATCATGGACAGTAGACAAACAAATGAAAAGACGATTAGAGGCCACAGAGATGGGATTTCTCAGAAGAATGTTGAAAGTTGCCTGGACAGCTAAAATGACCAATGAGGAAGTTCTCAAAGAGGCCAACACAAAAAGGGAGCTCTTAAAAAGCATAAGAAAGAAGCAATCAACATTTTTCGGGCACATCATGAAAAGAGGAAAGTTGGAATACTTGGTTACAACTGGCAAAACAAAAGGAAAGAGAGATCGCGGGCGACAAAGAGAGAAAATACTGGATAGCTTGGTGTCATGGCATGGAAAACAGTCAACAACAGAACTGATACGATGCACTGTAGATAGAAGACTGTGGAGGGACATGATCACCTACGCCAACCGGTATGGCACATGATGATGATCTCATCGCCATCATTGAGTGCCTTCTCCGCAACGAAGGTTGACTACCATGGAGCGCCATTCTGTTCTGTCTCTTGCTTTGATGGTGCAGGTTGTCATATGCTGATTTGTCCATCAATCTGTTTTGTTTGCTCCCAGCATAGATTACAGATTAGTTGTATGTCTATGTCATCTAGATGTATCTCTTTTAGGCATTCTATAAGTTGTTTGTAATGTACTCTATCAAAAGCTTTGGTGTAGTCTACAAAGCAGGCATATATTGGTTTGTTTACTTCTGTGTATTTTTCGATTAATGTTCTCATGCAGAATATGGCTTCTTTTGTTCCGCTATTTTTCCTAAATCCAAATTGCTGCTCATTTAATTCAGTATTAATTTTATTCTGAATCCGTCCTTGTATAACTTTTAGCAAGATTTTTGTAACATGGCTCATTAGGCTTATTGTTCTAAAGTCACTACATTCAACTGCACAACTCTTTTTAGGCAATGCAATGAAAGTTGATGTTTTTAGTTCATTTGGTATGTATCCTGTGTGGTATATGTCGTTGCATATGTCTGTAATCTCTTCAATGCCAAAATCTTCTAGTGTCTGTATCATCTCTATCTGTATGCTGTCAGGTCCTGCTGCTTTTCCATTTTTCATTATTTTTTATAGCTTTTTCCACCTCAGATTTTAAGATTGTATAGCCTGATGTACATTTTATAACTGGTTTCTTGTCCCTTTGATCCTGAAATAGTTCTGTTATATATTCCTGCCATCTATCTATAATATCCTTATTGTCTGTTAGCATTTTTCCTTTTTGTCTGCAATGCATTCACCTTCTGTGGCTTTTTTATTTTTATTAGTCATTCTCTTTATTTCTGTGTGCGTTCCTCTTAAGTCTTGTTTGCTTTCCATAGTTTTTATTTCTACACATTTTTAGCTGAGCCAGTCTTCTTTTGCCTTTTTGCACATTTTGCGTATCTCATTATCTATTTTATTGTATTGGGCAGTGTTCTTCGCTTGTCTCCTTTCTTCCATTTTTTTCTAAGATGGTGTTAGTTATCCATTTTTGTTTTTGTTCTTTTCTCTTTTGGGTAAGGTGTCGCAGGTTTCTTGTATGCCTTTCTTTATGCATTGCCATTTGGTTGTTACTTTTTCATCAGAATTTTCTCTTCCGTATTGTTCAATTCCTTCTTCTAGCATCTTCAGGTATGTGTTCTTTACTTGTATTGTATAGGTATCTTTAATATCTTTTTTATTAAAGCTGTTATATCTAGTGTATTTGTTGATGAATTAGACCTTTGCTTGTTTTTTCTTTAGTTTGATTTTCATTTTAATCATTACAGGATTGTGATCTGAATTACTATCTGCTCCTGGGTAGCTTTTGGCTTTCTTTACGCTGTCACGGAACCTTTCTTTTATCATTATGTAATCTATTTGATTCCTCTTCTTATCTCCAGGGCTTTTCCATGTGTATAGTTTCCTTTTCTCTTGCTCCACCACGCCTGTATACTGAGTGATTCGATGAGCATGATAAGAAAAGTGAAGGCGGGCTCTGTACGTATGCAATGGGTAGAGTCATTGCAGAAGTGAAAAACACGTAGGGTCACCTTTATCTACGTCCCAGGACATGCGGGAGTACGGGAAATGAAAGAGCGGACAGGTTGACTAGCTGCGCTATTGTTGAGAACGGCAACCAATGGATCGGGCGGACATCATCAATACCCTCCGAGATATGGAAAGGGCACATGACTTCGACAACCATGAGTTCACGTGACTCCTTCGGATGAAAGAGAAGGGAATTAAGATGGGCGGAGCCAGAGAAACTTAATGGGCGTGTCAGAGGATCTATTAACTAACACAGAACTGGAGTCGTCAGAACACTGCGGGACTTGCTGAGGAGAGGATCTGAGCACCTATGGGCATGTTTGGAGTGCAGTGATGATGATCCGCAAATAACTCAAGTTTTCTTCAAAAGAGGGAAATTAAGATTTCGTTTTACGTTCCTTTTCCCAAATTGCTTTAATTAATTAATTTTGTCTGTCATTTTTAATTGAAAAAGAAAAGATAATTAAATCTCTGTATGCTTTCAGGGATCCGCAGTGAGAACACTACACCTAGTCCGTCCCCCCCCCCTCCCCGAAATAAGAACCGCTGGGCTAGTTTCTTTCTATAGATCTAGAGCAACCGTCGTATAGTGGGTGTGCTTGTTAAATTTTGACTCACTGACCCAGACTCAGACGACCAGCTACCTGCCAATGACCAAATTCAGCCCCAGCGCTGTCTGGTGTCTTGCCCTTGGAATGAGAAATAGTCCAGGTCTAGATCACGAACAAAACGAATCAATGTTTCCCGGTGTCCACTGTCGGTTGGTAGACCGTCCAAAAATGTGTTCATTTGCCTTCGTATAACACATTTATTAGATTTAATCAAGCTTTACCCGTATTCCTGTATTGTTTTCATGTCAGATACATGATTAACACACTTACCTTGTGGACTGAACATGTGTCAAAGGGTACCATATATATTCTGTCTATTATGTTCTGTATTTTTGTATGTGCGTAACTGCGTGCGCGCGAGTGTGCTCTCTATAGAGCGTAAACTCTAATACACGCGTCTGTTTATTATTTATGTTTTGCTCGACCCCTGACTCTCATGTAATAAATATGTAATTATTGTTTCTGCTGGGGATCAAGAGATTCCCTCGAGTTATTTCGTTGCCTTTTGATGTGCACCACAAACATCCCAGTCTGTTCGCTTGGCATATTCATGATTACAGAAATTTAGCAAAATAATTGCGTTGATAATTGACAGATCAGCAGCAACCAAATCTCCAGCCTTTCTCGCTGAGCTTTTAATGAACGAGTCCTGAGTAGAGTCACCCACTCCTTAACTTCCTGAGCTTTTAATGAACTAGTCCTGAGTAGAGTCACCCACTCCTTACCTTCCTGAGCTTTTAATGAACGAGTCCTGAGTAGAGTCACCCACTCCTTACCTTCCTGAGCTTTTAATGAACGAGTCCTGAGTAGAGTCACCCACTCCTTACCTTCCTGAGCTTTTAATGAACGAGTCCTGAGTAGAGTCACCCACTCCTTACCTTCCTGAGCTTTTAATGAACGAGTCCTGAGTAGAGTCACCCACTCCTTACCTTCCTGAGCTTTTAATGAACGAGTCCTGAGTAGAGTCACCCACTCCTTACCTTCCTGAGCTTTTAATGAACGAGTCCTGAGTAGAGTCACCCACTCCTTACCTTCCTGAGCTTTCAATGAACGAGTCCTGAGTAGAGTCACCCACTCATTACCTTCCTGAACTTTTAATGAACGAGTCCTGAGTAGAGTCACTCACTCCTTACCTTCCTGAACTTTTAATGAGCGAGTCCTGAGTAGAGTCACCCACTCCTTACCTTCCTGAACCGACCCAAAAACATTATTCCTAGGAATGGGGTGGGTGGGTGATTGGTGGGCGAGTGATATAAGTTAACACACATCAGCTGACACACTTACCTAAGCACTGTTTTGGATGGTAACCAAAAAGTAAAGTGCCCCGTCACACCACGTGGCTTATATGGATTTTGGTGTTAGTGACCATAATTTTTACAGACCTTAGGTACATCATTTCTAGGGTAATGGGGTCGGTATTACTTCCGTGCCGCTTTACTTTCCCAGGAAAAAAAATCCGGTACCCATTAAAGGCTGGGTGAACCTGGAAGCCGTCGATCAGGATCGAACCCACCCGACCTCTTGTCCTTTATAATCCAGTTCACTAACCACTGAGCTATCGCGGCCCCGTTTTGAATGGTGTAGATCTATTAATGGCGTAGACTCCTATTACTGTGCAAGCTAAATTGTTTCTTTATACTTCAACAACTTTAGACTGATTTTTTTTTTACACTTTAAAACAAATTGTCGTCACTGCAAGTGGGACATTCCCATATCTGGTTCACCCCCCCCCCCTTTTTTTTTCCTTCCAGCTACCAGCAAAGTGTTCACCCTGGTTGTTCATACTGTTCTATTAAACATGTTGCGATTTCAACAAATGAGTCCAGCTGACTATCTTTCTTTACGACACATAGTACCATTGCTGGTGTATGTCGGGGTGGGGAGGGGGGGGGCAACGATAGAACCCGAGGGATAAAGGCCGCTTGGTCAAGCAGTTGCCACGACGTGTGATCTTATTTCACCCGCGATAGAAAAAATCCTCTCTGTCTACCGCGGGCTTCGAACACCGTACGCAAGCTTTTCAGCTAGAGGAACAGTGGTTTTCGCCGCACGGCCACGCGCACCTCATCCAGCTGACGATGAACAAAACTCCAGGTTGCTGTAGTAGTCGTCGCCATTCCTTTTTGCAATATAAATACTTGTCTATCTGTTGAGGTTTATAAGTTACACATTTTAATATTTCCTATTTGGATTGAATGTGTCACCCAAGTGCTAATTAAATTGTTGTTTTAGCTTTCTTCTAGTGGACAGTGACCCAAAGTTACACAGGATTCCACGAAGTTAGCAATAAGGAGAGTTAAGAAGAAGACTACATATAATAAGGATAATAGCATACGAAGACTATATATAATAAGGATAATAGCATACGAAGACTATATATAATAAGGATAATAGCATACGAAGACTATATATAATAAGGATAATAGCATAAGAAGACTATATATAATAAGGATAATAGCATAAGAAGACTATATATGATAAGGATAATAGCTTAAGACTATATATAATAAGGATAATAGCATAAGAAGACTATATATGATAAGGATAATAGCTTAAGACTATATATAATAAGGATAATAGCATAAGAAGATTATATAAAATAAGGATAATAGCTTAAGAAGAGTACATTATAAGGATGCTTGCTTGCGTTCACCCGATGACTAAAGTATTCTAGAGTGTTCGTAAACTATAGAATTCCTCTTCATCATCAGCCCTTAAAAGGGCATTAAGTGGGTGTGTCTGCGTTGTGCTGTGGTTCGCTGTATAACTGTTATATTTGCGCCTTTCGGCCCAACACATCCGACTTCAGCACGACATTTTTGAGTACCGGGTTGTCTTCCCTCTTCGATCCCTACTCGCTTGGCCAGACTATATTATAAGGATAAATAAATATAATAAGGATAATACTGTATAATAAGGATAAGTGATACTACCACTACTACCACTACTACAACTACTACCATGCCACAACCACTACTGCTACTACTACAACAACTACTACTACCGCCACCACCACTATTACTACTGCTACTACTACCACTACTACAACAACTACTACTACCGCCACTATTACTACTGCTACTACTAATACTACTACTACTACTACCACTACTACCACTACTACAACAACTACTACTACCGCCACCACCACTACTACCCCTACTGCTACTACTACTACCACTACTACCACTACTACAACAACTACTACCACCGCCACCACCACTACCACCACTACTAATACTACTACTACCACTACTACAACAACTACTACTACATCCACCACCACTACTGCTACTGCTACTACTACTACCACTACTACAACAACTACTACTACCGCCACCACCACTACCCCTACTGCTACTACTACTACCACTACCACTACTACAACAACTACTACCACCGCCACCACCACTACTACTACTACTACTACTACCACTACTACAACAACTACTACTACCTCCACCACCACTACTACTACTACTACTACTGTTAATAATGCGGCGTGGTTACATACGTTTATGGGACTGCTTTCCGTAACAACTTAATGTCACCCAAATCGCGATGCTGATATTATAATAATAATTTATATTAGTTTTTTTTCTATTACCGTGCTCTTTACGATACTATTTTTTTCTATTTCATAATTTAGGATGAGTCAGTAATTTGATTCTCAGGTTACAGGATGTCCTAAAAATCAACAAATGAAATTGCACTTTCTGTACACAGACTACCGATAGCGTGTTGGTAAACGTGCTGTATGTGTCTAATAAATACTGCACATTCTTGTTGAATCTAGCTGGTTAAAGCTTGGTTCATTGACAACAAAGTTGTATAAAGTAGCGAATCATAGGAGGTGGAGCTATGTTTACAGCACTGGGTAAAAAAAAAATACAAATAATCAACAACAGAAGAAAAAAAACAAAGAACAATATATGGTCCGAAGCAGGATCGAACCCGTACTGCTTGGCACATCGCCTTGCCACGAGAAGCCAAACGCTAGGGAACCTGGACAATTCAGTTAACTAATAGAAATTAGAGGGAGCCGCGATAGCTCAGTGGTTAGTGAACTAGACTACAAGGGACAGGGGTGGGGTTCGATCCCAACCGACGGCTTCCGGGTTCACCCAGCCTTAAATGGGTACCGGATTTTTTTTCTGGGAAAGTAAAGCAGCACGGCCGTAATACCGACCACATTACCCCAAAAATCAAATGCTGAAGGTCTGTAAAATATAGGGTCACTAACATCATATTTCCCTATACGCCACTTGGCGTGACGGGCTACTTTACTTTTACTTTTTATAGAAATTAGACAAAGAAAAAGACATCACCTCAGTGCAAAATAAAGACAAGTGGAACACTATTAAAACAGGTAAATGAATTTAAATATTTGGGAACTTTGTTAACCTCAGACGGAAGATGTACAAAAGAGGTGAGATGCAGAATGGCTCAGGCAAAAGCAGCTTTCTAAAAAAATGAGGAAGATACTATGCAATTAATTTTTGACAATAGAAACAAGAAAAAGAGTTCTTAAATGTTATGTAGAGCCAGTCTTAACATATGGATGCGAATCATGGACAATAGGACAACAGACAAGAAAATCACTGTAGTCTGTAGAGATGTGGTTTTACAGAAGAATGTTGAGAGTACCACGGACAGCTAAGAAGAGTAATGAAAACGTTCTGAAAGAGGTCAAAGCAAAAAGAGAACTAATTTCCAGTATTAGGAAGAGACAATCATAAATTTTGGCCATGTAATGAGAAGAGAACAACTGGAATATATTGTAACAACTGGAAAAATTGAGGGACGAGATAGAGGGAAGCAAAGAGAAAAAATAACAGAAAGCTTAAGAGAATGGCTTGGCAGAAGGTCAACAACAGAAATGATAAATAGCTGCTGAGATCGAAAATTGTGGAGAGACATGATCACCTACGCCAGTAGGCACAGTACATGATGATGAATAGAAATTAGCTATTATTGGTGATATGTTTCAGTCAGGTGTTCTCTATTCGTGCTGTTTCGTCCAATATTTGTCTCCATGTGTATAGTAATTTCAACGGTTAAGAGCACACGCTGCAAGGTTTGTGGCTTAAAACTATTAATTTAAAAGACTTCACAACATGGTACCAGTAGACCAGTCGTATTTCACGGGTCTGCTATTTCATGTTTTAAAATTAGAGTTCAGTACAGCAGGACGTCGACGCCTGAATCCCAGGCGGGTCCACTCCCCTAGAGTGTCAAGAAGCTGACGAGCCGAACAACTTGATGGAATGGGACCGCTTCTGTTTATCAGATTGCCTCCTGCTGCGAAGCTTTGTATAAAGACTTTGCTATTAATTTTTATTATCAGATTTAATTAAAGAAATAATGATTCTATACCCACACATGACATCGAACATATCAAATGGAACTCAACGATAACAACTACACACCACCACTAAATAAGAACAAAGAGCCGTTTAAAATATTTTAATTATCCTTCTATTACAATTTTTTTTTAAATGGTTGACGGGCTAAATTTTGAAGAACAATAATGAATAATAGAGAAAGATACGAAACAAATCAAATAAGAAAATACAGAAAAAGTATGTTAACCATTTTTTCCTTCCGCTTATCTCAAAATATGAAATATAGGATAAAATACAGACACAAAAGATACACCATTTGGGCTGGTTAACTATTTCAGGCCTACCTTCTTTTATATTGCGATTTAAATAAATATTTCATGTGATTTGATCACAGTAGTGACATGTACCAAGAAAATAACACGCATCATCTAGTAACACATTATAAACAGTTTTGTTTTCTTTATGTGGGGTGCGACTTAGAAGTCCTGGCTGGCTTTCATTATCCTATATAAATGTAAAGGGACGAGAAAAATGGCTAGCTGGACAATTTGAAAACGAACGTCAACGACGTCTACCGGGATGTCACGCTGATAACGACACCTGTTGGCGAATCCCAGTGTTATAGTCGGCTGGGTCTGCACGTCCCGACAGGAAACAACGCTTTTTGACTGAGATGGTGTAACACATCTGAAGTGGGACTTTTAGGTTCCGTCAAGGCTGAAAGGGTGGAGTCTAACATGCTACATGCAGGGCATTACCATCGCATACACGTCGTCATGATAAATGTTGTATGGGAATGGTCGTAGAGAGAAGTGTTCTTACCACTCATACAACTCTATTGTCTTGTAGACAAAGGGCTTGGCTTGAAATTAAGGGAGGAATGAAACATTATGTGCAAGCAAAGTCACATAGAGAAAAGACAAAGTGAACTAAGCAAACATTATGTGTAAGAAAAGTCACATAGAGAAAAGACAAAGTGAACTAAGCAAACAGTATGTGCAAATGAAGTCACATAGAGAAAGGATAAAGCGAACTAAGCAAGCATTATGTGCAAGCGAAGTCACACAGAGAAGGGACAAAGTGAACTAAGTAATCATTATGTGCAGGCGAAGTCACATAGAGAAGGGACAAAGTGAACTAAGTAATCATTATGTGCAGGCGAAGTCACATAGAGAAGGGACAAAGTAAACTAAGTAATCATTATGTGCAGGCGAAGTCACATAGAGAAGGGACAAAGTGAACTAAGTAATCATTATGTGCAGGCGAAGTCACATAGAGAAGGGACAAAGTAAACTAAGTAATCATTATGTACAACGGAAGTCACATAGAGAAGGGGCAGAGTGAACTGAACAAACATAATGTACAGGCGAAGTCACATAGAGAAGGGACAAAGTAAACTGAGCAAACATTATGTGCAAGCGAAATCACATAGAGAAGGGTCAAAGCGAACTAAGCAAACAATATGTACAACGGAAGTCACATAGAGAAGGGACAAAGTAAACTGAGCAAACATAATGTACAACGGAAGTCACATAGAGAAGGGACAAAGTGAACTGAGCAAACATAATGTACAACGGAAGTCACATAGAGAAGGGACAAAGTGAACTGAGCAAACATAATGTACAACGGAAGTCACATAGAGAAGGGACAAAGTGAACTGAGCAAACATTATGTACAACGGAAGTCACATAGAGAAGGGACAAAGTAAACTGAGCAAACATTATGTACAACGGAAGTCACATAGAGAAGGGACAAAGTAAACTGATCAAACATTATGTACAACGGAAGTCACATAGAGAAGGGACAAAGTGAACTGAGCAAACATTATGTACAACGGAAGTCACATAGAGAAGGACAAAGTAAACTGAGCAAACATTATGTACAACGGAAGTCACATAGAGAAGGGACAAAGTAAACTGATCAAACATTATGTACAACGGAAGTCACATAGAGAAGGGACAAAGTGAAATGAACAAACATAATGTACAGGCGAAGTCACATAGAGAAGGGACAAAGCGAACTGAACAAACATAATGTACAACGGAAGTCACATAGAGAAGGGACAAAGTAAACTGAGCAAACATTATGTACAACGGAAGTCACATAGAGAAGGGACAAAGTGAACTGAGCAAACATAATGTACAACGGAAGTCACATAGAGAAGGGACAAAGTGAACTGAGCAAACATTATGTACAACGGAAGTCACATAGAGAAGGGACAAAGTAAACTGAGCAAACATTATGTACAACGGAAGCCACATAGAGAAGGGACAAAGTGAACTGAGCAAACATTATGTACAACGGAAGTCACATAGAGAAGGGACAAAGTACACTGAACACACATTATGTACAACGGAAGTCACATAGAGAAGGGACAAAGTAAACTGAGCAAAGAGCCAATGGTGGGGTGTGCTAAACACTCCAAGGTATGGTGACAGCTTTACAAATAAAGAACACAACACAATACTGACGTTTCGGCCTGTGGCCTTCTTCAGAATACATGGACAACGACAACAAGCGGTGAAGCACAATTACTACATGTTAGATGATAAAGTGGAGGGCGAGGAAAGTAGGATGCAAAAATAAGAAAAGAGAGAAATGAATTTTACATGATGAGAGGTATGATGGGCGTCAAAATATATAAAATAGAAAAAGAGAGAGAAAAATGTATAATAAATTGTACTTAGCTGAGCTCAGAGCAGGGAGCAGGAAAACTGTAATCCGTGCTGAAACCAGTCGGAATGACTAAATGACTAAAAGCGCAGAGAACGTGTATAGAAAGCAACACGTGACAAAGACAGGTCAGTAAAGAGGGCAAAAAGGATCAAATTTCGGGAAAACCAAAAAGGGGGGGGGGGGGAAAAGGGGGCATAGACGAGGATACTCCTGGGACACAACAAGCAATACATATAAATCACTCAACAATGGAAGTGAGAGATCACGCGAGAGGTTAAGAGAAAGAAATAGAATGACACGACAAAGTAGTAAACTAGGCAGTGGGTGAGAGAGATGGACTCTACAGAATGGATGGCCTCGAACTGAACGAGTTGAGAGGTAGGTCAACGAAAGGAAGGATTGGATACTGGAGGAAGAGATACGGTGAGGAAGAATAATAAAGCGGTATAATGAGAAGGGCGATAGAGGGGTGGTCCGGAGGAAGTTAGTCTATCGGGAGGTAGGGAAGTATTGGAGGAGGAGGTATGGAGAGGAGGGATAAGAAGCAGGTATGTGAAAACTGGATAGGGGGAGAGGCGGTAGGTAAGAAGTGAATGGAAAAAGAGAAAGTCTGGAAGAAGTGGAGCAATAGGGGATGGTGTGCAAGAGGTATGAACCATAGGAGGTAAAGAAGTAGGGAAATGATAGAACAAAGGGGGGAATGAAAGTGGGCATCAGGATAAGGGGATACTGGAATAGTAGGTATAGATGAGTAGTGACTACAAGTTAATAGAGAGGAGAGGGGTGAGCTAGGAGTAGATCAGCAGAGGGGTGGTAGAAGGACGAGGGACAATAGAGGTGGGCAGAGAGATCGTACGTACAGTCCAGGTGGAGAGGTGATATAGTGATAAAGAGGTAAAGGACATGAAGATAGTCAGAAGAGAAAAAGGTGTAGGGAGAGGGGGGGGGGTTTAGGAGGAAGAAGGCAAGATGGGGGTTACTCAAAGAGGATATGAAAAGCAGGGATGGACGAGGAGTAGAGGACCCAAGAAGAGAAATAGGAAGAGAGGTCCATAGGTAGGAGGATGGAGTCGGAGGCAGGAGGGTCCTCAGAGGGACAGGGATACATTGATGCCACGAGGGTGAGGCAGCCCCAACGAGCGATCAGACGGTGCTCAAGAGTGAGCCGACTGTGGTGATCAGAGGAGCATGATACTAGGCCAGTTACCAAGACATCAGTCTTACCTCGATGGCCCCTCGAGTTAAAGTGGGCTGCTACAGGAGTGTCCGCTTCTTGGGTGATGTCATTCAAGTGTTCACGGCACCTATCGCCGATTCTGCGACCAGACTGACCGATGTAGGTCAACTTGCATCGCTTACAGATGATGGCATAAATGATGTTCCGCGATGTGCAAGTGAATCCCTCTCTGATCTCGAAAGGACCATTAGGGAAGAGTACAGTGTCGGTCTGGAGAACGTGGTCACAAGTTTTACATACTCTCCGGTTGCAGCGGATAGTGCCTCGATGGCTGAAGTGGTCAGCAGGAAGACGGCCCCTGACAAGAAAGTCTCGGAGGTTCCGGTCACGTCTAAAGGCCACTAGTGGTGGGTCAGGGAAGAGCAGACGAGTAGTAGGGTAGCAAGGAGCCAATGGTGGGGTGTGCTAAACACTCCAAGGTATGGTGACAGCTTTACAAATAAAGAACACAACACAATACTGACGTTTCGGCCTGTGGCCTTCTCAGAATACATGGACAACGACAACAAGCGGTGAAGCACAATTACTACATGTTAGATGATAAAGTGGAGGGCGAGGAAAAAATTCCTCGCCCTCCACTTTATCGCCCTCCACTTCCTCGCCCTCCACTTTATCATCTAACATGTAGTAATTGTGCTTCACCGCTTGTTGTCGTTGTCCATGTATTCTGAAGAAGGCCACAGGCCGAAACGTCAGTATTGTGTTGTGTTCTTTATTTGTAAAGCTGTCACCATACCTTGGAGTGTTTAGCACACCCCACCATTGGCTCCTTGCTACCAGCTTTACCGCAGCATTGCAATTATTTGCCTGTTCCCTAAACTGAGCAAACATTATGTACAACGGAAGTCACATAGAGAAGGGACAAAGTAAACTGAGCAAACATTATGTACAACGGAAGTCACATAGAGAAGGGACAAAGTAAACGATCACCAAATATTCTGTGCAAGCGAAGTCAAAAAGAACTATGTGAACTGAACAAATATTATGTGCAAGCAAAGTAACATATGTTAAAAACTAAAGTTAAAAGGTAAACTCAACGCCTTGCTAGGCGTATGGAGGATATGGTGTTAGTGACCATATGTTTCTATGATCACGGCACATTTTTGAGCGATGTGGTTAGTATCACGCCAGGCCGCCTTTGATTTCAAGAAAAATCTTTGGTATCCTATTTTTAGAGGCTGGGCGAACCTTGTGGGCATGAAACAAATTCCGCCACTTCTGGGGATCGATCTCGGATCCTTCTGATTAGGAAGCGAGCACATTAGCCACTCAGCTATGGAAGCTCCAAAGTCACACACAGAAGAGAAAAAAATGAACGAGCAAACATTATGTGTAATCAAAGTCACATACAAATAGGAAACAATTAATTGAGCAAACATTATGTGTAAGCGGAGTATGAGACAAGAAATAACGGCAAGAGGCGGAGACAGGAGGTGGAGTATGTAACAGACATCATCATCATGTGCCATACCGGTTGGCGTAGGCGATCATTCCTTCCACAATCTTCTATCTACAGTGCATCGTATCAGTTCTGTTGTTGACTGTTTTCCATACCATGACACTAAGCTATCCAGTATTTTCTCTCTTTGTCGTCCCCGATCTCTTTTTCCTTTTATTTTGTCAGTTGTAACCAAGTATTCCAAATTTCCTTTTCTCAAGATGTGCCCCAAAAATGTTGATTGTTTCTTTCTGATGTTTTTTAGGAGTTCCCTTTTTGTGTTGGCCTCTTTGAGAACTTCCTCATTGGTCTTTTAGCTGTCCAGGGAACTTTCAACATTCTTCTGAGAAACCCCGTCTCTGTGGCCTCTAATTGTCTTTTCATTTGTTTGTCTACTGTCCATGTAATAGGCACAAATGATATAAATAGCAAATTGGCATCGTTGATGATAAGCGTAGACTACAGTTAGATTCCTTGAAACTGACTGATAGCTTGCTCATGGCGTCGGTGGAGAGGTCTGCTGATGACATGAGGTCGGATGTGTATTTAACGAAGTGTTCACTCGTTAAGTAGGCGTGAATGCGTTGTGTCGCTAATTTACGGCAAATCTGCGATGTCTGCGCCTTTCGGCCTAATATATCAGTCTTCGGCATGAGTACATTTTTAATTAATAATTTTGCCCGGGTAGCGGCCATTTGTGATTTATCTTTTCCACTTTTAATTGCCAGTGCGTTTTTTTAACGTGCGCAAGTGTACACAGGGTTTCCTATTTTTTCGTCGCCGTTATCCAAGAGGGCTAGACATCGGATCTCAGAGACCAGGAGAGGGTAAAGCCACGAAGAAACCACGGAATTGAAGTGAAAAAGCTTCACCATCCTGTAGCAGGATTCGAAAACTTGCCCTTCCGTTTACGAGCCCTACGTCTTACCTCTAGACCAGCCAGTGCCATGTTTCGATCTACGGTTAATAGTTTCACCCCAGCTTCAGATGAGGGCCAACGATTCTTTCTGAAGGAAAAAAAAAAAAAAAAGAAAAGACGATACAACCGTAATGGTGACCACATTACCCCGAATAATATGTGCTTGATCATAAAAGTCTGGGCACTAACAATATATTCCATGCACGCACAATGGAGGATTGATGAGGCCACGATTTTTTCGTTTCTTTTGACCTAACTAAATTGGCGTGTTACGCAGCTACAGGAAAGAGAGAAGGGGGGAGAGAGAGAGAGGGAGAAAGTGCGAGATGCGGAGATAATAAAGAATCTGATTAGATTATTGTAAGCGTTAGAAATGACAAAGGTTAGGGAATCACCGGTAATTTGTTGCGTTTTATTGTATTTGCTGGCAGCCAAACAGAATCAAACGACAAAATAATGGGGGGAATAATATTTCGGGGACGGACAAACAACAAATAAAAAAAAAACGAAACGAAAACTAGCAATATTGAGCGTAGACATATTGCAAGAAAACAAATTAATATACCTTCATGTTAAATGAGTCAACAGAGACAAACACTATCATAATTGAACCAGGAGACAAACAAGTGTCGTGTTTTTCTTCTGCCTCGTTTTTTGTCCTAAAAATGACTTTTGTTATTTGATACATTACGTGGCAGATGACAGCAAGACGCCATCATTTGATTCACTCAGCCATTTCCTACTTTGTCACTGCACTTTTGGGGGCCATCTTTGCTCTCTTTCTGTTCCAGTACACTTGGCAAGGCTGAATTGTTTGATTGTTTGGTCACTACAGTTAGATGGAGTCTTGATTAACTTTGGTTTAATGTGGACTGTTGATGGCTACATGCACATTCGTTATATACAGCTTATTAAAAAAAATGGTCAACATCTTTGCCTGGTCTCTTTGGTGTCTCACTATTGCCTTGTCTCCATCGTTCTTTGTCTGGTTCTGTTTGGTGTATTACTATCGCCTTGTCTCCACCGTTCTTTGCCTTGTTCTGTTTGGTGTCTCACTATCGCTTTGTCTCCACCGTTCTTTGATTCTGTTTGGTGTATTACTATCGCCTTGTCTCCACCGTTCTTTGCCTTGTTCTGTTTAATGTTTCTTTACTGCCTTATTCTGTACAGCACCTCGTGCAATGGTTTCTAGATCAACAAGCAAGTACAACTGTTGTTTACCAAAAAAATACCCAAACTTGTGTCAATCTAAGTAGACGCGGTAGAGCAGTGTTCCAGGCTATCTTAGGATAAGAATTAGCGTTCAATCTCATTTGACAGCTTTTAGGTTCACTGAGTCTTAATTTAGTCCTGCAATAGTTTCTAGCAAAGAGACAGTACTGGTGTTTTGCTGATCACATAACCCAAAAATTGTGCCAATGGTCAGGCAATGTTGACAATAACATCATATTCCCTGTACGCTACAACCTAGGCATGAAGAAGGTTTTTTCTTCTTCTTCTTCTCATTGCTACCCTCACTTGCGACACGTTATTCTTCTTCTCATTGCTACCCTCACTTGCGACACGTTATTCTTCTTCTCATTGCTACCCTCACTTGCGACATGTTATTCTTCTTCTCATTGCTACCCTCACTTGCGACACGTTATTCTTCTTCTCATTGCTACCCTCACTTGCGACATGTTATTCTTCTTCTCATTGCTACCCTCACTTGCGACATGTTATTCTTCTTCTCATTGCTACCCTCACTTGCGACACGTTATTCTTCTTCTCATTGCTACCCTCACTTGCGACACGTTATTCTTCTTCTCTTTGCTACCCTCACTTGCGACACGTTATTCTTCTTCTCTTTGCTACCCTCACTTGCGACACGTTATTCTTCTTCTCATTGCTACCCTCACTTGCGACACGTTATTCTTCTTCTCATTGCTACCCTCACTTGCGACACGTTATTCTTCTTCTCATTGCTACCCTCACTTGCGACACGTTATTCTTCTTCTCATTGCTACCCTCACTTGCGACACGTTATTCTTCTTCTCTTTGCTACCCTCACTTGCGACACGTTATTCTTCTTCTCATTGCTACCCTCACTTGCGACATGTTATTCTTCTTCTCTTTGCTACCCTCACTTGCGACATGTTATTCTTCTTCTCATTGCTACCCTCATTTGCAACATGTTATTCTTCTTCTCATTGCTACCCTCGTTTGCAACATGTTATTCTTCTTCTCATTGCTACCCTCATTTGCAACATGTCATTCTTCTTCTCTTTGCTACCCTCATTTGCAACATGTTATTCTTCTTCTCTTTGCTACCCTCATTTGCAACATGTTATTCTTCTCATCTTTGCCATCAGGAAAATTAATAGCAAATGTGATCAAAAACTACTCAAATACTATCACAAAAAGTAAGAGTTTAAAATGTAACATTTTACTTGTTGGGTTCACAAGCGTTCCCAGCAATAAAAGAAGTAACAAGCTCAAGAGGATAATATTAACGATACAGAGATCTAAACCTCAGTGTCAGGAATGAATATGATTGGTCAAACTAAGACAGCAAGAGAGGGTAAGTGTGGATCCAGTCCTCTCTGTGGCTATATTTCAGTGAGTAACTGATGGTAGAGGATCTTTGTCCTTGTAGTGCATCTCGAGAAAATACGGACCGCATTTTCCAATGCGCAACCTCTATACTTGTCCCGATGTACAATCTCTAAACGTGTCTAGATTTGCAACCTCTACACTTGTCCCGATATGCGACCTCTACACTAGTCCCGATGTGCAAACTCTACACTTGTCCCGATGTACAACCTCTACACTTGTCTCAGTGCACAACCTCTGCACATGTCCCAATGCACAACCTCTACAATTGTCCCAGTGCACAACCTCTACACTTGTCCCGATGTACAACCTCTACACTTGTCCCAATGCACAGCCTCTACAATTGTCCCAATGCACAGCCTCTACATTTGTCCCAGTGCACAACCTCTACACTTGTCCCGACGTACAACCTCTACACTTGTCCCAATGCACAACCTCTACACTTGTCCCAATGCACAACCTCTACACTTGTCCCAATGCACAACCTCTACACTTGTCCCAATGCAAACCTCTACACTTGTCCCAATGCACAACCTCTACACTTGTTCCAATGCACAACCTCTACAATTGTCCCGATGTACAACCTCTACACTTGTCCCAATGCACAGCCTCTACAATTGTCCCAATGCACAGCCTCTACATTTGTCCCAGTGCACAACCTCTACACTTGTCCCGACGTACAACCTCTACACTTGTCCCAATGCACAACCTCTACACTTGTCCCAATGCACAACCTCTACACTTGTCCCAATGCACAACCTCTACACTTGTCCCAATGCAAACCTCTACACTTGTCCCAATGCACAACCTCTACACTTGTTCCAATGCACAACCTCTACACTTGTCCCAGTGCACAACCTCTACACTTGTCCCAATGCACAACTCTACACTTGTCCCAATGCACAACCTCTACACTTGTTCCAATGCACAACCTCTACACTTGTCCCAGTGCACAACCTCTACACTTGTCCCAATGCACAACCTCTACACTTGTCCCAATGCACAACCTCTACACTTGTCCCAATGCACAACCTCTACACTTGTTCCAATGCACAACCTCTACACTTCAAAAAGAGACCAATCTGACCAAGTTGGATGGTTCGGCTCTAAATGACAAATACTTAAATAGAAAGTTTTGAGGAGAGGACCTGTGGACCAGTCATGAAGTCTGTTAAAAAATCGGAAACAAGAAATAAGCCAGTGTTATCTCATTTATTAACTGCGTAGACAAGTGACTGATAAGATTAACTTTGTCCGTTTGAATCCGTAGAGAAAATAATTTGTCACAAGCCAGAAATAAAATATTGGTTGGCCAAAAGATCGACCTGATAATCTAGAAAGGGCTCACTGTGGCGACAGGTTTGAAGCAGGTCAGGAGACTGGAATAATAAAGAGTGATGGCCAAACGGCAAGGAAGCTATAATCCAGATAGTGGGCGGGATAACAAACTTGAAGAGAATGGCATCACTTGAGGCAGAATTGAAAGGTTGGCTCAAAATAGACAACAATGGCGCTATTTATTGACAACCTTTCACGCCAAGTGACGCACACATGATTGCTTTAATTATGTCACGTTGTTTACTTTTTAAAAATTGTATATGTTCAAGTCGGCAGCGTGATTGCTTCGGTTAACATAATAATCTGTGTATGTGTCATACACGCGACATGTTAGTATTTTCTTTTTTTTTTTTCCACAGATGGCGTCTACATATATCATATATGTTGCTATTTCTTACTTATACTTCTTGCTATGAATAGATACTTGCTATATTACTTTTTAGTGTCTTTTTTGTTAAATTAGGCAGCAATGATTCTTCTTCTTCTTCTTCTATCCTTCCTCTGCTGCCGTTGGCGTCGAGGGGAGAAACAATCTGCGATTCTTTGCTCTTCTGTTGGCATCTTCTGATGTTATTCCTCCTAGTGACTCTAGTATTCCCTTTATCCATCTCTTTCTCGGTCTTCCTCTTAATCTGACGTTTTCGTAGCGTTTGTTTATGGCTCTTTGATTCATTGTTAGTTCTTTCTGTCTTGTTATGTGGCCGAACCAATTTATCTGTTGTTTCTTTATGTATTCGATGGCTGGTTCAATTTCGAGTTTCTTCCTCAGGTCAGTGTTTCTTACTCTGTCCCTTAAGCTGTTTCCTGTCATTCTTCTGACACATTTCATTTCTGTGGTCGTTATCTTTCTTATTGTTCTAGAGTCCAGCGTCCAATTCTGGCACTGATAGCTCAGAGTTGGTAGAAAAATTGATTTGTATATTGCCCTTTTTGCTTCCGTAGTTATTGCTTTGTTTTTCAATAGTGTTGATACTTGGCCTATAACTTGGCATGCTTTGTTACACCTTATATCTATCTCTGTTTCTTGGTTATTGTCTTGTGTTAGCGTGCTACCCAGATATTTAAAATTGTCTACTTGTTTCAAAGATGTATTATCTATTATGATGTTTCAGCAATGATTGCTTCGATTAATCTAATAGAACTGCTATACTAGTAGCCTCCGCCAATCATTGACTAGGGATTTACAGCGCGCCTAGGAGTGATTATTTTTTTTTAATGTTCGTTTTGTATTCTCTCTTTCTATGAATCTGTCTGTTTCTTGTTTGAGTTGAAGCTTTAGAGTGTGTTTCTAAAGATTGCGGTCTGCAGATATTTCTACCCAGGCTGCAGGGTTTATGTTCATGGATTTCTTGTTACGTTTACACACGTCTATAAATCGGAGTTTTGGGTGCCCTTAGTTCTTTTGCCATCTGCTAGTTGTCCGTAAAGTATATCTTTTGGTACGCGGCCATCTTTAACAGGATGTAAGTAGCAAGGCTAGAGTAGCCTACGTTGTTCGAGCAACGTGTAAGTGTTCGGCAGGCCTGTGTGAGTGAGGACCACAACGTTTGTTACTTTGTCCTTCCAGGTGATATCAAGAACACGGCTTCGCATATGCAATGTATTTACTATATTAGTTTTTCATTAGTTGGTGTGTGATTATATATATATATATATTATGCTACAATTGCTCGCCATGCCGTCATTACATTAATGTTGTTGTTGTGTACATTCGTTTATATCAAAATAAATAACAGTAAAAGAATTACGTCTGTTCACTTTACATTAGAACAAGAAATTAAAGTAAATATTTAAATAATCTCTGGCTAATGTTTGCCTAGGACTATCGGATGTCTTGTTTTTTGGGCCGGAAGTAAACGTATCTGGTGAGCATAGAGACTATACAAGGCATCTGCTTCATGGACTCGCTGAACTCTCGGTCGCTGCAGGAGGCGAACTCGTAGGCGACGATCCTGTTGACGTGAGTTAGCATATGCATGAGCTCCATCTTGTTGGCGTAGTTCTCCAGCACAATACACAGGGCCTGGATGAACCAGGAGCCGTCCTGATTGTTGCGCCACGAGTAGTAGCCTGGCATGAGACACATTGGAACATGCATTACCAACAAGTCGCATATATATAACGTTATTTGCGATAAAATGTTGAAAGATAAAAGAAAAAAGCACTAGTTTTGGTATCAATAACAATTTTATGATGGAAATATTGGATCGTAACTGCAGATTTTGCTTGGAAATTACAATGTTTTTTCGTCACCACTATTATGTGCCATACCGGATGGTGTAGACGATCATGTCTTTCAACAAATCTCTGTCCAAGTGCATCGTACCAATTCTGTTTTTGACTGTTTTCCATGCCATGACACCACGCTATCTAGTAGCTTCTCTCTTTGTCGTCAGCGATCTCTTTCCCTGTATTTTGTTAGTTGTAACCACAGAAATATAAAGCAGAATAGCTCAGGCCAAAATAGCATTTCAGAAAATGTTATCTGAAAATCTTATGCAACAAATCTATGTAAATAGAAGTGAGAAAGAGAGTTCATAGGTGCTATATAGAACCAATTCTGACCTATGGAAGCGAATCATGGACAGGAGACAAACAAATTAAAAGACGATTAGAGGCCACAGAGATGGGATTTCTCGGAAGAATGTTGAAAGTTCCATGGACAGCTAAAAAGACCAACGAGGAAGTTCTCAAATAGGCCAACACTAAAAGGGAGCTCCTAAAAACATCAGAAAGAAGCAATCAACATTTTTCGGGCACATCATGAGAAGAGTGAAGTTTGAATACTTGGTTACAAAAGGCAAAATAGAAGGAAAGAGAGATCGCGGACTACAAAGAGAGAAAATACTGGATAGCTTGGTGTCGTGGCATGGAAAACAGTCAACAACAGAACTGATACAATGCACTGTAGATAGAAGATTGTGGAAGGACATGATCGCCTACGCCAACCGGTACGGCACATGATGATGAACCAAGTATTCCAACATTAATCTTCTCATGATGTGCCTGAAAAATGTCGATTGTTTGTTTCTGATGTTTTTTAGAAGCTCTATTTTTGTGTTGGCCTCTTGGAGAACTTCCTCATTGGTCTTTTTAGCAATTCAGGCAACTCTCAACATCCATTCATTGAGTGCCGTCTCCGCATCGAATGTTGGCTACCATGGATCGCCATTCCACTCTGTCTCTTGCTTTGATGGTGCAGATTGTCATAGGCTGACTAGTACATCTTTTGATGTTACTCATCTATGTTGGTCTTGGTCTGCCTCTGCCTCTTTTACCTTTTATTTTCCCTTCCAATATTACTTTTAGTAGGCTGTTGTATCTTTTAACATGCCCCCAAAATGAGATTTGTCTTGTTCTAATTGTGTTTCAACATTATTCTGAGAAATCTCATCACTATGGCCTCTAATAATCTTTTCATTTGTACTGTCCATGTACAATCTGTACATGCACATACTGTCCATGATTCGCTTCCATGGTTCAGATATGGTTATGTATACCACCGAAGAATTAGCTTTGTCGCTTCGATTCACACAGACTTGTTGCACAAAATGTTTGTCCTTTCACGATGTTTCTACACACACTCAAGGCATCGGTGGTCTAGTGGTAGAATACTCGCCTGCCACGCGGGTGACCCGGGTTCGATTCACACAGACTTGTTGCACAAAATGTTTGTCCTTTCACAATGTTTCTACACACAAATATGGAACTGTCGTAATGTCTGGCTGTTGTGATGCTCTTATCTAGGCACGATGTTTTCATGCTACAGTGTTTGTGATTGCATGGGAGTGATTAAAGCATAGAAGGTGAGTGATTAAATCACACGAGATGAGTGATTAAATCATATGAGGTTGAGTGATTAAGCCACAGGAGATGAGTGATTAAAGCACAGAAGGTGAGTGATTAAAGCACACGAGATGAGTGATTAAAGCACAGAAGGTGTGTGAAGCAGTTGGAGGAGACTAAAGGAGACAAAATGAAGTAGGTACTGGACAGAAGTCTGTTGCTGTCTCCACTTTCATCGCTCTTTTTCATACTGGACGAGCAGAATAGCACCAGAGCTGGAAGTTGTCAACGACCCACAGCTGCTGGCTTGCGCCAGGATCGGTGAACCAAAACCATCCAGACCCTGCTCCACCTCTCCGTGGTGCCTTCAGTAACAGACTAACCTGTCTAGTCTGGCCAAGCGAGCAGGGATTGAAGAGGGAAGACAACCCGGTACTCAAAAATGTCGTGCTGAAGTCGGATGTGTTGGGCCGAAAGGCGCAAATATAACAGTTATACTGCAAACTACAACACAACGCAGACACGCCCACTTAACGTCCTTTTAAGGACGGATGACGAAGAGGAATTCTAGTCTACGAATACTCTAGAATACTTTAGTCATCGGGCGAACGCAAGCAAGCAAGCAAACTCAGACACACAACGTTATTGAATCACTGATTCATCACCGTTATCATCACCATCATCATCGAGTACTATGCATGATGGTATAGGTGATCATGTCTCTCCACAACTTTCGATTTCGACAGTTATTTATCATTTATGTTACTAACGTTTTGCCAAGCCATTCTCTTAAGCTGTCTGGTATCTTCTCTCTTTGTCCCTCAATATTCAGAGTTGTCACAATATATTCCAGCTGTTCCATTTTCATTACATGGCCAAAATAGTGATATGTTTGTTTCTTTCTAATAATTGAAATTAGCTCTCTTTTGCTTTCGTCTCTTTCAGAACGTCTTCATTACTCTTCTTGGCTGCCCATGGTATTCTCAACATTCTTCTGTAAAACCACAATTGTACAGTCTCCGGTGATTTTGTTGTCTGTTGTTCTATTTTCTGTGATGCACACCCATATGTTAAGACTGGTTCTTCATAACAGTTTAGAACTCATTTTCTTGATTCCTTTGTCAAAAACTGGCTGGCGGCACAGTATTATCCTCATTTTTGCAAAGCTGTTTTTTCCGGAAGTGACGCGCTGATTGCACACTATAATAAACATACAATGGTATTGAGCTGCTAGACTAACGGAAAGACAACACAAACTGCAACGTTTCGGCCAAAGCCTTCACGAGGTAAAATAAATAAATAATGTTTCAAATGGCCAATACAGGAGAGACAGGCTGGGATAATTAAAATTTGTGGGAATTTGTTAGAAACTGAACAAATCTGATAGCACACCAGCTGGTAGAGCTTCATATATGAGACAATAAACAGAGAGAGAGAGAGAGGGGGGGGGAGAGGAAGAGCGAAGGAGAAAGTGAGAGAAGAGGAGAGAGAGGAAGAAAGAAGAAGAGAGAGGGAAGAGAAAAGAGATGGAGGGAGAGAGAGGATGAGAGGGGGATAAAGAGGGAGGGAGAGAAGGGAGAAAGAGGGAAGAGAGAGGGGAGAGAGTGAGACAAAGGAAGAGAGAGAGAGAGAGAGAGAGAGATAATTAAAATGATGTGTTATCGATTTGTAATTTGGTTTCTGTTTAATAAATGCACGTAAAAATGAAATTCACGAATGATGCATTCTGGGATATTGATATTATATTTCTTGCGAGGGAAAGTAGTGAGCTTGAGACGAGGGCAGGAGGAAATGAGAGCCGTGATGAGGTGGTCTAGTGCTATAGGTAGAAGAAAGCGTTCAGCTAATGATGTAATAAAATCCATATAAGATCAACTACCTGGCACTGTAGAGTAGCAGAAAAGGCAATCAGCTTCAACAGGGATCTTTCTGGTGTGAACGAGGCTACAAGCATCGGTCGAGTCATCGTCACCGGTCAGGCATGGCGACAGGGGAGATCGTCTGCTGGACGAGGGAGACACGGGAGATGGAGACCGCGAGACTCGACCAGGTCTGGAGGCTGGTTCTAGGTAGATGTTGTGTCTTCTGTTCTGACAAGCCTAGGATAGAACGACCAAGACTTAATTGAGATTTCCTGCTGAAGTATTTAACTTGCTATATTGTCTTATATTTGTTTGTAATAAACATGGCGTAGATAAAACAAAGAAAATAATTCAAATTGAAAATGATAATGCAATTCACATAGTCGCTATATTAAACATTTTAGCGACAATTAAAATAACGCCTGTCAGCATGAAATATTCAATACATAATTCAAACAAGAGAAATGCGATTTTTGGGCCATGTTAAAAGACCCAACAGCATACTAAAAGTAATCCTGGAGGGCAAAATACATGGTAAAAGAGGCAAAGGCAGACCAAGACTAACATGGACGAGTAACATCAAAAGATGGATAAACCAGCCTATGACAACCTGCACCATCAAAGCAAGAGACAGAGTGGAATGGCGCTCCATGGTAGCCAACATTCGATGCGGAGATGGCACTTGATGAGGATGATGATGAACATGAAATATAGAACCATTTTTCTTTCTTTCTTTCTTTATTTCTTTCTTTCTTTCTTTCTGTCTTTCCTTCTTTCTTTCTTCTAACACCTCTTGGGTTTCGAGGGAGATACAAAGTTGAAGTTCTTGCCCTTTTGTCGGCGTCAACCGTTGTCAGTTGGCGTTGTAGCGGTCCTTTCATGTTGTGTGTCAACAACAACGGAGCAAAATAAATACATTGAACAGAAGACTAAACATGACAGATTCAGCTGCATAAAGCGAAGATGTATTCAAGTGCCAAATTGATCACAACACATTTATTAACTGAGTGAACACTGAGACACAAGCCTAAGGAGAAGAAAAGCATTGATGTTTTTTTTTTTACATGAAGACAGATGGGGGAGCATAAGCGTCTGCGACATGTGGTCCCAATAGCAGGGTCAGTGCACCATCAGTTGACCAAGACCTTGCAGTTCTACCCCCTCGTGGTCTTTCCCAATAACAGTCTGCGTCAAAACAGTTTGGTTAACAGAGGCTAGGATCGCCGTGTTTCCTGTAGTGGTGACTGTTGCTGATATAGAAGACCCAGTATTGTAGTACCTCTGGACTAGTAGTTTCCCAGCGTAGCCAGGGATAGACGAACTCCAATTTCTCCATTAATAGTCGGGAATGCCAAGAAAGCCATTACGACCTGCCACATCAATAAGTCAAAGGGCACCCTGTCCGTATCAACTCGTGGCATCACTGCTTGCTTGCTTGCTTGCGTTCGCCCGATGTCTTAAGGAGTATACCTCGTCATCATCCGCCCTTAAAAGGACGTTAAGTGGGCGTGTCTGCGTTGTGTTGTGGTTTACAATATACCTGTGATATTTGCGCCTTTTGGCCCAACACATCCGACTTCAGCATGACATTTTTGAGTATCGGGTTGACTTCCCTCTCCCATCCCTACTCGCTTGGCCAGACTAGACAGGTTAGTCTATTACTAGAGACACCACGGAGAGGTGGAGCAGGGTCTGGATGGTTCAGGTTCACCGATCCTGGCGCAAGCCATAAGCTGTGGATCGTTGACAACTTCCAGCTCTGGTGCTGGGAGGCGTCCCTTGGCCTCCCGTGGCATCACTAATCAAACTCAACATGAAGACTGATATCGTGAAGCAGGAACAGTTTTTTTTAAAGTGGTAAACTAAAGCAATTCTTCTGGAGGCGTCACAAAATTAGTGTCCAGGTTTCAGCGTGAGAAAATGAGTATTACAGCTTTAGGTGGAACATAGGTTGTGATGACGTGGCGTGGCCTCGATCTATTTTACCCTTTACTTGACGTGGAAAGAATAACGAAATTGAAGCCTTTGAAATGTGGATATATAGGAGAATAGGTAGAATTGGATGGAAAGAAAAGAAAACAATCGATGAAGTCTTAAAACAACTAAAAATGAAAAGAGAACTACTAAATACAATTCAAACAAGACAAATGAGATTTTTGGGTCATGTTAAAAGACACAATAGCCTACTAAAAGTAATCTTCCAGGGTAAAATACAAGGTAAAAGAGGCAGGCAGACTAACATGGACGAGTAACATCAAAAGATGGACATGCCAGCCTATGACAACCTACACCGTCAAAGCAAGAGAGAGAGCAGAATGGCGCTCCATGGTAGCCAACCTTCGTTGCGGACACGGCACTTGATGATGATGACGTGGACGCTTAAATTTCTCAAATACACCCCTTACCTCTTTCCCATTTTGCCTCGAACTCTTCAAGTCAGAGGTCGGAAATCTAAGGCCCGCGGACTAGAACCAGGCTATTTTGATCGGCCCTTGGGTTTGATTTAGTAATTTCTATACACTCCTTTTCTTGATTTAAAAAAAAGAACAGAAAAAAGGAATAAAAAGTAAGACATAAATGCAGAAAACCAAATTCTAACTGGTAAGCTTTCTATTTATAATTGATTGTGGAATAATTTCTCTCCACCCCACCACCCCCACCCCTTTTTTCTATCTGTCTCACCCCTCTCCCTTTCCTTGCACTCTCTTTTCTGTCTTCTACTCTCCATCACAAATATGATTTGTACATTACAATTGCTCGGTGAATGTAGATGAGGTAATTTATATAAAAGCTTCATTAGGTGATGGTATCTGACCCTCGGCGTCTTCATAGTTTTCAGGTCTGGCCCTCAGAAAATAAAGGGTTGTCCACCCCTGCTTTAAGGCGTGAAATAATTGTTTCGACATTTTATAACCTATATTTTATAAAATTCAATAGGAACCAGCTCCCTGCGCATGACAAAAAAGAGAAATCGTATCCTATCTTGATTCTCAGTTTGTTGGATCTTTCTGTCGATTGTTTGAATTTGTTTTTGATTTGACCCCCCCCCCCCCCCCGCTATATTAATCGTAATAGCGCCCCCCCCCCCCCCCCCCAGACATTTCTGCTTCGACAAGACGTCCTTGATAACCCCCAGACGCTGTTTTACATGTTTAGAAATATTGCTAATGATAAAGAGCTGCCTGATTACGCTGATAATTTATCTGCGATTAGCATATTTTATTACAGTGACGAAAGCGTCTCATGTCACAGCGACAATGACGTGGCTGAGACTAGTACTACTAGCACTTCTAGTCCTAGTGCAGATGTTATTCAAACTCCAAATGTTTCCGAGATGCTGGAAGGTCACATGACTTCGATAACCATGAGTCCACGTCACTCCTTCGGATGAAAGGGATGGGAGTTAAGATGGGCACAGCCGGAAACGAGAAACTTAGTGGGCGTGTAAGAAGACTTACCAACCAACACAGAACTGGAGTCGTCAGTCGATGGACACTGCGGGACGTGCTGAGGAAGGGACCTGAACACCTATGAATATGTTCGGAGTGCAACTGTGATGACCACAAATAACTCAATGTTTCTGTTCATTATTTTTCATCTTCTTCAGCGTTCAAGTCTTGTGATATGCGAACGACTTTTTATCCCGTTTCATGATAGAGGAGTAACATGGACATCATAACACAATGAACATGGTCAGTACTCGTACATGCCTGTGTGTCCGGATTCACCCCCCCCCCCCCCCACTTAAACCTGCGCTGTGGCCGACACACCCCGTCTACGGCAGGCTGGATACATTTATTTAGATAATAACCGTGGCTGAAGTTTGGCTAATCCGGACTCAACGGTCGGGAATCCACCCACCAACGACGCTAACAATTTACGTGCACTTGGACGTTGATGTCGACAACGTTTCATTGTTTTCAATAGCGCTGTTCACAACTGAGGTCGTATATTATTTAATAGAAAGCATACATTCCTGTGGGAGCCGCGATAGCTCAGCGGTTAGTGAACTGGACTACAAAGGACTGTCGAGTTCGATCCTGATCGACGGCTTCCGGGTTCACCCAGCCTTAAATGGGTACCGGGTTTTTTTTCTGGGAAATTAAAGCGGCACGGGCGTAACACCGACCATATTACCCCAAAAATAATTGCCGAAGGTCTGTAAAAATTATGATCACTAACACTTTATTCCCTTTACGCCCCTTGGCGTGACAGGACTCTACTTTTTAAAAAAAAAAATGCATTCCTTTGCTGAAATGAAAGTTGGCAGGTCAGAACCTAAGAGTGAAGGTTGTAGAGTTAAGGAATGGACATCAGTGGAGCGTTATGAATTCTACAGATTCTTGGTGATACTCGTAGCAATGTGTTTAGTGAGCTGAAGTCAGTGACATTGGGTCTACCACTGCCAACAGAATGACAGAACAAGCAAGCCCAGTCATGACTCGAGTGAAGCGCAGAGGGAATATTGTGTTAGTATATAGTGCCCGTTGTCACATTTTTTACTCATATGATCAGCATAAAGCCAGGCCGCCTATCTTTTCCAGAAATAATCTCTAGTATTAAGGTTTAGTAAACCTAGAAGCCGATCTATCACAAACCAACAACCGACAAATAAACACAAAATTATGGAAGTTAATTATAGTTAAAGTCTTCATTCCGATGTAAACTGAATTAATAAATGTATCTTCATTATGATTGGAGATGATAATTCAACGAATAAAAATGTCCTTATGGTATTAATTCCATTTTCTAGGGTATGTCGTGGAGTTCTCCCGCGTCTGGAGGTTAACAGTCACAAGCACAGCCGCCATATGTTGCACAAGTCAGGGTTATTATATTCCTTTCTTCTTCATTTCTAACTATCTCCGAACTAATTCTGATGCGTAGCCACTCTCTCCAGATGTTTCCACATCTCGCTTGCGCAAATTCCTGATCTAAAACCCTATACCATGTCGCTCCTAGATACCAACAAGAACTGATCTAATTCAGAACCTTCGCCTGGTCCGTTGAGTTTGATCACGTGACAAACCTAATAATACGATCAGTTCTTCAACTGATCAGCTCTCAGCGTTGCAGAGTAAATTAATGTCTCGGTCGTTCCCCAGCTAACCCTAACCCTAACCCTAACCCTACTAATTCATACTCTCCATTTCTTCATACTATTGTTGTACCAGACGCAGGGTTTAACCCTGTAAAACCCTAGATCTGTTCACAACAGTAGTGAAACAGGAAACAAAAGAAATTTATCCTCTTTCTTTTCTCTTTCTCACTGGTACCGAAAAGGTGTAGTGGTTATATCATTTGTCGTTCTTGCGCTGCTCGAACTGTCTGAATTAGTGATTTTCCTTTGTTGTTACATGCCTCTGTCACTGCATCTATCCATCTTCTTTTAGGTCTTCCTTTTGGTCTTTTTCCATGCATTCTCGAGAAGAACGGCCTTGATGGTGATTGGTAAGGATTCATTCTGACCAGGTGGCCTAACCTATTGAGTTGTTGTTTCTCCGTATATTCTCGGGAGGGTTTTGTTTTTACTATTTTTCTTATGGTTTGATTTGGTATTCTATCTCTTTTTGTGTTGTTTGTTACTTTTTTCAAGCATCGCATCTCACACGTATTGATCTTTCTTAAATGTGATTTAGAAAGAGTCAATGTTTGACTTTCATAACACAAAGTTGGTATGAAAATGCTATTTATCATTTGTTGTTTAGCTGCCATAGAAATGTTTGGATGTCTTAACAATAAGAAATTTATCAACAGGCAAAAACAAACAAAATAGATATCGAAAGAGAGGAATACATCTATTTATAACGAGCAATAGTCACAAAGAACATCACCAATCAACACGAGAGTGTCTGGCACACACGGTTACCTGTAGAAAGAAGAGTTTGGGCTTGCCTATCAATGATGGACATCGATCTCCTTTAAAAGGCAGCACAAGAAGATCCAGAGAAATCTGACCATCCTTGGCGTAGACCATACCCTCCCTTCCGTAGGACAGGATGGCACAACCGAAACAATCATGATCTGAGTGGTCCTGAGAGGCCGCTGTGGAGAACGTCAGGTTTCAATGAGAACAGCAGCGCCACCTACAACTTCACGATTTCTGTGTTTTGCAAAATTTGTTTTAAAAAGACTGAAAGGAGTGCAAGCTTTTTTTCAAACTGCTTCTTCTCTTCGTGACTTACTCCTACTGCATTTCTGGTCTCAATAAAAATATAAAGTTCTACGTCTTGCTTATCTAGCTAGGCTTTCGCCATTTGAGTTTAAAGCTAAAGTCACTCCATTCAACCCTGAATATGTTTAAAGCTTTCAGCTCTGTTCCTTCGCTTCATATATATATATGTAATGTATGTATGCATGTATATATATATATATATATATATATATATATATACAGAGAGAGAGAGAGAGAGAGAGAGAGAAAAGAGAGCATGATACGGAATCACGAAGCATTTATCCAGACGGTATAACCTTTTTATTAATAATCCCTGCAAGTAGATCGTGGCCAGTTTTATGCAACTTCTTTCTTTTGTTTGTTTCCAAGTCGTGTCACCATGGTTACACCAACTGTTTTCTTTTGTTTATTTCCAAGCCGTGTCACCATGATTACACCAGCTTCTTTCTCTTGTTTATTTCCAAACCGTGTCACCATGGTTACACCAGCTGTTTTCTCTTGTTTATTTCCAAGCCGTGTCACCATGGTTACACAAGCTGTGTTCTCTTGTTTATTTCCAAGCCGTGTCACCATGGTTACACCAACTGTTCTCCAAACATAGATCTCAATCAAAATAATTTTTTTTTCCTCGGTAAAATAATGTCTGTTAAAATCATCATCATCATTGAGTGCCGTCTCCGCATCGAAGGTTGGCTACCATGCAGCGCCATTCCACTGTTTCTTGCTTTGATGGTGCAGATTGTCATAGGCTGACTTGTCCATCTTTTGATGTTACTCGTCCATGTTAGTCTTGGTCTGCCTCTGCCTCTTTTACCTTGTATTTTCCCTTCCAATATTACTTATTAGGCTGTTGTATCTTTTAACATGCGCCCAAAATTTCATTTGTCTTGTTCGAATTGTGTTTTGTAGTTCTCTTTTCAATTTTAGTTGTTTTAAGACTTCATCGTTTGTTTTCTTTTGTTTCCATCCAATTCTTCCTATTCTTCTATATATCCATATTTCAAAGGCTTCGATTTTCTGTTCTGTTTTCGATTAAAATAACTCAATAAAATAACTGAATGAAGTAACTGAAAGTGTTCATATGTTGGTAAATATTGTAATTGATATGACGTCTAAATGCTCCTGACAGCACAAATAGGGAATAAAGATGAATAAACAACAACATAAAATTGTATTAAGCAGCAAAAACTCTACGGAGACAAAGCAAACTACAACGTTTCGGTCAAAGCCTTCGTCAGATACAAAACAACAAGCACTAATACAAATGCATAATAACACTAATACTTAGCTTAACAGCATGGCGATGTGAGTCAATGGACTTTAGGCGATCCAACCGAGGATAGAAGGCTTGGTGGGTCTAAAAGCCCGGAAGATGAAATGTGAAAGTGGCCAGGACCTATGTGCCTGTTGGTACCATGATAAACAGTAAATGGGACAGGTAGGATCTCGAGACGGTAAGTTTAAATTGTGTCACAATACAGCTAAAAATCGATGACAGATTCAAAGCAGCTATAAGAGTTTCTTAGCGTGTGATATAGAGTTTCAGATGTTGGTAAACAGTCAGCCACGCAGGCAAGTTACAAACATTAGACATACCGTCGTACAATAGTGACGTCATCTTAGAACACGTGACGTCATCATAGCGTCTGACCTCGAAGCCCAGGTCCTGGAACCGCTCCTCAAGTCGCTCGGCATCGACGTCACTTCCTTCCCTGTGGAGTAGTAATTGGTCATGTTTGTATTAAGTTCTGTTATAAGGAGTGTTTATTTAGGCCTCTCTCAATGACACTCAACTTATATATATATTCCAATGAATTTGTCTGTTGTGCTGTGATGATGATCCTAATTTAACATGACAGCATCATCATCAGGTCGCATGTCCTTTGCAGAACGTTGCATTTCTCTACAGCCCACCTGAAAGAATCTCTGTGTCTAGCCAGATCTCCCACAGAACGTTGCATTCACTACAGCCCACCTGAAAGAATCTCTGTCTCTGGCCAGATCTCTCACAGAACGTTGCATTCACTACAACCCATTTGAAAAAAAATCTCTGTCTCTAGCCAGATTTCCCACAGAAGGTTGCATTCACTACAACCCACATGAACGAATCTCTGTCTCTAGCTAGCTTTCCCACAGAAGGTTGCATTCACTACAACCCACATGAAAGAATCTCTGTCTCTAGCTAGATTTCCCACAGAAGGTTGCATTCACTACAACCCACATGAAAGAATCTCTGTCTCTAGCCAGATTTCCCACTTCTTCTGTTGTCATGTTCAATGTCTCCTTGATGTCTTGAAACCACCGTCTTTGAAGATACCGTTTTTAAAAAAAAAATATTTATTACAACTCTGCAGAATCTACAGATTGATAAGACCAGAGTGCAGAAAGGAATCACTCAACATTTGTGACTTTTTTTTAGATTTGTTAGCAGAGTAGGTTGTGGGTAAAATTACGTCAGCCGTCTATAGTTCGCAAAGCTGAAGACGTCACAAACTTTTGGCGACTTCTTTGTTTCTCCCTCAGCCCGCAGGCCTTAGTAAAACTTTTTATAGCTGTTTGTAGATAGTGGTCTAAATATAACTGTAGGAATTTCATTGAAGTAAACGGAATTATGATATTTGGTTTTCTTCATATTTCATCAACTAAACATAATTAAACAGATAAAAAAGACGGTGTAAATGTAAATGATAAGTGTGTTTATAACAAGCATCCATGAAGCGATACTGGAGATCATTCTGTTCGTTTGCTCTCTCAATGAAAGACTTGCCCTTTGTGCTGCTTAATTTCGTTATCTGAACTTTTCGGTCCAGCACATTTGATTCTGGCAGGTGATGAGTTTAACTAAATCAAAATGCCTGTGCCGTCTGTGCCATTTTAAAACGCATTTCCGGAATATCCCAGGGGGGATGCATTGAACACTTTATTACCAGGGTCCCTGGTAAAATTAATAAAACGTAACACGATGAAGGAAAAACAAATAAATTTAAATTTTCCCTTTAAAAAAGGCAGAATAATTATTGAAGGAATGTGTTGTTTATAAATAAAACAAAAGTAAAGAACCCCGTCACGCCAAGTGACGTATACCTGAATATGGTGCTAGTGACCATAAATTTTACTGACCTTCGACACATGATTTTTGGGGTAATGTGGTCGGTATTACGCCCGTGCCGCTTTACATGCTCCGAAAAAAATTCCGGTACCCATTTAAGGCTGGGTGAACCCGGAAGCCGTCGGTTGGGATCGAACTCTACCTCTTGTCCTTTGTAGTCCAGTTCACTAACCACTGAGCTATCGCGGCTCTCATTGTTTATAAATGGTAGTTAGGAATTTCGCTTTGACAACTTTTTGGCAATGGTCGGTGTGGTTAAACTCTTCAGGGCACCTGGGAGTTGCCAGGTCTGCTATAGGAGTAAAAGGTAAAGAGCCCCGTCACGCCAAGTGGTGTGTAAAGAATATGGTGTTATTTATGGTGTTAGTGACCATAATTTTTATAGACCTTCGGCACATGACTTTTGGTGTAAGGTGGTCGGTATTTCACCCGTTCCGCATTACTCTGTACGAACAAATCGGGTACTCATTTCACGCTGGGTGAACCCGAAAGCCGCTCTAGTCCTTTGTAGTCCAGCTCACTAACCATTGTGCCATTGCGGCTCCCTTACAGGAGTGGCACTTGATTTTAAACGCTTCTTTAGTCTGTGGTCTCAAACTAGGAGAGAATTAGGAGAAACAATAAAATATAAAGAATCAGCGTATAGCCAACCTTCAACTGTCAACAGGGATACAACATATAGAATGGTGTGGCAAACCAGAAAAGAATACTTTGTGATTTCGTACCATTTGATTAATGTGAAAGAAGAAAAGGAAAAAAACTCTACAAACTGATGGGTAACATCAAGAAAAACTCTACAAACTGAAGGTACCACAAAGAAAACTCTACAAACTGAAGGTACCAGATAGAAAATTGTACAAACTAAAGGTTAAAACAAAACAAAAACTCTACAAAGTGAAGGTAACACCAAGAAAAATTCTATAGGTAGAAGACAACAGCAAGAAAACTGCAAAATGAATGGCAACATCAAGAAAACTGTACACGTTTAAAGGATTGCACTATGAAAACTCTAGAGATTGAAGGACAACACCAATAAAACTCTAGGGCACACGGCCAACTCAGCTACCTAAAAAGGTAGCAATCATTGGCGATGTCTTGCACGAATGTATACTCATGATTATAGCATAGGGTTACAAATACAACTCGGGAATAAATTGTATATATGTATTTTCTTATTAAGACAAGTATCTTCGTAGGGCTGAATACTTGCGTGCACATGCGTGAAAGACATCGCAAATGATTACTGCCTTTTTAGGTAGCTGGATTGGTCGTGTGCTCTAACGTCTGGTTCTCTTGGCAAGACGCTGTGATGAGGAGCACGGGTTTGATCCTGTTTCGGACCGTCTATTGTTCTTTGTTTTTTTCTGTTGATTAATTTTAATTGTTATTTTTTCCGAGTGTTGTAAACATACCTCTTCCCCTGCAATTATCCGCTGATCTATCAACTCGGAAGTTTCCCTATATAACAATATTTATTTTATTTTTCTACAGACACACTCAAGAGAGTTCATCGGTGCTATATAGAACCAATTCTGACCTATGGAAGCAAATCACGGACAGTAGACAAACAAAGGAAAAGACGATTGGAGGTCACAGAGATGGGATGTCTCAGAAGAATATTGAAAGTTCCCTGGACAGCTAAAAGGACCAATGAGGAAATTCTCAAAGAGGCCAATACAAAAAGGGAGCTCCTAAAAACATCAAAAAGAAACAATCAAAATTTTTCGGGCCCATCATGAGAAGAGGAAAGTTGGAATACTTGGTTACAATTGGCAAAATAAAAGGAAAGAGAGATCGCAGACGACAAGAGACAAAATACTGGATAGCTTGGTGTCATGGCATGGAAAACAGTCAACAGAACTGATACGATGCACTGTAGATAGACGATTGTGGAAGGACAAGATCGTCAACACCAACCGGTATTGCATATCATGATGATGATGAAAGACACACAGTAATCCACTGACCTACACACACTTTGCCTGATACTGACCTGGGCTGCTGACACACTTCCTCTTCAAAGTTTCTGTTATTGATCAAAATAAACAACCCTCGTTTCTTGAAATTGAAGTTGTACTCATTCGGTTCTGATGGCGCACCAGGTCTGACGTCTCGCCTCTCCCCACTGAAATGATACCAGTTGTAACAAGGACAGTTAGTCTTTTGACAGGGTATCTTTGAAAAAAAAAGACACAGGTGCAGAAAGTGACACAATTAAGTTGATAAAGTGTTTTACTAGGTAACTGGAGAAGTTTGGTTGGTTAGTTAGTAGTCAGTCAGTTAGTCAGTTGGTCGGTCGGTCAATTAGTTGGTTAATTAGTTAGTTAGTATCAGATTATCCTCACTGCACAACAGTCCATAAGCGTTCAAATCTTCTCTCAAGAAAAACCCGCAATGTGAAACAATAAAATAGCATCCGTATTACAAGTGTATGGTCGAGATAGGAATATACGGGATAAGATCGGCCACCATGGTGACGTAGCACACACTGAGCTCCGTTACTACAGAGAATGCAGTCAAAAAAGTAAACAAAATACCGTAGCGATGGCGCATAATCCCTAAAGTAGAACCTTTAGTTGACCTGGCAGAACAATCAATATTAAGGGGCTGTTAGTAATTGGTTGGGAGATGTAATTAGTCAAAAGCTTGCAAGACACACAGAGATGTGCTGAATAGATGGGGACATGCCATGCAGACATACAACTATATGCTTATTCTTCTTTTCTTTCTTCTTTTTTATCTTCCTCCTCTTCTTTTTCTTTCTCTTCTTCTTGCCTTCCTCATTTGCCTTTCAGCGTCGAGGAGAGATATAATTTGCGGTCTTTTGCTCTTCTATCGACCTGTTTGCTAGTGTTTCTAATATATATTGTTTTTCCTGGTCGGCCCTTGGGTCTGGTGTTTTCGCAACGTTTACTGAAGGCTCGTTGTGTTTTTTATCTTTCTGCCGTGATTCGTGTAGCCTGTTGCTTTTCTGACTTTGCAGCTGTTGTTGATGTAGAGACTTAATTAGGTTTATTAGATGTTGGCTTACTCCGTATGTTTTTTAGTATCTCCCACAGTTGTTCTCTGTCCTCTTGGTGCTTTTTCCTAGTCAATGAAAGCTATATACACATTTTGCTTGTGTTCTTCTGTCTTTTCTGCAAGCTGTTTTAAGATGAATAGTACGTCAGTACATCCTCTATTTCTCGGAACCCCATTGTGAATCGCTTAATTGTAGTTCTATTATTGGCTTGAGTCCTTTGTTTTTTTTTTTTCTAAAATGTTGGCGTATAACTTTCCCACATGGCTAAGAAGTGATATACCTCTATATTGGTTGCAGTTTCTCTTACTACCTTTCTTTTTCCATATTGGCACAATTATTGCCTGTTGCCAGTCCTCGGGGGCTTTCTGTTGGTGTCATGCTGCATTGAATATTCTGTGCAGCCTTGTAACTCCTGTTTCTCCTGCTGCTATATTTCTACAATTACGTTGTCTATCTCTGGTGCTTTATTTCTTGGTGCATATTTGATTACTTCTTCGATTTCCTCTGTCATTATGTTAGGTTCAGTGCTTGTGTATTATTGCATGGCTTTTGTTGTGTTATTGGCAGCTGGTGTCATGTTCAATAGATCTTCGAAATATTCTTTCCATTTCTGTTTCATATGTTGGTACTTTAATTTAATTGATGATATATAATCTATGACGGCTGTCCGTCTTTATTATTTATGAGTTCAGGGGGATAGTGATTCTCTTTTCTCGCTCATGTTGCTTTTACTGCTTTTTAGAAGTTTCTTGTAGCTGTCTTTAAGTCCATGCTTATCTTTTGTGCGAATTATGTCCAGGTTTTTTGCTTAGCTGCTTTGTTCAAAATGTAACTTTTTTCCGGACTAAGGCATACTTTTTTAAATATTCTTCTTGGTTCTTCTTCTCCCTCCAATCTTTAAATATTTTCTTCTTTTCTTTAACTGCTTCTCTGATTGCGTCGCACCACCATTTGGTGCTCTCCGTTCCATGTTTTGTTTTTAGTTTTGTTCAACATACTGATGTTGCTATGTTGGCTATTGTTTTCTTCCACTGTTTCCACTATTCTTCTACTGTGTTTACTTCGTTAGGGAGTTTCTTGAATTCCTCTGTTAGTTTCTCTTCTAGTGTTTTCCTTGATTCTTGATCTTTTAATTGTTTTATTTTTATTTTCTGCTCTTTTTGGTTCTTTTGTTTGTGTATCTTCTCTTTCTTTCAGGCTGAGTGTAATCATAACAACATAAACAGAAGACGTAAAAGACAATTAGCTGAATATTGTAATCTGGTTACAACATAGAACCGTGCAAGAGACAGTAGGTCTACAGAGAAGATGTATGGATAGACAATTATCAAATATGTATACACAAAACATAGAACATAGTGAATGTACATTGACAGAAACGATATGTAGTCGTTACACAAGATATAAAGCCGAGAGAATGTATGTTGACAGTGACGGTAAGAAGATATGTAGACGTTACACAAGACATAGAGCAGAGAGAATGTATGTTACAGAGACGGTAAGAAGATATGTAGTCGTTACACAAGACATAGAGCAGAGAGAATGTATGTTGACAGTGACGGTAAGAAGATATGTAGACGTTACACAAGACATAGAGCAGAGAGAATGTATGTTGACAGAGACGGTAAGAAGATATGTAGACGTTACACAAGACATAGAGCAGAGAGAATGTATGTTACAGAGACGGTAAGAAGATATGTAGTCGTTACACAAGACATAGAGCAGAGAGAATGTATGTTACAGAGACGGTAAGAAGATATGTAGTCATTACACAAGACATAGAGCAGAGAGAATGTGGGTTTATAAAGACATACAGAAAAATGAAAGCAAAGCTCAATATTAGATTTTACAAGAACAATGTTCTATTGTGTTCTCAATCCTTTTGCTATTTAGAACATCGTGGGTACACTAAGAGTTCCTGACCCAGATAAGGGAGCTGCTGTAGTGCTATCCTGAGTGAACTATGATGAGGATATGAGATCGAGGTTCAAACGCAACCGACGGCTTCTAAGTTCACCCAGCCTTCAATAAGTTTAAGATTTTTGGTTGAGAAAGAAAGACGGCACTGACCATGTTGCCTCAAAACATAGACTGTCAATAAAATATGAACACTCATTTGTCTCTTGAGCTGTCTTTATTTTCCTCTTTTGTCGGTCGTTTAATCTTCTTGTTAATTTTCAGCTGCAGTTTCTTTTAGCTGAGCGACATGATGTGTGTCTAAGCCATTGAATATTTTTTCCTTGTTTTGTATGCCACAATGAACTAATCTTACACACACTCTGCCAATAATACCATCACTTTTTATTTTGCCTCTTTCTTGCTAAATTCAATATCTCGAACATATTATTTCAGTAACCGATTTGTATTAATTTATTAGTTTTAATGTCCATAATTTACATTGATATTACAATGTTGGCAGAAAGAGTTGTGTTGTATGCCGCTATTTTTTTTTACGAATAGAGAGATAAATTATACACAAGAAAAAGTTGGTGTTCTCAGTCCTGTTTTTAGTTTGCACCTGTTTCTTACTTCAAACTTTGTTTTCCAGGTCCATATTATTCTTTCTACTCTCCAAATACTTGTACCCTTTCGCTCGTTTCATTTCATTGTTTTCAACAATTGTCATGTGTTTGTTTCTCTTCTGCTAGTGGTTATTTCTTCACGTTTTCGTGGACATATAGATACAGCGGCTCGTCGCAAACTAACGACAAAACGCATTTACACCCACACCATTCTTTGAAAGGTACTCGATGAAGCGGAGTAGTCGTCGGGTGAACGCAGAAGAAGGAGAGAAAGAAGAAAAAGATAAATGAGCTGTAACTACATTCCCTCTTTTGGTATAGAACTTTGTGTCGGTTGGTTAGGTGGTAGGTGACTGCACACTTCTGCAATATTTTCCACAATCGTTGTTGGTCTAAAGTAAGTAAAAAGTAAAGTACCCCCGTCACGCCAAGTGGCGTATAGGGAAATATGGTGTTAGTGACCCTATATTTTACAGACCTTCAGCACATGATTTTTGGGATAATGTGGTCGATATTACGCCCGTGCTGCTTTACTTTCCCAGAAAAAAAAAATCCGGTACCCATTTAAGGCTGGGTGACCCGGAAGCCGTCGGTTGGGATCGAACCCTACCCCTTGTCCTTTGTAGACCAATTCACTAACCACTGAGCTATCGCGGCTCCCTTGTTAGTCTAAAGCTTTCAAATAATTGGACAGCTATCACCACTATTGTCCAACAAGGAAATAAATCTAGAGGCAAAACAAGCACTCTACAGTACAATCTTCATCCCAACGTTGTGCTACCAATGCCAGTCCTGGACTTTAGATGCAAGAACAATAAGAAAAAATAACCTTTACTATGATGAAACGTGTTCGACGAATGACAGGAAACAGTCTGAGAGATAAGATCAAAAATAAAGAACTGAGAAAAAAGCTAGGAATAGTCCTCGCATAGAATATATAAAGAAACAACAGACAAAATGGTTTCGTCACGTGACAAGACACAAAGATAAAAACACAACACAAGGAGCCTTCAATAAACTTTATGAGAACACCAGATCCACGGGCCAACCACGAAAAAGATTCCGAACACACTTACACGAAGTCACACGTGGTGTTGCTACAAACACGTTTTGTTTGTTGTTTTTACAAAGTTACCAGCATTTAGTCTACTGAGAGATGTAAACAGTTTATGACAAACTCGACTTAGGAAAGTTGGAATAATAGTTGTCAAACAGCCAGGATCAAAAGTTGATTTAAGAATATTTATTGTCAATGACAGTTACTGTTAGGTCTTAAAGAAATTATCGTTACACTTGATGTCTTTTACAGACAGGAAGTCGCCCAAAGACAGCAGAAATCTTTAAATTCTTTGGACCCATTAACACATTCGCGGGCGTAGAACCGGGAGAGGAACTTCAAAGCAAACGTTAAGCCCCACAATTACTGCAACGTTGACTTGTTGTGAAGTGGACGTTGTTGATTGGCTATTTCATGTCAGCAGTTTTCTTATACTTCCTGCGGGCTTTCAAATATTCATGTTCTTGATTGTTTGTGTTACCAGCATGCATTTCCTGGACAACTGAAAGGGGTGGGTTCAAAGAAATAACCATTCTTTTCATGAACTGAAGAACATTGTTTTTGAGGTTAAGAAAATTGTTTCATTGAAATATCAGTTTACTTGTACTTTCTGTGAAGTTCTCACATTGATCTGCTTTCATAATGACAATCATTACACCATCATATCGTCAGCATCATCATCGTTATAATCACGATCATCCTCAAGTACCATGGCTACCATAATGTCACATAATAAAGTACCATGGCTACCATAATGTCACATAATAAAGTACCATGGCTACCATAATGTCACATAATAAAGTACCATGGGTACCAAAATGTCACATAATAAAGTACCATGGGTACCATAATGTCACATAATAAAGTACCATGGGTACCATAATGTCACATAATAAAGTACCATGGGTACATAATGTCACATAATAAAGTACCATGGCTACCATAATGTCACATAATAAAGTACCATGGGTACCATAATGTCACAAAATAAAGTACCATGGGTACCATAATGTCACATAATAAAGTACCATGGCTACCATAATGTCACATAATAAAGTACCATGGGTACCATAATGTCACATAATAAAGTACCATGGCTACCATAGTGTCACATAATAAAGTACCATGTAGGACGATACTACTATTTTGTAAACATTTGTATAATGTTGTGTTGTTTTTGTGTGTGTGTTGTTGTTTATTGTTCCATTTGAAGGCCTGCTTGGCCGAAACGTCGTTCGACTTTTGTTTTATTTCTCACCTATATAAAGCTGTTACCATACCACTGTTTTCTCTCATTTTTTTTTAAAATTGTCAAGTGCCATGCTTGCTGGCGCAGGTGATCATGCTTATCTATAGTTGTATTTTCAGATGATGTATTCCGAATCAGATCTGCTGTAGACATTCTACCATGCCATTTTGACGCCCCTGGCTTCTGCTCTCTCTTATTTACTTCATTTCTTCTTCCCACAGTTTTTCAGTTCAAATGAGGTGCAGGCGAAACATCTAGTCAGAAACTCGTTATTCTTTATAGTGGCATATGGCTTTCTCGACATTCTTCTGAAAACAATACACCTGTTGCCTCCACAAATATCAAATATACACAATAATAAATAATTGCCGGGCCGCGAGTATAGCTGCAGAGAACATATAAAATAAACATACAATAGTATGGAGCTGCTAAACTAGTAGAAAGATGAGATAAACTACAATGTTTCGGCAAAAGCCTTCATCAGGTATAAAAAGCAAGCTATACAAATCATATACTATCCAGGCTAGAAAACACAACATTCTATTAATTTAGCTACTCCATACCATTGTATGTTTGTTTTATATGTTTTCTGCAGCTATATTCGTGGCCCCGCATAGTATTTTATATTTTGTATATTTGCTATGTGTGCTCACCTCCATTTATATCCTGCCGCTACATATTGTTTTTTCTTCTCATCTCTCATCGTCAGTCGTTTTAATCCTGGCCACTGTCTTTTCCGTAACTTTTTAAATAATCTGTGTTGTGTTTTCTGACTTGGATTTATATGTGTAATTTATATAGTTTGTTTCTTATACCCGATGAAGACTTTTGCCGAAACGTTGTAATTTGTCTTTTATTTTGTATTTGTTTAGCTGCTAAATATCATTGTATTATTATTTTACATGTGGCCCCCACGGTTTATTTTTTTTCTCCAATTGCCCATAATTCATTTTCAGAAGTCAATAATAGCAGCAACCCTACATCCGGAGAATAATTTTCTTACTTCAATTGGCACTGATGGGATGAATAAAATATCATATTATCGTTGTTATATAAGAGACAGGAAAACGTCGCGCAGGATATATTATCATAGATACGTAATACTACAGAGACTAGGAAATAATAGTTGGAATACTTGGTTACAACTGGCAAAATAAAAGGAAAGAGAGATCGTGGGCGACAAAGAGAGAAAATACCGGATAGCTTGGTGTCATGGCATGGAAAACAGTCAACAACAGAACTGATACGATGCACTGTAGATAGAAGATTGTGGAGGGACATGATCACCTACGCCCACCGGTATGGCACATGATGATACAACAAGCTGCATCGTCAGTACAAGATTAACTCTCTAATTAGAAACGGCGGAAGTAGCCAGGGAAAAGCTAAATGTAAATCTTATGACTAAATTTACTTTCAGACAATCCATTCCAAGATCATTGAGCAGACGACCACTAAACCATTCGGTCTATTCTGAAGTTACCAAGCCTGTCTCTAATGCCAGCTCTAGAGACTATTGAAATAAAAGATGAACAAATCTTGTACTAGAGATTCCATAAGCATCACCATTGCCATCTTCTGCCATACCAGATGGCGTAGGCGATCATGTCATGTTCCTTCCACAATTTTCTGTCATTTGCCATTTGCGACATCTCTTTCACTGTATTTTTCCAGCTGTAACAAAGTATTCTAATTTTCCTCTTCTCGTGATGTGCTCGAAAAATGTTGATTGTTTTTATCTGGCGTTTCTCTCTCTCTCTCTCTCTCTCTCTCTCTCTCTCTCTGCGATCAGGACTCAATCAGAGTAGGATTCCAGACTCTCACAGGAAGTCAGGTGTCAGGCTAAGTGTGTTGATCGCCCCCACAGACAGAACATGACAATTAGAGTCTGCCAGATCCACTCTGATTGAACACCCGTTAAAACGTTGCACTGTGTTCTGCGCCAGTTGCCCAGTACATCCGATTTCAGCCAGCATTTTATTCAGGTTTGCTTTCCTTAGCCTTTGATTGTCCCCAATCTTCCTGCAAGGCAGCAGATTGTCTTTTCTGTAGGGGGATTCTGCCCTTAGATGGTCGGCCCTCCCAGGTTGACGAGCACCATCTGCCCGAGTCACTATAGGTGACTAACACAGACATGCACACACAAAGACACGAGATGTGACCAACACAGACATGCACACACAAAGACACGAGATATGACTAACATAAACATGCACACAAAAATATGAGTCATAACTAACCCATACATGCACACACAAAGATATGACACATGACCAACACAGAAACACACTAAGATATGAGATATGACCAAACATAGACACACATAAAGATATGTGACATGACCAACACGGCGTTTTTATGAGCTCCCTTTTTGTGTTGGCCACAAATTCTTTGAGAATTTCCTCGATGGTCTTTTTAGCTGTCAAGGGAACTTCAACATTCTTCCGAGAAATCCCATCTCTGTGGCCTCTAATCGTCTCTTCATTTGTTTGTCTACCGTCCATAATTCGCTTACATAGGTCAGAATTGACTTTATTTGGAACCGATTGACTCTTTCTCATTTCTATTGACATAGACTTGTTGCATAAGACGTTTTTCATTTTCTGAAATGCTATTTTGGCCGGAGCTTTTCTATTTTTTTAATTTCTGTGGTACATCTCCCATCTGATGTTATTATTGTACTGTATCTCCCATCTGATGTTATTATTGTGCTGTATCTCCCATTTGATGTTATTATAGTGTTGCATCTCCCATCTGATGTTATTATAGTGCTGCATCTTCCATCTGATGTTATTATTGCGTTGCATCTCCCATCTGATGTTATTATTGTGCCGCATCTCCCATCTGATGTTATTATTGTGCTGTATCTCCCATCTGATGTTATTATTGTGCTGTATCTCCCATCTGATGTCATTATTGTGCTGTATCTCCAATCTCATGTTATTATTGTGCTGTATCTCCCATCTGATGTTATTATTGTGCTGTATCTCCCATCTGATGTTATTATAGTGTTGCATCTCCCATCTGATGTTATTATAGTGTTGCATTTTCCATCTGATGTTATTATTGCGTTGCATCTCCCATCTGATGTTATTATTGTGCTGCATCTCCCATCTGATGTTATTATTGTGCTGTATCTCCCATCTGATGTTATTATAGTGTTCCATCTCCCATCTGATGTTATTATAGTATTTCATCTCCCATCTGATGTTATTATTGTACTGCATCTCCCGTCTGATGTTATTATTGTACTGCATCTCCCATCTGATGTTATTATTGTACTGCATCTCCCATCTGATGTTATTATTGTGCTGCATCTCCCATCTGATGTTATTATAGTGTTTCATCTCCCATCTGATGTTATTATTGTGCTGCATCTCCCATCTGATGTTATTATTGTGCTGTATCTCCAATCTGATGCTATTATTGTGCTGTATCTCCCATCTGATGTTATTATTGTGCTGTATCTCCAATCTGATGTTATTATTGTGCTGTATCTCCCATCTGATGTATTAATTGTGCTGTATCTCCCATCTGATGTTATTATTGTGCTGTATCTCCCATCTCATGTTATTATTGTGCTGTATCTCCCATCTCATGTTATTATTGTGCTGTATCTCCCATCTCATGTTATTATTGTGCTGTATCTCCCATCTCATGTTATTATTGTGCTGTATCTCCCATCGGATGTTATTATTGTGCTGTATCTCTAATCTGATGTTATTATTGTGCTGTATCTCCCATCTGATGTTATTATTGTGCTGTATCTCCCATATGATGTTATTATTGTGCTGTATCTCCCATCTGATGTTATTATTGTGCTGTATCTCCCATATGATGTTATTATTGTGCTGTATCTCCCATCTCATGTTATTATTGTGCTGTATCTCCCATCGGATGTTATTATTGTGCTGTATCTCCCATCTGATGTATTATTGTGCTGTATCTCCCATCTGATGTTATTATTGTGGTGTATCTCGCATCTCATGTTATTATTGTGTTGTATCTCCCATCTCATGTTATTATTGTTCTAAGTATCTGACGCTTTGCACTTGGCTCAGGATTATTTCTTTTATTTTTTTGTTACATGGAGCTAACAATACAGTACAATACAATACAATACGATACGATACGATACGATACGATACGATACAATACAACACAACACAACACTACGCAGATAACAACACAACACAACACAACACATTATATTACATTTTATTATATTATATTATATTATATTATATTATATTATATTATATTATATTATATTATATTGTATTGTATTGTATTGTATTGTATTGCATTGCATTGCATTGCATTGCATTGCATTGCATTGCATTGCATTGCATTGCATTACATTACATTACATTACATTACATTACATTATATTATATATTATATTATATTATATTATATTATATTATATTATATTATATTATATTATATTATATTATATTATATTATATTATATTATATTATATTATATTATATTATATTATATTATATTATATTATATTATATTATATTATATTATATTATATTATATTATATTATATTATATAGCAATATTTAACTATTCCGGAATTAATGCGTCTGTTATGAAGTTTAGAAATATATTTTTGACAAAAATACGTGTCTAAAAGAGCAAAAATGTTTATTTGTACATATTTCACTACCGAAATCGAAGTATTTATATATATATATATATATATATATATATATATATATATATAGTTTAATTTTTTTCATTTTTACACAGCAGCCTTGGCACTTTTGCACGTCATTATAAAGCCGAGATCTCGTATTACCAGACGGTACAGTCCAAGTAGAAGTCTGGAACTTAAATGTACTTTGAGATCAATGAAGTTGGGGGAACTTAATCCATAAAACAAAATATCTAGAATAGGAATAGTCAGTACAGAAAAGAGAAGTGAATTCTCAAACAGTATTGTATCAATATAAAGATTATTATATATCATTTTTGGCAATACAGAGAATTAATCACTAGTCTTTTCTCTGTATAATTTACTTTACAGAAATTTGACTGTTCCATTTTCTAAAAATCGCAGTTGTGGCTTTCCAATTAGTGCAGTTTTACATGCACACGGAACATCGCAAGAAAACTGAAGTAATTGCCAAGTTGGCATTTTCTCTGCTAGTAAATATTAAAATAAAAATATTTCTGCCTTACGTCTTACACATAAAAAATCAATAAAATGAGCGGCCACCTGTTGTGCTATTCTGGCATATAATTCCATTCGATTTTACACGTTGGAAAACAAATTAAATAATCTTCTTTCAGTTGAGCAATTTATTTTAGAAACAATTTTTTTTCTTAATTTCAATTTTAGCTCAGAACTTCAGTACATTTGTTAAACATGAGCGTTCTCCAACATACCGTCCGCTGTATGTGCTTCTTTGTTTGGTTAATCAGCTTGCAGTGGTCAATTTATGGATGACAGGCTAATGCTCTCTTCAAATTTGTTTTAAAAACGTAAATGTAAATGGCTTTATTTTGCCCGTAAGATGTCATCAACTGGCATTTTACGTGAAAGGGGATGTGACGTAAACAAAGATCTAAAAAAAATATTAATCAGTTTTAGGCTATTACTATTGGTCGTTTCAAAATATTTTGAAGGTGTTTAAAATTCCATATCTCTGCAACCAATTGATTGATAATGCTGAAATTTTGCATATGGTCTTGTGATTTTTTGGTCCCAAGAAGTACATTCATTTCCTCACCAACAAACGTATAGTTTTAAATATTCTTTATTTGAAGTATACAAATTTAAGGCATTTTGGTCAAACCATATATTTGGAGGAATTACCGCTTCATATGAGTGAGCACCCACGGACTTGTCATCTTGAACGTAATGCGCGCCAATTTCCCTGTTTTAAGCACTAAAAAACACATAAAACGCGTCATAGTTATAATTTTATATCCGGTGCATCCCATTTCCTGTCGTTTTGTTGTGATTTATGTGCAACGGCGTATCCTAATTATTGGGTAATTTCGTTAAATTTGTGATCTGTTAGTCAATGGGTATAAAAGTAAAGTTCCTTACATTGCAATCAGTGGCAATAAAGGTGTATAAATATTTTTGCATAGAAGCTAAGCGTGGAAAACTGTATCGAAGCATCTCAAAGCCAGAAAAGAGAACTATTCACGCATTGGGTATAAGCAAACGCTTTTTCAAACAAATGCTTAAAGCTAACGGAGTGCCCAGTTCAATCAAGACTAGGACGCTAGGAAGAAAGAAAGTAGTAGATAGTTTTGACAAGGAAGTGATTAGAAGAGCAATTTGTAAAATGTTCGATTCCAAAGAAACTGTGACTTTAAGAAAACTGAAAATTCGAATGAAAGCAGAAAATGACATTGTTGTGTCGAAAACAACATTATGGAGAACTGTTAGAAGCATCGGTTTTACGTTTAGAAAGTACGATAGTGGTAAAATGTCATCTGCGAGAAGCCGCACTTAGTTTCTATGAGGAGTAAATATTTACGTGAAGTACGGGAAATGCGTAACCAAGGTTATGATATTGTATTTCTAGATGAATCTTGGATAAATTCTCACCACACAAGTGCCAAGGAATGGCAGTTATCAGATGGAAGTATTAAAAGATGTGTACCCACTGGAAAAGGACAGCGTATTATAATGGCACATGCAGGCAGCCGAAAAGAAGGGTTGGTGAAAAATGCAGAACTTATATTCACCTCTAATTATACTGACAACAGGGACTATCACACCGAGATGAATGGCCATATATTTAGAGAGTGGATTGAAAATACTCTTCTTCCAATTCTAGATAGACCATCCTGTCTGGTAATGGACAACGCGTCGTACCACAACGCTGTGGCAGAAGAAGACAAAATTCCTACATCTACCAGTACAAAAGATGTTATAAAGATTTGGCTAAGAAAGGAAGGAATTCCATTTAACGAGGGATTTTTGAAACCTGAATTACTGTCACTTGTTAAGAAATCGCAAAAGACCAAAGTATTCCAAATAGACAAAATCATTCAACAGCATGGTCATACGTGCTTGAGACTGCCCCCTTATCATCCACAATTAAACCCCATTGAACTCGTTTGGGCAAAAATTAAAGGGCAGGTGGCAGCTGAGAATACAAGTTTTAAACTATGCGATATAAAAGGACTGACATATGCTGCTCTATCACAGATTGACAAAGATTTTTGGTGCAAATGTGAAGATCATGTCTTAAAAGAAGAAAATGACTATTGGAAAAAAGATGGACTATCGTTCGTTCAGCCCAGATTAGTAATCAATATGTTAGACTCCTCTGATTCAGAATAAATGAAATAATAATGGACGTTTTTATATGTCCGCATGATCAATCTTTAGCTAAAGTTGATAACGTTTTGAAAATGTAAAGATTCTTGATATGTGTACTGCAGGCATGCAAAGAAACTAAATCACTTTCATATGTCTTGTTTACGTAAAATAATGAAAGTCACATGGAAAGACATAAAACGAACAATGTAGCTCTTTACAGTGAAGAGGATCCCGTGCTTACATCGGACTCTTTAGTCACATGCGTACCCATAAACAATAACTTTGCTTGATATGTCATGCTCGTTATCGCTCGCAACGGATAATTAATTTTTTTAAATGTATTCTTTGTTGTATATTGTTTAAATAGTTTTCATTAATGGAACTGTTTATACGCTGATTTGTTTTAGACCGTCTGTAAAGGCTATAACATTGACATTCTCATAGTATTTTAAAGAAAGTAAACAATAGAAAGTAAACAGTTGATAAACGCCTCCAACTTTCAAGTTGTGTAGAGACGCCTATGTCGAGAAGCTGATTTCCATTAATGTACGGTAAATTATTTTCTCCAGGAGCAAAAAGATCCGTAAATTCACTGAGATCAAAGGAAAGTGCTGCTTCATGATGAAGCATACTTCCTACATCATTAAATTTTGTGAAATCGGTGGGACCTTGGAAAAACAAGGCCAGATGCAAAAAATCAAGTTTGTAAGTGCAGGGAAAGAGGAGATATTTCATGTTAATCGTGAACATTTAGATTTGAAACGACCAATAGTAATAAACCGCAAATAATGACGGAGGTAAATGATGATTTCAATCCGCTACATAAATACGGCTCTCTTTGTTTTATGGTTCACACACACATGCACACAAGTTTGATCCACTTAACTTTAGTTCGAGTTTTTAAAAAATATTTTTTTTTACATTTTTCTGAATTATTTTATCACAACTTTCTATATTTGTTTTCACATTTACATGCGCACACACACACACACACACACACACACACACACACACACACACACACACACACACACACACACACACACACACGCACACGCACACGCACACGCACACGCACACACACACACACACACACACACACACTCACACACACACACACACACACAATTTATATATATATATATATATATGGTTTTGTCAGGTCGGGTAATTTTACCTGCTACTGTATGCAGTAAACGGTACGACCTGCGGCTGGTCTGCAGGTATGCTCGAGAGAGTAAAAGGCTAAGGGAGGGTACCCTGAAGTTAAACAACCTCACTGTCTTGTTGGTGAGACTTTTTAGTCAAAGGCTAGCGGAGCCAAACATAAACAAACCGCCGGAAGGCAACAGAAAACCACCGTCGTTATTTCTTTGCACAATCAGGAATCGCCACAATAATAGAAATAACGACTACAACCTTAAGGGGAATTCCAAAGGAAAATCCTCGTTCGGTAGGGGACATCATGTGCTACAGGTGATACCCGATCGTCATCAAGCTACTGTAAACAAAATAAAGATAAAACAGACTCTAAAGATAGGTACTTGGAATGTGAGAACACTCATGCAGAAGGGTAAGATGGAAAACGTCAAAAATGAAATGAAAAGAATGGGTTTACATTTATTGGGACTTTGCGAAATGAGATACACTGGATCAGGGGAGATATATTCTGATGAACATAAAATAATCTATTCTGGAGGTACTGAACACCAAAGAGGAGTAGGTATCATCTTGGATGCAGAAAGAGCAAGAAGAGTGAACGGTTTTTACCCAATATCTGACAGGGTCCTTTTAGTGAAATTGAATGTAAAGCCAATAGCCATAAATCTTATACAAGTTTATGCACCAACAGCAGTCTAGAGGAAACAGTTAATACATATTATGAAGAGTTAAATAAGGCACTTCGTGAATGCAAATCACATGAAAACACCATAGTTCGAAGGGATCTTAATGCAAAAGTAAGGAAAGAAAAGAGTTGAGGAATTAGTTGGTCATTATGGCTTAGGTGAGAGGAATGAAAGAGGTGAGAAACTTATTGACTGGGCAAGAACACACAACATGATGATAGGAATCACCTGGTTTTAAGCAACATCCAAGACGTCTGTGGACATGGAAAAGCACGGGAGACAACGCACGTAATCAAATTGATTACACGATGATAAGCAACATATTTAGAAACAATCTGGTGTGTGTGTGTGAACTAGACCAGGGGCAGATTGCAATAGTGACCATGTACCAGTTGTGGGAAAGCTTAGAGTAAAAATTTTAAGGAGCAAAACGAGCCTGTTAACATCAAGTTAAATTTCATCATCATCGAGTGCCTTCTCCGTAACGAAGGTTGGCTACCATCGAGCGCCATTCTGCTCTGTCTCTTGCTTTGTTGGTGCAGGTTGTCATAGGTTGATTTGTCCATCTTTTGATGTTACTCGTCCATGTTAGTCTTGGTCTGCCTCTGCCTCTCTTACCTTGTATTTTCCCCTCCAGGATTACTTTTAGTAGGTTGTTAAGTTAAATTTAGGTATTTACTCAAATCAGACAAGAAGTTGCAAGACAAATATAAAATCACAATTCAGATCCGTACAATGCAGTAGAGAAGATACAAAGCATTGATGAACAGCGAGAAATGCTAAAACAATCAATGCAACAAACATCAAAAGAGTTCATATCACCAGTGAGGACAAATTCAATAAAGAAATAATTGATGACAGATGGCATTTCACAGCTAATTGATACAAGAAGAAGAAATAAAGAAAATAAGGACGAGTAAAAGAGATTAAATAAAGAAATTTTATTAAAATGCAATGAAGCAAAAGAAGCATGGCTAAAACAGCGATGCAAAGAGATTGAAATACAACAAAAAGGAAATGCCAAAGCTATATACAAACAAATTGAAGAATTAACAAGATAAAAAAGAAACGAAATAAAAAACTGAATGTTTAAGATTAAGGGAAGGAGAACTGTTGATTGATCAAGAAAACATAAGGGAACGATGGACAGAATACATTAAAGATCTTTATAATGATGAACGAACAGAAGTAAATATTAAGGATAATGGAGAAAGACCAGAAATACTCAAAGAAGAAGTGGAAGACGCCTTGCGCAATATGAAAGCAGGAAAAGCTCCTGGGCCAGATAATATAACTAAAGAAGAGATTGAAGCCATGGGTGATATTGGAATAGAAATAATAACAAAAATATTGAATGATATCTACAACAGCGGATATATACCAGACGACATGCTCAAATCAATATTCATAGCCCTACCAAAGAAATCGGGTTCGATTGAATGCGGGGATCATCGCACAATAAGCCTTATGAGTCATATGACTAAGATATTACTAAGAATCATCATGCGAAGAGTGCGAAACAAAATCAATCCAGAAATTAGCGATGAACAGTGTGGTTTTGTTAGAGATAAAGGAATAAGCAATGCCATTTATATCATAAGATCTTTAGTAGAAAGAGCCAAAGAGGTGAAAACAGATACCTATGTTTCATAGATTACACCAAGGCATTTGACAAAGTAAAGCACCAAGAAATAATCAAAATTTTAGAAAGCATAAACGTAGACAGCAAAGATCTAAGAATAATAAAGAATATGTACTGGCAACAAACAGCGGCCATAAGAACTGGAAACCAATTTGGAATGCTTCAACAAATAAAACAGGGTGTTAGACAAGGTTGTGTGCTGTCACCAGATTTGTTTAATATTTATAGTGAGATTATTTTAAGATCCATAAGGGATCTGATGCGATTGAAGAAATCTGGTGTGATTGAATGCGATGATCATCGCACAATAAGCCTTATGAGCCACATGAGTAAGATACTACTACGATTCATCATGCGAAGAGTGCGAAACAAAACAGAAATTAGTGATGAACAGTGTGGTTTTGTTAGAGGCAAAGGAACGAACAATGCCATATACATCATACGATCTTTAGTAGAAAGAGCCATAAAGGTGTAAACAATTAAAGTTAAAAAGAAAATCAGTTCGCTGTGTTTATGTTAAGTACCCCAAGAGTTAACCACAATCTCATTGAGAAAGAATCAACATTTTTCAAAACGGTATAGTATTTAAACTCAATTTCATTCGTCATCTACTTTATTGTTGTTGTTTAGCAGTCCTTGCCTAATATTTTTGGTGAGGTATGATCCACTTAATCTCAGCTCAGATTAACTCTTTCAGTACAGAAGATTTTTGTCAATTTAGTGGGAGAGATTTCGGAGACAAAGTTATTCAATTTTTAAAATATTAATCTACATGTTTATGTTTATCTAATACTTAACATATTATATATCACATTTTAGATAATTAAACCATCTATTTATCACTAATAGGAAGATGATACAAGACATGTAAATAAATATGGTTTGATGACAGTTCACACTAATCAAATTGAGAGTAACTCACTGTGCGGCTAAACGTACATGACCGAAATCGGCATGGCGCATGGTGCGTCGAAACGTAGAGAAAGAGTTAAGTCTTCCGGTTATATTAGACTGCAGTCGGCAACAATGAAGTCACTTTAAAACAAATCTAAATTCAATAAATATGTGATTCTTTCACTGATGTATCACATATGGATGCTTGTTTTACTACCACTGAACACTCAGCGTTTCTATCAAACATTTAATCGGTCAAATGAATAAAGTGTGAACACCCAAAAAATAAACTCCGGTGCCCATCAGAGTGGCTTGTTTTCTTCTCATAACTTTTGTGATTACGTACATACCCATTCAGAAAATAAACGTAATATTAAGATGATCATCATCATGTACCATACCGGTTGGCGTAGGCGATCATGTCCTTCCACAATCTTCTATCTACAGTGCATCGTATCAGTTCTGTTGTTGACTGTTTTCCATGCCATGACACCAAGCTATCCAGTATTTCCGCTCTTTGTCGTCCGCGATCTCTCTTTCCTTTTGTTTTGCCAATTGTAACCAAGTATTCCAACTTTCCTCTTCTCATGATGTGACCAAAAAATGTTGATTGTTTCTTTCTGATGTTTTTTAGGAGCTGCCTTTTTGTGTTGGCCTCTTTGAGAACTTCCTCATTGGTCTTTTTAGCTATCCGGTGAACTTTCAAAATTCTTCTGAGAAATCCCATCTCTGTGGCCTCCAATCGTCTTTTCATTTGTTTGTCTACTGTCCATGATTCGCTTCCATAGGTCAGAATTGGTTCTATATAGACCCGATGAACTCTCTTTCTCATTTATCTTGACATAGATTTGTTGCATAATATATTTTTCATTTTCTGAAATGCTATTCTGGCCTGAGCTATTCTGCATTTTATTTCTGTGGTGATCCTCAGCCTGCCAGCTGCTCCCACAACACCATCCACCACCTGCTCCAATGGCTTCACATAACCCTGATAGGGGGGGGCTAAACGGGAGTTCCACCTTGCCCAAGGGTGTCCCGAAGACTAGCGGAGGAAAGGAGACGCCTTACTCCTCCTTTGGCAGGGCAGAACTCTACACCGCTGACCCTGTAATATGATCAATCAGACAGAATTAGAATAACCTGGTGACTAAACACTTCCTGGCATAATTTTAGAGCCATTACAGTAATTTCACTTCCACTTCCGTCCGCCTCTTTCACCTCACCACACATACAGCGAGGCTGAAGCCCATTTGCCTTTTGGTTATAGTAACCTCTGCAGATACGATTGTTATCATTCAATAAAAATATTATTTTATTTTATTTGTTCAGATATTTCATTATCATTTTGTTTTCTAGTGTTAATGTTATTTACTTACATATTTAAAAAAAAATATTTACATCAAAACAAATAACAACAGGATTAAGACTAAGAATGCAAGCCGCGATAGCCCAGTGGTTAGTGAACTGGACTACAGAGGACTAGAGGTAGGTTCGATTCAAACCGACAGCTTCCGGTTTCACCCAGCCTTAAATGGGTACTGGATTTTTGTCTGGAAAAATAAAGCGGCATTGGCGTAATACCGACCACGAAAATCATGTGCTGAAGGTCTGTGCAATTTTTGGTCACTAACACCATATTCCCTATACGCCACTCGGATTGACGGGGCACTTTTATTATTATTTTTTTTTTACTTAATATTAAAAATAGCAAAATGTTATATCTTCTCAACGGGCACGTATGGCGCAGAAACAGGGACATTAGACAAAAAATGAGAACAGAAAATTGAAGCTCTTGAAATGTAGATTTTTAGAAGAATAGGAAGAATTGGATGGAAAAAAAAGAAAAAAAAACGATGAAGTCTGAAAACAACTAAAAATGAAAAGAGAACTATTAACCACAATTAGAACAAGACAAATAAGATTTTTGGGGCGTGTTAAAAGACACATCAGCCTACTAAAAGTAATCCTGGATGGGAAAATACAAGGTAAAAGAGGCAGACAAAGACTGACATAGACGAGTAATATCAAAAGATGGACAAGTCAGCCTATGACAACATGCACCATCAAAGCAAGAGACAGAACGGAATGGCGCTCCATGGTAGCCAACCTTCGATGCAGAGACAGCACTTAATGATTATGATGACATACATATTTATGTATATGTATTGTCCATTGTTCCTGCTTACTAACCCGCAACGTTATTTTGATTTTGTGTTGTCCCACACTTACATCAAGTTGTAAACATACAACTTTTTTACTTTTCATCTTTCCATTTACGAGCTTTTTTCTTTGAAACATTACGCATGTTCTTGTGTGTGCCTGTGCGTGCGTGTGACCAACTCCAGCATCCAAGTCAGTGCGTTTGACCATCGTTTGATAATATGGAATTACCAATGTCTGTTTTAGCAGTGACTGTTTTACCAATGTCTGTTTTAGCAGTGACTGTTTTACCAATGTCTATTTTAGCAGTGACTGTTTTACCAATGTCTGTTTTACCAATGTCTGTTTTAGCAGTGACTGTTTTACCAATGTCTGTTTTAGCAGTGACTGTTTTACCAATGTCTGTTTTAGCAGTGACTGTTTTACCAATGTCTGTTTTACCAATGTCTGTTTTAGCAGTGACTGTTTTACCAATGTCTGTTTTAGCAGTGACTGTTTTACCAATGTCTGTTTTAGCAGTGCCTGCTTTACCAACGTATGTTTTACATTGACTGTCGCTACTCTTCAACTTTACGTCAGCTTACACAATTGGTTTTATGAACATAAAATATTGAATCCCAGCCTGCCCTCTGCAGTCGAATCAGTTGGTAAAATAATTGGTATCTAATTCGCTTAGGTGGGGAAGGCGTTAGTATCGAAGGAGAGCACTCAAACATTGATAATGCTTTCCTGGGATGTACCAGGGATCTCTTTTGTAGCATGAGGGGGAACAATGCCTCATTTTAAATGCTTTATACTTTTGACTGCTTGAGTTATCAACCCGTCTGATCCTTCTTCAGCTTTCGCTGTGCCGCCAACAAGATGACCCTGTTCCAAATCTTACTCCCCGCTTCCATTTTTGTGTGCTAGTTTATGAATTTTGAATATTTTTCCATTCCAGTCCCTGAACATTATTACTCTACTTTCTCTTCCATCACGCCTTCCACCATTTGCTGTTTCCTGCTGTTTGTTTCAAGCTAGGCCGTTATATCCTGCAATATATCAGCGAGTTAGCATTTCATTCGCCGATATGGTCGATATGGTCACGTCCATTGCCGTCGGCGTCGAGGGGAGATACAATCTGCGATTCTTTGCTCTTCTGTTGGCCTCTTCTGGTGTTATCCCTCCTAATGACTCTAGTATTCCCTTTATCCATCTCTTTCTCGGTCTTCCTCTTAATGTGGAGTTTTCGTAGCGTTTGTTTATGGCTCTTTGAGTCATTGTTAGTTCTTTTTGTCTTGTTATGTGGCCGAACCAATTTATCTGTTGTTTCTTTATGTATTTGATGGCTGGTTCAATTTCGAGTTTCTTCCTCAGGTCGGTGTTTCTTACTCTGTCCCTTAATTAAGTTGTTTCCTGTAATTTTTCTGACACATTTCATTTCGGTGGTCGTTATCTTTCTTATTGTTCTAGAGTCCAGCGTCCAATTCTGGCACTGATAGCACAGAGTTGGTAGAAAAATTGATTTGTATATTGCCCTTTTTGCTTCCGTAGTTATTGCTTTGTTTTTCAATAGTGTTGATACTTGGCCTATAACTTGGCATGCTTTGTTACACCTAATATCTATCTCTGTCTCTTCGTTATTGTCTTGTGTTAACCAAGAGACAGAGATATAAGGTGTAACAAAGCATGCCAAGTTATAGGCCAAGTATCAATACTATTGGAGGCGGTACCATAAGATCCTATATATGCCATGATTTGCCAGGACTATAAAAACACTACCATTACTAGCGTTTAATATAGTTAAAAAAAAGTAAAGTACCCCCGTCACGCCAAGTGGCGTATAGGGAATATGGTGTTAGTGACCATAAATTTTACAGACCTTCGGCACATGATTTTTGGGGTAATGTGGTCAGTATTACGCCCGTGTCGCTTCACTTTCCCAGAAAAAAATCCGGTACCCATTAAAGGCTGGGTGAACCCGGAAGCCGTCGGTTGGGATCGAACCCTACCTCTTGTCCTTTGTAGTCCAGTTCACTAACCACTGAGCTATCGCGGCTCCTAGCGTTTAATATATTCTAATCTTAAGTTAATTTATTTGTCTTATCAAATTCTATTCAATCATGATAGTGTAGTTGTTGCCTGCGCTATTTTCGTATTTATTTCCATTTTGGATTGGGTATAGCCTAGCGCTGCTGCACCACATGTCAGATACGTCTGACTGGCTATCCAACAGAAACCATTTTTTTCTATTATCTAAATTTATTTTGTTATAGGATGATTAATCGGAGGGATCACACTTGTAGAGTGTAAAAATGCTGGTTCAGTGGCCACAGATAACAAAACAATAAAATAAGAATTCCGTCATGGCTCGTGACGTATATGACGTTAGTGACGATAGTTTTTGTACCTTTGGCAGTTTTGATTAAAGTGTGTGAAAAATAAAATCTGTACCTATTTATGGCTTCACGAGTCGTCAGTCGGGACTGAAACTAACCTCTTATACGCTAAAACCAGTTGACAAACCACTGCGCTACCGCGACTCCCTATTAGTGGCTGTGAAGGAGTAAAGGCATACAATTGCATCAAGATGCATAGAAATGGCAAGCTGCTGTAAAGTTAATGATAAGAATGGGCATTTTTAACAAATGGAAAAAGTGGTATGGTAAATGTTTTACCAAAAAAAAAAATGTAGAACGACGTTTCGGCCAAATGGGCCTTCAGCTGGAACAATAAACAAGACCAGAAAAAAATATATATAAATGTAATATACATATCTAATTACATTGTGATAATATGCTAGACTATCTAAAAAGGAAAATACGTCACTACTCTGTGGTCCGGAGCTAGGTCAAACACCGACTGGCCTATTATTGATAAGGCCGGCTGACCGGGCGGACACTAATGTAAAATAAAATAAACAGGAAGGCTTATAAAATATGTGGATATGGGTACTAGATCCCAGTCTTTATTATTACTGGAAACTTATATATGAGTATGACTTCCAATACGTGTATCCACAAGAACAAAACATATGAGATACAGGACAAAATATACATATAACCTACACACACACACGCACACACACACAAGCCCATAAATTCACATACGTACCCAAGTAGGTGTGAGTTCGATTTCAACGCAGGCTGCCATTTATTTGATACATTTTCTATTGTTGTGTGTGTTTTTATCCGAGGTAATATTATAAATATCCGATCGCATGATTAGTTTATTTTTATTTTGCTGTTCTGGCCTCGCAGTTTCCACCAATGACGTAATCTTTGGCATGAAACAAAAATGGAAAAGCAATACCAGGAAAGAGATGTAAATTAAACATAGAGAATCGCCCAGTGCCTTCTAGAAATATGAATTACATTGTAAATATGTGCGTATAGCCGTACGTAAACAATACATGTATGGAGCTGAGACCAGTGGTAAGACAAGATCATAGACGGCATTCTGTGCCTGCTCAACAAATGCTAACTCGGGTTTCGACATTTTATATCTGATAATTGTGTTTACATATCCTCTCTCTGGCGTATATCACTTTGATCACTCTAAATTGTCGATATGTTCAAATTATGTATTTAGTTCTCATCATTCAGATTTAGCTAGCACTTGTTTTTTTAGTTCAGTGTAAGTTTATACTGCAATTTATCTGCTTATTTTGTTATGTCCCTGCAATCTGAATTATTTACTTTGTCCATAATGACAATTTTAAAAAAGGGGAAGGGGTGGAGTGGTATGGTAATAGCTTTACGTAGGTGGGAAACAAACAAAAAATCGAACGACGTTTCGGCCAAGTAGGTCTTCAGCTGAAACAATAAGCAACAACACAAAACTATATAAAATGATAAAAACAGAAAATGTTACCATACCACGTTTTTTTACTCTTTAAAAAAAAACTTCACTATTTTCTTCAGCTTTACAGCATCTTTGCATCTCTCTGCACCTTGATGCCTTTACCCCCTTGTTTTGCCCAGGTCTGGAGGCTCGACAATTTCTAAATACATTGCTGAAGATATGGTGAAAGGACATGACGCCAGAGAGCATGATGCCGGCACAATCCGACACGAAAAGTATAGACACCAAGCTCTGAAGGACACACAAGAGATTGGCTTGGCATGTGGTTGGCATGTGGTTGGCATGTGGTTGGCATGTGGTTGGCATGTGGTTGGCATGCTAGAACAACGTCTACCACAGGAAGTATTTGATGGTGAACTACACAACTAACTCAAGGTGGACAGATGAAAACGTTCAAGCAAAAGCAAAAAGGTTCACTACATAAAACTATGTAGTACAAGGTTCACTACATAAAACTATGTAGTACAAGGTTCACTACATAAAACTATGTAGTACAAGGTTCACTACATAAAACTATGTAGTACAAGGTTCACTACATAAAACTATGTAGTACAAGGTTCACTACATAAAACTATGTAGTACAAGGTTCACTACATAAAACTATGTAGTACAAGGTTCACTACATAAAACTATGTAGTACAAGGTTCACTACATAAAACTATGTAGTACAAGGTTCACTACATAAAACTATGTAGTACAAGGTTCACTACATAAAACTATGTAGTACAAGGTTCACTACATAAAACTATGTAGTACAAGCACTGATGATTAGGCGACCCTTGCTGGTGATCGTCTGAGATGTTTCGGCCATATAAAGAGTCATAATACCCTACTAAAAGTCATCTTGGAGTGGAGGGTACAAGGTAGACGATGCAGAGGTAGACAAAGATAGAGATAGAGTCAATCTCCAATCAAGGCACGAGATAGAGTAAACTGGCGCTCCATGGTAGCCAACCTTCGATGTGGAGACGGATCATCATGATAATGCTGGTAATCGGTCAGCGTGGCCAAGTGAGATCAGTCTATGAGCACCGTAATCTGTGGACATAGGGAGGTCATCACTTCGCAAGTCAAACTTAAGCAAACATCATCCTCCTTATTCGTAGGTCAACACTCAAAACGTACATCTCTTGATTGTAGCTAATACTTCACGCTTTCCTCATATGCCAACTCTGAACAAATTCTAACCTAGAACGATGACAGAATGGTTATCATCGACGGCTATGAATGAACATTTACCTATGTCTGTATTATGAACGTCTATATTACCAATGTCTGTTTTATGAACGTCTATATTACCAATGTCTGTTTTATGAACGTCTATATTACCAATGTCTGTTTTATCAACGCCTGTTTTACCAACGTCAGTTTTACCAATGTCTGTATTATCAACGGCTGTTTTACCAATGTATGTTTTATTAACGCCTGTTTTACCTATGTCTGTTTTATCAACGCCTGTTTTACCAATGTCTGTATTATCAACGCCTTTTTTTACCAATGTATGTTTTATCAACGCCTGTTTTTTTTTTTTTTTACCTATGTCCATTTTATCAATGTATGTGGTTACACCTTAACTTCAGCTTACACAATACGTTTCATTAACATAATATATTCAATCCCAGCCTATCCTCTGCAGACGAATCCGTTGATAAAAGAACTGGTTTCTGGTTTCCTTAGTTGGGGAAGGTATTAATATCGAGGAGAATCACTCAAACATTGACACTGCTTTCTTGAGGTGTACCAGGGAGGAGGATGAAACTTAAGGACAGTAAGAAGTTGGGGGTAACAAAGCAACACTACCGGATGCGAATACCGGATCTTCATGTTAGTCAAGATGGATGCTTCCTAAATTCAGAACTACGAGGATAACAGGGAAGACTTGTGGACTAGTTGATTGTTTTACACTGCGGGATTTGATGGGGGAAGATTTGTGAACCGGTCTATCGTTTTACACTGCGGGATTTGATGGGGAAGATTTGTGAACCGGTCTATCGTTTTACACTGCGGGATTTGATGGGGGAAGATTTGTGAACCGGTCTATCGTTTTACACTGCGGGATTTGATGGGGGAAGATTTGTGAACCGGTCTATCGTTTTACACTGCGGGATTTGATGGGGGAAGATTTGTGAACCGGTCTATCGTTTTACACTGCGGGATTTGATGGGGAAGATTTGTGAACCGGTCTATCGTTTTACACTGCGGGATTTGATGGGAATAAGATCTTGTCTCTTATGGACCGTTTTTCGATGTGCGGTGAGGGTAATCCGACAACTAAGGACCAGCCAGTAACGACCAGCCAGTAACGACCAGTCAGTAACAACCAGTCAGTAACTACCAGCCAGTAACGACCAGTCAGTAACGACCAGCCAGTGACGACCAGTCAGTAACGACCAGCCAGTAACGACCAGCCAGTGACGACCAGCCAGTAACGACCAGCCAGTAACGACCAGTCAGTAACGACCAGCCAGTAACGACCAGCCAGTGACGACCAGCCAGTAACGACCAGCCAGTAACGACCAATCAGTAACGACCAGCCAGTAACGACCAGCCAGTAACGACCAGCCAGTGACGACCAGCCAGTAACGACCAGTCAGTAACTACCAGCCAGTGACGACCAGCCAGTAACGACCAGCCAGTAACGACCAGCCAGTGACGACCAGCCAGTAACGACCAGCCAGTAACGACCAGTCAGTAACGACCAGCCAGTAACGACCAGCCAGTAACGACCAGCCAGTAACGACCAGTCAGTAACGACCAGCCAGTAACGCCCAGTCAGTAACGACTAACTCAAAAAAAGAACAGCACTTCGTATTCTTGGAGAGTCGATGGTTGAGGGGTTAGTGTGCTCGCTACCTGATCAGAAAGTTTTCAGATAGACGGATATTTTTTCGGGCTGATAAGGCACCGGGTTTTAACCAGTCTCTAAAAATAAGTATCAGAGATTTTTCTGGGAGATAAAGGCAGCCTGGCGTGACACCGACCCACTCAAAAAATATGATGCGGTCTTGGGAAAATATAGTCACTAACATCAAGTTGCCAATACGCCTAGCAAGTAGTGAAGGGAAGGTTCAATTTAAGTATTCTTGTATTTCGCATTCTTCACACCGTAATTTAATTGTTGAGCATAGAAAATAGAGTGTGCTATGCAAACAAAATATGTACGAGATCTCGACGATATAACGCGAGGTTTCAATATGAAATATTATTTCTACATGCTATAATTATACGCCAGACAATCACTGGAGTACGCTGTACATATTTATGGTGTGTCGTGCTACTCGATCGTGCAGACTAGCTCGTTCATAAAATTAAGCAAACAGAAGCCAGCAATGCTGAGGTAATGTTGACAGTTACACGCTCAAACAACATAACTGCGGCTACAAGGGAATTCTGCGCGTTAACGGCGCTGTCTTGTTTGTATTAAGAGAGACCAATGAAAAGTGCTGATAAAGAACTTGGATTGTAATAGTTGAGTTGTTTCATCATCATCATGTGCCACACCGGTTGGAGTAGGCGATGATGTCCTTCCACAAACTTCTATCTACAGTGCATCGCATCAGTTCTGTTGTTGACTGTTTTCCATGCCATTACACTAAGATATCTAGTATTCTCTCTCTTTCTCTGTGTCTCTCTTTGTCTCTCTTTGTCGTTTGCGATCTCTCAACCCCTGTATTTAGCCAGTTGTAACCAAAAATTCCAACTTTCCTCTTATCATGATGTGCCCGAAAAATGTTGATTGTTTCTTTCTGATGTTTGTTAGGAGCTCCCTTTTTGTGTTTGCCTCATTGAGAATTTCCTCGGTGGTTTTTTTTAGCTGTTCAGGGAACTTTCAACATTCTTCTGAGAAATCGTATCTCTGTGGCCTCTAATCGTCTTTTCATTTGTTTGTTTACAGTCCATGATTCGCTTCCATAGGTCAGAATACGCTCTATATAGCATCGATGAACTCTCTTTCTCATTTCTATTGATATAGATTTGTTGCATAAGACATTTGTCATTTTCTGGAATTATATTTTGGCCTGAGATATTCTGCTTTTTATTTCTGTGGTGCATTTTCCATCTGATGTTAATATTGTGCCCAAGTATTTGACGCGTTGCACTTGTTTCAGATTTGTCCTGTTTATGTGTATGCTGCATGATGGTGATGATTGTTTCTTCGATATGACCGTTACTTCTGTTTTCTTACTAATCAGACTTAGACCTCTCTTGTTGCTTTGCTCTATTAATATGTCTATCATTTCTTGTAGAGTTGTTTCACTATATATATATATATATATATATATATATATATATATATATATATATACGTCAGCTAAAAGAATTGAAGTTTATTGAGTTATTGAGTTATTTGCGGGTCATCATCATTGCACTCCGAACACGTCCATAGGTGCTCAGATCCCCTCCTCAGCAATTCCCTCAGTGTCCAGCGACTGACGACTCCAGTTCTATGTTGGTTAATAAGTCTTCTTACACGGCCACTAAGTTTCTCATTTCTGGCTGTGCCCATCTTAACTCCTATTTCCATCATCCGAAGAAGCGACGTGGATCTGTGTTTGTCGAAGTCATGTGCTCTTCCCACATCTCGAATTGAAGTTTACTTCGAGAAAGTGTTTATTTAAGCTAAACCGTTCAATAAATATTAACTGGAGAAGTTGAACTTTACTTTTGGAATTGTGATTACTGAGTGCAAGAAAACAATAGCACAAGTTGTTCTCTCTCTACCGTTCGCCTGATGACTACTGCAGGAATGGATACCCCTCTTCGAGATCCGCTCTTAAAATGATGTTCAGTGGGAGTAATGCGTTGTTTTGTTTTTTATTTGCGCCTTCGGCTCAAAACATCCGACTTCAGCAGTGAATTTTTAATATGAAGTTGCCTTCCCTCCTTGATCCCTATTCAAGTGACCAGACTAGACTAGTTAGTCTGCTACTAGAGGCACCATGAAGAGGTGGAGTAGAAGTACAAGCCCTTTGACTTTCCCAGTATGTGTGATTCCTTGGTAGCATAGCTACCACTTGAACACCACTTTGAGATATGGACATACATGCTCCACTACTACCTGGAGACATGTCAGAGGTGCAAATTTGTACAGATGTTCTAGCTAATTTACAGATTAATACATAAAACCTCAATTTAATATAGAACTTCTGTTGAGTTATAATGTTGCATGGTGTCAGAACTGATCGAACATGGCTGAGGCTATCAGATAGCTGACTCGTGCCAAGCAAACAATGATAGTTGGGGAAGTTTCACGTGACGTTTATTTCATTATCTCCCTTTGAATTTCTCCAATTATTACTCCCTTCGTGGTCCGCCCTAACATGGGCGTTGCTCTATAGCGTCATTGTTTACAAAAGTTGTGATATATGTGCCTGGAAAGAAAAAAAAAAGTAAAGTACCGCTGTCACGCCAAGTGGCATATAGGGAATATGGTGTTAGTGACCATAAATTTACTGACCTTCAGCACATGATCTTTGGGCTAATGTGGTCGGTATTACGCCCGTGCCGCTTTACTTTCGCAGAAAAAAATCCGGTACCCATTAAAGGCTGGGGGAACCGGAAGCCGTCGGTTGGGATCGAACATTACCTCTTGTCATTTGTAGTCCAGTTCACAAACCACTGAGCTATCGCGGCTCCCTATATGTGCCTGTAGACTGGATATATCGGCGTCGACACCGCATTTTTGAGTACCGGGTTTGCCAACCGTCTTCGACCATCACACAGGTTAGTTCATTGTTTTCCAAAGCCACGGCGAGGAGATGGATGGGATCTTGATCAGCTTCGGTGCGTTCACTACTTGCTAGTACTTAACTTTTGTGCCCTCATCCCGACTAAAGTAGTTAACGTTTGTGACCTCATCCCGACTAAAGTAGTTAACTTTTGTGCCCTCATCCCGACTAAAGTAGCTAACTTTTGTGCCCTCATCCCGACTAAAGTAGCTAACTTTTGTGCCCTCATCCCGACTAAAGTAGCTAACTTTTGTGCCATCATCCCGACTAAAGTATTTAACTTTTGTGCCCTCATCCCGACTAAAGTAGCTAACTTTTGTGCCCTCATCCCGACTAAAGTAGCTAACTTTTGTGCCATCATCCCGACTAAAGTAGCTAACTTTTGTGCCCTCATCCCGACTAAAGTAGCTAACTTTTGTGCCCTCATCCCGACTAAAGTAGCTAACTTTTGTGCCCTCATCCCGACTAAAGTAGCTAACTTTTGTGCCATCATCCCGACTAAAGTATTTAACTTTTGTGCCCTCATCCCGACTAAAGTAGCTAACTTTTGTGCCCTCATCGCGACTAAAGTAGCTAACTTTTGTGCCCTCATCCCGACTAAAGTAGCTAACTTTTGTGCCATCATCCCGACTAAAGTAGTTAACTTTTGTGCCCTCATCCCGACTAAAGTAGCTAACTTTTGTGCCATCATCCCGACTAAAGTATTTAACTTTTGTGCCCTCATCCCGACTAAAGTAGTTAACTTTTGTGCCCTCATCCCGACTAAAGTAGTTAACTTTTGTGCCCTCATCCCGACTAAAGTAGCTAACTTTTGTGCCATCATCCCGACTAAAGTAGCTAACTTTTGTGCCCTCATCCCGACTAAAGTAGTTAACTTTTGTGCCCTCATCCCGACTAAAGTAGCTAACTTTTGTGCCATCATCCCGACTAAAGTAGTTAACTTTTGTGCCCTCATCCCGACTAAAGTAGTTAACTTTTGTGCCCTCATCGCGACTAAAGTAGTTAACTTTTGTGCCCTCATCCCGACTAAAGTAGTTAACTTTTGTGCCCTCATCCCGACTAAAGTAGTTAACTTTTGTGCCCTCATCGCGACTAAAGTAGTTAACTTTTGTGCCATCATCCCGACTAAAGTAGTTAACTTTTGTGCCCTCATCCCGACTAAAGTAGTTAACTTTTGTGCCCTCATCGCGACTAAAGTAGTTAACTTTTGTGCCCTCATCTCGAATAAAGTAGTTAACTTTTGTGCCCTCATCTCGAATAAAGTAGTTAACTTTTGTGCCCTCATCCCGACTAAAGTAGTTAACTTTTGTGCCCTCATCCCGACTAAAGTAGCTAACTTTTGTGCCCTCATCCTGAATAAAGTAGTCAGCTTTGAGCTGTTGATCTCTTTAATTCAAGGCACCAGCTGGAGTCTGTGCTCTAAATAGTACTTTAAGGAATGTAGTTAGTGAAGGTAACGATAAGCACGATATAACTATAGTTCGTTCACAAATTCGTGCTCACAGAGTTGATCAATTATCTCGGAAAGTGTTTGATGAATTTCTATAATTCTTTTTCATGAAATTTTATTCAGATTCTATGACAGGTCTTCAGATTTTATAACATTTAAGTACACCTCATACATACAGTCAATACATATCTTTTGTGGTAGGCCAAAAACCCCAGTCGACAGAGCATTTACGGGCTTACTCTAATCATTATTTGTAGATTGTACAAAAGAAAAAAAATAGGAAAGTTGGGTTAACAGCCTAACCCCCCTCCCACTTCTATCCCAGGGACAGTGGATGAAATCTGCAATGAAGCAGAAAGTCAGCCTGACTTAGATCAGACATATTGGCCGCCTTTAAGTTCAACGCGAAGTAATCGAGGTCAAAGGTTACCTACAGGGATTAGGACAGAAATATAGCCTAAAATAAACATTTCCAAATGATTCTGATTCTTGCACTGTCGGGACGAAACGACCACGATTCTGATACCATTTGGTACTATCACATCGTTTGTTGACCAATGTCTCTGCCATGATAACTGGAACTGTCTAGAACTTTCCGTATCTTCGTCATTTATCTCTTTATTCCAGTAATGTTGTCTGTCGCCATTTCGAATATCCCGTTCCATTGCTAAAGATGCATAGAAGGAATTATTCAAGCACTTGAGATGGGGAGATGCTCTTATCAGATCCTGGACATCTCCGACTTTGACGACAATAAGAGTTCCAGCACGGAATGGGAAATAAGAAAGATCAATACTAGGGTCTTATTATCCTCACGAAGAAGGGAACAATGGGCCAGCATATATAACGTTCATCAAATATGGCAAAGACTGTTGAAACTGTGAAAAGTGTCACAAGATAGGAAAGATAGAGAACGAACTGAGATGGCAACATAAGGATATGGACGGGTCTCGACGTCACCAATTTATAGATAGCAGCGAGAGAACGGAAAAAAATGACTAGACGAGAATAATGATGAAACTCATGAAACAAGCGATATTGATAAGGAAATGTCCCATTTGCAGTGACGTCAATCCGTTCTAAAAAAGTCTAAAGTGAGGTTACTTATTGCGACTCAACGACCCATCAAGCAATGGTATAGGTGAGGTGATAGTGCACGGAAATATTCATTCACATCTAACTGCTATAAATACAGGGTGATATACTTATTTCTCTCTTTTGTTTTTTTTTTTAAGTAGGCAGTGTTTGGTGAGACATGTAACAGATACCGAATGCAAATTCTACACGGTCATTTTATTTGAAATACTCGCATGGGAACACTGTTCATGACCTCTTTCTTTTCACGACTACCAAACAACAGGTGAAAAGGCTAAAATAAATGGCGTGGTTACAGCTTTACCGTAGGTGATGACCCATACAACATCAAACGGCGTTGCGGCTCAGAACACCTTCATCAGGAACGATGAAAGCACACACACACACACGCACACACACACACACACACACACACACACACACACAATGTAAGTAAAGTTAACACTACATGCCTAAATAATAATGCAATATTTGAAAAAGAAAATACACGTAATATAAAAAGAAAATACACGTAATATAAAAAGAAAATGCACGTAATATAAAAAGAAAATACACGTAATATAAAAAGAAAATACACGTAATATAAAAAGAAAATACACGTAATATAAAAAGAAAATGCACATAATATAAAAAGAAAATGCACGTAATATAAAAAGAAAATACACGTAATATAAAAAGAAAATGCACGTAATATAAAAAGAAAATGCATGTAATATAAAAAGAAAATACACGTAATATAAAAAGAAAATGCACGTAATATAAAAAGAAAATACACGTAATATAAAAAGAAAATGCACGTAATATAAAAAGAAAATACACGTAATATAAAAATGAATGAAAAGAAACTTCACTCCAGTGTTTGATGTGGCCGTGTCAAGAAGCCAGTGAACCAGGATCGGTGTGCGGTGAGCCTGGTAAGAGATACAGGCGGGTAGGAAGCGAATTTGCCAAATAACTGAAATTATTGTTTGGGACAACACACGAGAACGTTTGTGTCGAACTTGAGACACGAGAGGTACCTTCGCCTTAGCACAGGTAACCATTTCACATGGATGTTTGTATCTATTGACCTTTCGAGCCGTATCCGGCCCATAGGGCGTAGACCAAGATACACCTTCTCCTATATGAATTTTTGTTCTAGCAGTTTTCTTTTAAAGATATTTTATCAAATCTCGCCATCTGTCTCTGTTCTGTGCAAGCAGTTCTATCTCATTGAGGGAGCCGACTCCTGCTGCTCTTGCCTCTCTCATCAATGTTCTTCTCAGTGTCTCCCTGGGTCTTCCTCTTTTTCTTTTACCTGTTGTTTCCCATATGAGGGCTTGCTTTGCTATTCGATTATTATCTCTTCTCATCACATGTCCAACGTATGACCATCGTCTTTTCTTTATTACTGAAGATATTAGTGGTTGATTAGCGATTTCTCTCATTTCCTCGTTCGTTTTGAATTCGTTCCATGCTATACCAAGTATTTTCCTTAGACATTTATTTTCGAATGCGTTCAACTTTGTTTCTATATCTCTTGTTGTTTTCCAGCTTTCACACGCATACGTAAGGGTTGATAGTACATTTGATTTGAATAGCCTAAGTTTTGTGTTTGTGCTAATGAGTTTTGATTTCCACAACTTTTCAAGGCTTGATGTTTGTATGCAGGTACTTAATTTAATTCTTATCAGGTTCATCAACTCATAATAAATATTGTATTATATACAATAACACATATTGTATTCATGAACTAAGGCTAAATGCATTCGTGATGCCCACGTCGCATTCTTGATATCACCTTGAAGGATAAAGTGATAAACGTGGAGATCCTCACTCGCACAGGCCTCCCGAACATCTACACGCAGCTTACACAACGCAGGTTACGCTAGATTCACCACTTACACCGTATGAAAGATTGCCGCATACGAAAAGATATACTCCATGGACAACTGGCAGATGGCAACAGAATCAGAGGGCGCCACAAACCTCGATTTATAAACGTGACATGAAAACTCTGAACATAAACCCTGCAGCCAAGGTAGAAATAGCTGCAGACCGCAATCTTTGGATACAAACTATGAAGCTCTAACTCAGGCAAGAAGTAGAAAGATTAATAGAAAAAGAGAATACACAGCGAAAAAAGACAACATAATATTTCCTAGGGGCTCTGCAAAGTCCATAATCTACTACTACCACCTCCACCACCATCGCTACCGTCACAGCCGTCGATGTTGCTGCTAGTGTAATTTTAAATTTCAAATAAAACTATGGAGACATCTATAGTATTAAGGCATGCGGACAGAGAGAGGGATACCCTAGAGAATCACCACAATCATGACGCCTTCATCTGTGCGAACCATAGCAATCTATAGATTTACACAGGCCCACGGATAGAAAATACAACCAGAAACCCTCCAACTATAGAGAGCTATAGACGGCTGACGTCACTCTACCCACGACCGCTCCTTCTCGTATAACGTAAAACGTAGGCTGTTTGAAGGTTTTCTGGGAATTTCCTGTCAGCCTGTAGGCCTTTGCAAATCTATAGATGGCTATGATGCGAACTATGGAAGACATATGTCTTTTTACTCACAAGCATCCCAGCACGCGAAGCTGAAAACGTCACAAATGTGGGGTAATTCCTATCTTCGAGCTGGCCTTACTACTATAGATGTCTATGGGCTGCAGTTAGTGCCTGCTACAGATATCACCATGCACTGCTGTCTCATAAGGAATATAAACAGGTGGATTCTTGCAGGGGCATGACGCTCTGTAATTGATGGTTCTAAATAGCACGGAAAACTGCATATACAAGGCTGGTTATATTTCTGCGAAAACAAATTCTCCAAAACACAACATTAGACTATTGCCCTCACTAGTAGTGTCAATATTCCGATATGCATGCAAAACGTGGACTTTAGAACTAGACAGAAAAATACAAGTTGCGAGAATGAGGTGTTCCCGCAAGATCAGGTACCTCATGCATAGACTCGATCACAAGCAATATGTTTATGTGTCATCAGCAGCAAGAGAGGTCAACATCGGCTAGAGTCATATCCTTATATATTTGTGTGTTGTGGATTGTTGCTCCTGCTGCAGGCCTTTTAGCCGAAACGTCGTTCTACTTTTATTTTGTCTCCCACCTACGTAAAGCTGCTACCATACCACTTTTTCCTTTTTTTAAAAACTTTTCATTTCTCAGATCAACATCAGTGAGCTACTATAACACCTCTATTGGGCAAGGAAAGTCAATTATGCTTGTACGGATATGTCATGAGATCTAACGACCTGACCAGCACACAGCTCTTTGTTTCATATCAAAGTGGCATTTTAGTTCAAATCTTGGAAATTTGTCAGCATTAATGGATTAAGTTTTTCTGAAACTGATACATCCCACATTAGAATTCATATATTACGAAAGTGGTTTCAGTATGTGACACCAGAGAGAGAGAGAGAGAGAGAGAGAGAGAGAGATATGTATGCCATGACAAGAGGATTAGTTTCAAGGGAGAGTTATTCCACGGGTATATAAGACCGTCACGCAGAGTACAAACTATTTTAGATAGCCGCCGCCACGATGAGGACATCACTTTGCCAGATTAAAGCTAAGACAGTGCCATCGCGTAAGGATGGTAGAGTCAATCAGAAGAATGGCAAAGAATAAGTTTAATTAGTACATACTAACTGTAGTGTAAGCCTTCAAGGTTTAATGCAGCAGGGGGCCGACGTCCTGAGTCATGATCAAGGCGGGAGCACTTCCCCCAGAGGATGTCAAGAAGCTAAAGAATCGAAACACTTGCTCGACGGGTCCCACTTCTGATGATCAGATTACCTCATGCTGCGAAGCTCTGTATAAAGAGTTTTCTATTATTCCACTCATTCTTTACATTTGTAATTTATGAAAGTGGTTTGTGTGACGCCAGACAGAAGAATTACAATTTGGAGCTAAAGTCAACATTTATGGTCCAAAGAGGTAGGCCAAAACAAAAGTAGCCATACAAGGCTGTGTTCTGTCCCGGATTTGATCTCACTTCACAGCAAAAATATTATGAGATCTATAGTAGACAAAAAAAAAAGAATTGAAGTCAACGGTCACAACGTAAATAATTTGCGATATGTGGATGACAGTCTTATTACCATAGATGGATAATTGATTACAGGAAATCATAGACATAACAGTGAAGAAAAGCAACAAGAATGGTCTCAGTCTGAATACTAAGACAACATAAGTAATGATCATATCGAAGAAATAATCATCACCAGCATGCAGAGAGAGTTCGTAATTGCTATATAGAGCCAAATCTGACCTATGGAAGTAAATCACGGACAGTAGACAAACAAAGGCAAATGACGAGACTACAGAGTTCGTCGATGCTATATAGAGCCAATTCTGACCTATGGAAGTAAATCACAGAAAGTAGACAAACAAAGATAAATGACGAGACTACAGAGTTCGAATTTCCCAGACAAATGATGAGAGCGCCCCGGACGACCAACGATAACTTCCTTGTCCATCAAAGAGGCCAACACAAAAAGGGAGCTTCTATAAAACATCAGAAAGAAACAATCGACATTTTTTATGGCACATCACGAGAAAAAAAAAGTTGAAATACTTGGTTGCAACTGGCAAAATACAGGGAAAGAGAGATCGCGGACGACAAAGAGAGAGGATACTGTAATACTTGATATCATGGTACGGAAAAGAGTCAACAACCGAATTAATACGATGCACGGTGGATAGAGAATTGTGGATGGACTTGATCGCCAAAGCCAACCGGCTCGACACATGATATGAATCATTTATGTAGAAATTATATTTTAATAGTTAATGATAAAAACAAAACGTTCAAAGATTGGCAAATCTGAGAGTGTCGAAAGCTTATTATTCAATTTTTTACTACACAAGTTTTTTCCCTTCTATTTTTAAACTACAGCATCTTCTAATCACTACGAATGCTTAATTGCAGTAGTTAAAAAAAAAAGTAAAGAGCTTCGTTTCACCAAGTGCGTATAGGGAATATGGTGTTAGTGACCATCATTTTTTTTATAAACCTTCAGCACGTGATTTGTGGGGCAATGTGGTCGGTATTACGCCCGTGCAGCTTTACTCACCTAGAAAAAAAATCCGGTACACATTTAAGTCTGGGTGAACCCTGAAGCCGTCGATCAGGATGGAACCCGATCTCTTGTCTTTTGTAGTTCAGTTCACTAACCACTGAGCTACCGCCGTTCTCGTTTAATTGAAATAACATGTGTATTTTATCGCCCTGAAAGACACACACAATCAAATCTACCAAATTATCAGATACAAGCAAATGTAAAAACAAGTTAAAAGGAAGAGTGAAAAGTGGAAGGATTAGAGGTAGACAAAGGGGAAATAATGGCTTGGTATGTCAAAGGCTGAATGAGGAAATCACTCACAGAAACCCAGAAACTGGCTCATAATAAGGAAGAACGGAGAAAGCGCATGACAAGCTCATCGTAATGGCTAATAGCCCATAAGGCTTCCAAGGGATATAATGAACCAGTGAAGGCAAAGTTATCTTCTCTCTGAATGTAAATAACTTTGAGTGTAGGCCCTTGTTCGATCTTCGGTTATATTTTCACATTTGCTCTATAACGGCTGTCAGAACTTACTAACTATGCAAATACATCTCACAAGACAGACTGTGTATAAATGCAGTAGTAAAAGCTATGTGTTAAATAAACATGACACGGTATGAAACAGCTAAACTAACTGAAAGAGAAGACAAAAAAGATTAGCAATAACAGCACAAAAATTAAATGCCATGAAAAACATGTGGCACAACTCCAGCTAGGCAGTAAAATTAAAATTACGAGAACATGTATCTTCCCGATAGTAACATACGGTTGCGAATCATGGACAATCTCGCATAACAAGGAAGAAAATCGTTTCATAGGAAACAAAATGTTAAGAGAAGTCCTTCAGATACCTCGGATAATGAAAAAAAGAGCAATGAAGACACACTAAGAGATTGAAACATTAGAAAGAACTGGCTTATAAACACCATTCTACAGAATGATTGTGTTGTAGAGTGTCCGTTAGGATGAAGATTGTATTGTAGAGTGCTCGTTAGGATGAAGATGTGTGCTGTAGAGTGCTCGTTAGGATGAAGAATGTGTTGTAGAGTTCCCGTTAGGATGAAGATTGTGTTGTTCAGTTCTCGTTTGGATGAAGATTGTGTTGTAGAGTGCTCGTTTGGATGAAGATTGTGTTGTAGAGTGCTCGTTTGGATGAATATTGTATTGTAGAATGCCCATTAGGATGAAGATTGCATTGTAGAATGCCCGTTATGATGAAGATTGTGTTGTAGAGTGCCCGTTATGATGAAGATTGTATTGTAGAATGCCCGTTATGTTGAAGACTGCATTGTAGAGTGCTCGTTATGATGAAGATTGTATTGTAGAGTCCCCGTTAGGATGAAGATTGTATTGTAGAGTGCTGTTAGGATGAAGATTGTATTGTAGAGCGCCCGTTATGATGAAGATTGTACTGCAGGGTGCCAGTTAGGATGAAGAATGTGTTGTAGAATGCCCGTTAAAATTAAAAATTGTATTCTAGAGTGTTCGTTATGATGAAGATTGTATTGTATAATGCCAGTTAGGATAAAGATTGTATTGTAGAATGTCCGTTATGATGAAGATTGTGTTGTAGAATGCCCGTTAGGATGAAGATTGTGTTGTAGAGTGCCCGTTAGGATGAAGATTGTGTTGTATAATGTCCGTTAGGATGAAGATTGTGTTGTAGAGTGCCCGTTAGGATGAAGATTGTGTTGTAGAATGCCCGTTAGGATGAAGATTGTATTCTAGAGTGTTCGTTATAATGAAGATTGTATTGTAGAATGCACGTTATGATGAAAATTGTAATCTAGAGTGCCCGTTATGATGAAGAGTGTATTGTAGAGTGCCAGTTATGATGAAGATTGTATTGTAGAGTGCCCGTTATGATGAAGATTGTACTGCAGAGCCCCTGTTAGGATGAAGATTGTATTGTAGAGTCCCTGTTAGGTTGAAGATTGTATTGTAGAATGCCCGTTATGATGAAGATTGTACTGTAGAGTCCCTGTTAGGATGAAGATTGTATTGTAGAGTCCCTGTTAGGTTGAAGATTGTATTGTAGAGTGTCCGTTAGGATGAAGATTGTTCTGTAGAGTCCCCCTTTTGTCTCTAAAGTTATTACCTTGTTGGGTAAAATGATGACAGTTGTCCTATGTTTTGACAAGCTTTGTTGTATTTTAAGTCTATTTCTGCTGCTGTAATATACATGGAATAAAGTAATAGTTCTGGACTGTAGTAAAAGTAAGCATTATGTTGCATTATTGGCAGTAATCACACACACACCACTAGCTAAACTATTGAGGAATAATTGTTGGTAATAGCAACTTGAAATGGAAGATTTCCCTGTCAAATATGCGGCAGTAGCACTAGCTGACCTTCAATTGTCAGTGCTATTGGCTGGGAAATATCACTTCAACGGTCGAGTAGACACATTTAACGATGTCCTGAGGACTTGTCTCCCACTTTATCGATATCATACAGCGCAAATAGATTGCGTTTTTCTGCTTTTGGAGTTTAATAAAATGGCTCTCGCTTCCCCTTTGGCTTCCCTCTCTCGCTTCCCCTCCAGTATTCATTCTCTTGCTCCCATTTCTTCTTCCATCTCTTGCTTTTCTTTCTTTTTTCCTCTCTCGCTCCCATTTCTTCTTCCCTCTCTCGCTCCCATTTCTGCTTTCCTCTCTCGCTTCTCTTTCTACTTCCCTCTCTCGCTCCCATTTTTGTCTCCCTCTCTCGCTCCCATTTCTTCTTCCCTCTCTCGCTCCCATTTCTGCTTCCCTCTCTTGCTTCTCTTTCTTCTTCCCTCTCTTGTTCCCATTTCTGCTTCGCTCTCTCGCTTCTCTTTCTTCTTCCCTCTCTTGTTCCCATTTCTGCTTCGCTCTCTCGCTTCTCTTTCTTCTTCCCTCTCTTGTTCCCATTTCTGCTTCCCTCTCTCGCTTCTCTTTCTTCTTCCCTCTCTTGTTCCCATTTCTGCTTCCCTCTCTCGCTTCTCTTTCTTCTTCCCTCTCTTGTTCCCATTTCTGCTTCCCTCTCTCGCTTCTCTTTCTTCTTCCCTCTCTCTCCGTCCCATTTCTTCTTCCCTCTCTCGCTCCCATTTCTTCTTTCCTCTCTCGCTTCTCTTTCTTCTTCCCTCTCTCGCTCCCATTTCTTCTTCCCTCTCTCGCTCCCATTTCTTCTTTCCTCTCTCGCTTCTCTTTCTTCTTCCCTCTCTCGCTCCCATTTCTTCTTCCCTCTCTCGCTCCCATTCCTTCTTCCCTCTCTCGCTCCCATTTCTGCTTGCCTCTCTCGCTCCTCTTTCTGCTTTCCTCTTTCTGCTTCCCCCTCTCGCTGCCCTCCCCCCGCTCTCTCTTTCTCTATACACGCTTTCCCCTCTTTATCAGTCTGTCCACTGTCTGTCTCACCCGAACCCATCATGCCTTGCTTCATTTCTGTTCCAGTCCCTTGCCACCACTTGTCCTGACGTCAACTATATCATCATCATCATCAAGTACCGAGCCTGCTGGCGTAGGTGATCATGTCTCTCCACAACTTTCGATCTCGACAGTTATTTATCATTTCTGTTGTTGACCTTCTTCCAAGCTATTCTCTTAAGCTGTCTGGTGTTTTTTTTCTCTTTGCTTCCCTCTATCTCTTTGTCCCTCAATTTTCCCAGTTGTTACAATATATTCCAGCTGTTCTCTTCTCATTACAGGGCCAAAAAATGATGATTGTTTCTTCCTCATCATCATCATCATCATTGAGTGAACTACACTATCGTCCATACAAATTAACTGAATTGTCTCAACTCCAAGAAAGAGATTATGAATCCCGTTTAAACTACTGCATGTGGTTTCAGAATTTTATTTATGAACATGGCGCTGCCATCCTTGACGTCACTTTTTTCACTGATGAGGCCTGGTTTCATTTATCCGGTTATGTGAACAGTCAGAACAATCGGCTGTGGAGCAGTGAAAACCCCCATGAATTTCATCAAGTGCCGCTTTACGATCAAAAAGTCGGAGTGTGGTGCGCTATAAGTCGTATGCGGATAATAGGACCTATATTTTTTAATGAAACAATAAATGCAGAACGTTACCGTACTTTAATTCTGGAACCGTTCATAGCACACCTTACAGAACGGGAAATTATGGAATCCTGGTTTCAGCAGGATGGGGCAACAGCACACACAGCCACAACAACACTCAATTATTTAGAAAGCATATTTGCAAATCGCATTATTTCACGTGGAATCTGGCCTGCTCGTTCACCAGATCTAACGCCCCCAGATTATTATCTGTGGGGGGCATTGAAGGGGAAAGTTTATGAAAATAATCCGCAGACAATTAATGACCTAAAGACTGAAATAGTAGACAAGATTAAACAAATATCACCAGACATTATTCTGAAGGTTTTCGCAAATATGGAAAGACGAATCACGACATGTCTTGAGGCCCGTGGTGGACATTTTCAACATATGCTTTAGGCACTTTATTGTGTTAATACCAACATTACCCATTATAAGCTCGCCGATAGCAGTCAAGTATATTTGAATATTTTACAATTTGTGTGACGCATTAGTTAACCGCATTTCTGGTGACGTTTTTCTTCCGAGAGTAGAAATTCACTGCACTGCAACTTTAGAAACACCCTGATATATATCGTACTGAGTCAGATGTAGCTGCAGCACCTCACCACAGTTCATTGTAGGTGCAAGACCTACTTCAACATTGAACACTTTTTTAATGACGTCCATGTGGAGAGCAACCACTAGGTCGACCACTATCAACAACTTAATGATGTTATATCTATCATTAATTATATAATGTATAACACGTTATTAATTACACACACAAAAACATGCATTGAAAAAAATTAAAGCAAAAACACGTTTTTTTGTTAACATTCTAGAGTGAGAAAGTTGATTAACGAGTGTTAAGTGCCCTTTCATCTCCTAATGAATATTGGTCGGTTCCTGTCAAGAAAATTATGCGAGAGAAATTGAGTAGCTTCCCTGCAACTAATGGCTCGTTTGAAGATGCAGAACATGCAAAGGTGAAATAGTTCATTAAAAATCCCCGCTGTGATTGAGCTGTGTAACAACGACCGCCCGAAAGGTGATACGATCTATCAGTCTCAATATAACCAACATCTGAACGCTTCAAGAGTTATTTTCTGTCTACAGCGGCCATTGGGTCAGATAATAGCAGCGACAAACTAGATCACGTGATATATCACTGCAGACATTAAAAAGGAGAGAATTAAAAAATGGAAGCGCTTATATCTGATAGGCCGAACGTTCACGATTCAAATTACACTTGTCGAATTTCCAGCTCCATGGCTGCACACTACTACAGTAATACAACAATGTGCAGACAAAAGCACGCTAAATGCCATATTGCATTCCACTCTTAACTGTCATTATGAACGCTTTTTTTTCAGTTAAAAATAAAAACAACAATAATCAAGGGGGTCTTTAACTTAATGGATTAACGAAATATCCCATAGAGTAGGTCTCTTTGGTAGCTGAGGTGGTTGATAGTTTCGTACTTTTTCTTGTCTGTCTTTTCCAGCTCAGTCAGACACTTGCGATATATTTTATTTCTATAATAATTAAGAATCCTTAATTATCACTACTTCATCATCATCACCATCATCATCACCATAATCATCATCATCATCATAACCATCATCATCATCATCACCATAATCATCATCATCACCACAATCATCATCACTATAAGCATCATCATCACTACAATCATCATCATCATTATAACCATCATTATAACCATCATCATCACCATAATCATCATCATCACCATCATCATCATCATCATTATAACCATCATTATAACCATCATCATCACCATAACCATCATCATCACCATAATCATCATCATAACCATCATCATCACCATAATCATCACCATAATCATCATCATCACCACAATCATCATCACTATAAGCATCATCATCACCACAATCATCATCACTATAAGCATCATCATCACCACAATTATCATCACCATTATAACCATCATCATCACCATAATCATCATCATAACCATCATCATCACCACAATCATCATCATCAGCACAATCATCATCATCATGATAAGCATCATCATTATCATAAAAATCATCACAATCGGCAACATCATCATCATCACCGCCATAATCATCATCATCACAATCATCATTATCATCATTATAAGCATCATCATCAAAATAAAAGTCATCACAATCAGCAAAATCATCATCACCACCATCATCATCATCATAATCATCATCACAATCATCATTATAAGCATCATCGTCATAATAAAAGTCATCAGAATCAGCAACATCATCATCATCATCTTCATCATCTTCATCATCTTCATCATCATCAAGCCTTTGCTATTTAGCGCTGTTCTATCATCATCTGGTTGTTAACTTGCCATCTACCATTGCTCTATCAACTTGCCATCTACCATTGCTCTATCAACTTGCCATCTACCATTGCTCTATCAACTTGCCATCTACCATTGCTCTATTAACTTGCCATCTACCATTGCTCTATCAACTTGCCATCTACCATTGCTCTATCAACTTGCCATCTACCATTGCTCTATCAACTTGCCATCTACCATTGCTCTATTAACTTGCCATCTACCATTGCTCTATCAACTTGCCATCTACCATTGCTCTATCAACTTGCCATCTACCATTGCTCTATCAACTTGCCATCTACCATTGCTCTATCAACTTGCCATCTACCATTGCTCTATCAACTTGCCATCTACCATTGCTCTATCAACTTGCCATCTACCAATGCTCTATCAACTTGCCATCTACCATTGCTCTATCAACTTGCCATCTACCATTGCTCTATCAACTTGCCATCTACCATTGCTCTATCAACTTGCCATCTACCATTGCTCTATCAACTTGCCATCTACCATTGCTCTATCAACTTGCCATCTACCATTGCTCTATCAACTTGCCATCTACCATTGCTCTATCAACTTGCCATCTACCATTGCTCTATCAACTTGCCATCTACCATTGCTCTATTAACTTGCCATCTACCAATGCTCTATAAACTTGCCATCTACCATTGCTCTATCAACTTGCCATCTACCATTGCTCTATTAACTTGCCATCTACCATTGCTCTATCAACTTGCCATCTACCATTGCTCTATCAACTTGTTATCTACCATTGCTCTATCAACTTGGCATCTACCATTGCTCTATCAACTTGCCATCTACCATTGCTCTATTAACTTGCCATCTACCATTGCTCTATCAACTTGCCATCTACCATTGCTCTATCAACTTGCCATCTACCATTGCTCTATCAACTTGCCATCTACCATTGCTCTATCAACTTCAGGCACTAGTAAATTATTGCTACTCTATCATCACTAGCCAGCATGCACTGCCAAGAACTCCCTCCAACTCAGACTGTTCATTGAAGATAAAGGAGCTGGAAGCTATCAGCGACCCACAGCTGAGGACTTGCGCTAGGATCGGTGAACCAGAAATATCCAGACCCTACTCCACCTCTTCGCTGTGCCTTCTGAATCAGACTAACCTGTCTAGGCTGGCCAAGCGAGTAGGGATCGAAGAGGGAAGACAACCGGTACTCAAAACTATTAACGTCCTTCTAAGGACGGATGACGATGCTGATAATCAATTCCGTTAGTAGCCATTTGATGAACGGTAGGTAGAAAGAAAGAAAGAAGGATAGAAGACTGTTCATTAATTGCTCTTCGCTTTTTCTCTTATTGAACTTATTGTATTATCTTCTCCCTTGCACCGTAACTTCGCCACCACACATGACCTTTCTCCACACACAAAACGTAGATTCTGAGAACAAACACAACAGGATGTGTGTGGCATATTGTGGGAAGTTAACGCACACATTTCTCTTTAAATCTGTAAGCCCTCCGTTTGTATTATTTATCGATCAACTACCTCACCCCGCCATTCCCATCTTTCTATTTAATTCCGTCCTCCTCAGCATCATCCACTTTACACCAATAATGTGATTTCTACAATACAGTAGTTTGTGGGTGCAAATTACATCATTTATAGAACGGCTTCAGTAGGTGTCCGGGTCTCTGCATCTTCATATTTTATCTGGTCTAGGCCTCAGTGTATGAAAAGTTGTTCACAATTATTCTAAAATAAAAACAATAAGCAGTACAGCAGGTGATTAAAGCAGCTTAGGAAAGACGATTATTGCACACTATTCTATATCTCTTCTTCCCTTTTCCGGAGCATAGGATCAGTTGTCAGGTTTCATATAACGCCCCGACTATTGGCAAACTTCACGTAAAATCCTGTCAACTGACAAACTTCACACAAAGTCCTGACTACAGATAAACGTCGCAGAACGTTTTGTCAGCTGATAAAATGGACATGTCCCGTCTACTACCAAACTTCATATATCACGCAGTCTATTGCCAAAATTCACAGATCACCCCCTTTACAACCAAACTTCACATACCGCCCCATCTACTGCCAAACTTCACAGATCGTCCCATCTACTGCCAAACTTCACAAATTGTCATATCTACGGCCAAACTTCACCGAACCACGGCCTGCTGCCCCATTTTCCCTATTACTCCTACCTATAATTATTCACCGTTCAGGAATGCACCAGATCTCAGATTTTCTCTGATTAAGAATGCATCGATCCTAAACTATTTCTTTTGGTATTTGTTATATTTTACTTACTTTGCTTTACCTTCTTAGTTTTAAGTTATTAACTATTTCCTTAGTCTAAAGTTGTGAACTGGACTACAAAGGACAAGAGGCAGGGTTCGATCCCAACCGACGGCTTCCGTGTTCACCCAGCCTTTAATGGGTACCGGAATTTTTTCAGGGAAAGTGAAGCGGCACGGACGTAATACCGACCACATTACCCCAAAAATCATGTGCCGAAGGTCTGTAAAATATAGGGTCACTAACAAAATATTCCCTATACGCCACTTGGCGTGACGGGGGTACTTTACTTTTACTAGTCTAAAGTTGTTATGTAATAGTTTTCTTGGTTTCTTTATTAAATTCTTTTATGTTCCTGGCTTTCTTTTTGTTTGCTTTTATTTATATCATTTTTTAGTTTAATTGTTTTTGTGTTTTTAAAATATTTTTAAATAGTTTATTTATTTATATTTATGATTATATTTTGTTTCACGTTTTGTCATCTTCTACTCTTAATTGTTTACATTAAAAATAATGAATAATATGGAAACCCACCAACTAACACATTGACATTCCAACTGGTCTCTAAGTCCATCCCGACCGTCCATAATCATAATGCACAGGTTGCACTCACTGGAGACCACTCTCAACCTGGCCAAATCTCGGCAATCAATTTCCTGCCGTCAGTCAACAAGTACAGGACAGCTGTAGAAGGAACAAGATGTCTCGAGTACGTTAGCCCTATTTACTATCGTTAACGTCAATCATAGGAAAGCTTTCAACAATAACCGCGTCTGCCACTACCGTTTTATCACAATCAATCCGTATTTAACTATCATCATCATCATCATCATCATCATCATCATGTACCATACCGGTTGGCGTAGGCGATCATGTCCTACCACAATTTTTTTATCAGCAGTGCATCGTATCAGTTCTGTTGTTGACTGTTTTCCATGCCATGACACGAAGCTATCCATTAGATTCTCTCTTTGTCGACCACGATCTCTCTTTCCCTGTATTTTGCCAGTTGTAACCAAGTATTCCAACTTTCCTCTTCTCCTGATGTGCCCGAAAAATGTTGATTGTTTCTTTCTGATGTTTTTTAGGAGCTCCCTATTTGTATTGGTCTCTTTGAGAATTTCTTCATTGATCTTTTTAGCTGTCCATGGAACTTTCAACATTCTTCTGAGAAATCCCATCTCTGTGTCCTCTAATCGTCTTTTCATTTGTATGGCTACTACCTATGATTCGCTTCCATAGGTCAGAATTGGCTCTAAATAGCACAAATGAACTCTTTTTCTCACATATATTGACATAGACTTGTTGCATAGGACGTTTTTCATTTTCTGAAATGCTATTGTAGCCTTAGCTATTCTGCTTTTTTTTCTTTAAATTTCTATGGCACATCTTCCATCTGATGTTATTATTGTGACCAGGCATTTGACGCGTTCACATGTTTACCTAACTGTCTTAAAAATTATCTTAAAAATTATCTTAAAAACTATCTTGAAAACTATCTTCAAAATTATCTTAAAAACTATCGTAAAAATTATCTTAAAAACTATCTTGAAAACTATCTTAAAAATTATCTTAAAAACTATCGTAAAAATTATCTTAAAAATTATCTTAAAAATTATCTTAAAATCTACCTTAAAAACTATCTTGGCGGCATTTTCCCATTATTGGAGTCTGCCCGGGAGATTGGAGTGGGTATTATAGAACTGGAGAATAAAGACCGCTTGTCCAGTGCAGTCGCTTCGAAAAGTTCAAGCCTAAGTTTTTTTTCACCCCCGATAGAAAACAAAATGGTTGACCCTACCGGGATTGGAATCCGTGGCTTCCTGTTTCGAAGCCCGACAAGATATCGACTCGCCAACCGCTCTCCTTTGTTTTGAATGATAAGATCAGAAATGAAGGACAGGGGAAAAAAAAGACTAGGAATAATCCCCGCTAAAGAATATATAAAGAAACAAAAGATAAAACGGTTTGGTCACGTGATAAGACAGAAAGACTAAAACACAACACAACGAGCCCTCAATAAACGTTGCGAGAACATCGCAAAGGGCCGACCACAAAAAGGATTAATTGAGGGAATATTAGAAACACTACGAAACACAACAGCAGGAGAGGCCAACAGAAGAACAAAAGACCGCAAACTATATCTCTCCTGGATGCTGGAATGCAAATGAGGAAGTAAAATAAGATGATAAATCTGTGCTGTACTCAAACAGTTCCAGAAATGTCTCATTACACCATCATTATCGTCATCATCAAGTGCCATGCCTGCTGGCATAGATAATCATGTCTCTCAATAACTTTCTTTCTCTACTATTACCTATCCGTTACATTTATGACTTCGTGTAATGCCATTTTCTTAATCAGTCTGGAATCTTCTTTCAGTTTTCCTATATTTCTCCTCCTCTCAATATTCCCCACAGGCACAATACGTCCAAGTTGTCCCGTTCCCATTACGTGGATATCATTGATATATATGTAAAAAAAAAAGGACGCTCTCTGTTTTCAAAACGAAACAATATATGCTTCTATAGCCGAAAAAATCTGGTCAGTTATCGTGACTAGATGTCAAACCGGCAATGTCTGAATCTGATAGCGCCAATAAAAATGTCGGAGAGTGACATGCCCTATCATTCCGGAGGAGATAGCATCATGAATGTGTTGTCTGTTGTTTTGTTATATTCATAGTCGGTCTCATCAAGACTTCTACAAATTCATCATAGTCGTTGCCTGGTCTTATCTTATTTTATCTTATCTAAGCATATCTTATATTATTTAATATCGTCTTATCTATACTATCTCATCTTATATTATATTACTTCATCTTATTTTATCTCATCTTATGGTAACATATTACTTCATCTATCGTATATTATCTCATCTCGTGTTATGTTATATCATCTTATCTATATGATCTCATCTTATGTTATCTTATATTACTTTATCGTACCATATCTTATATTATTTCGTCTCATCTTATCTTATCTTATTTTATCTCACCCCATCTGATCTCAGCTCCCGTATCTTATCTCATATTATCCTATTTTATCGTATCCTGCCTCATCTCACTTCATCTCCTTTCTTATTTTATATAATATTATCTTATCTTTTTCTCCTTTTATCTTCTTATCTCATCTCATCTTATCTCATCTTCTCCTATTTTATTTTAATTTGTATATGTTATTCTATCTTATTTCATTTTATCTGTTTCATCATTTCTCACCTCGTCTAATCTCATCTCCTACTATCTTATCTTATTTCATATTATCTTATTTTATCTCACTTTATCTTATCTCATCGTCTCCTATCTTATCTTTTTAATATTATCTTATCTTATTCGCTGTGTTGTGGGCTGTTGAAGGTTTTATTTTTTTTTATTTTGGATCAAGTGAGTCGTGTCTATAATATGATTTATACAACTCTCCCTCGCTCTCTCACTCATTCTATTCTCTCTTGTTCTCTCTCTCTCTCTAAATATATATGACTATATATATATATATATATGTATGTATAAATATATACATGTATATATAAATATATATGTATATGTATAAATATGAATATATGCATATATATATGTATATATATAAATATATAAATATATATATATGTGTATATATAAATATATATACAGAAATATATATATATATATATATATATATATATATATATATATATATATATATATATATATACTACAAACACAAAAGCTAAACCTCTCTCCCTCTCTCTTTTCCCTCTTTTTATATATAATATTTATAGAGAAAGGACGAGAGAGAGAGAAAGAGAGAGAGAGAGAGAGAGTTAAGTTCAGCTTTAATATGTCTAGTGCCCCGGCCTGTTCTCTTACATTTCATAATTTTTAAACAACTCATTCAATTAACAATGAGCATATAACTAACAAACACAAATATGAACATAACTAACATAACTAACAAAACAAACACAAATATGAACATAACTAACAAAACAAATATAAATATGAACATAACTAACAAAACAAATATAAATATGAACATAACTAACAAAACAAATATAAATATGAACATAACTAACAAAACAAATATAAATATGAACATAACTAACAAAACAAATATAAATATGAACATAACTAACAAAACAAATATAAATATGAACATAACTAACAAAACAAATATAAATATGAACATAACTAACAAAACAAATATAAATATGAACATAACTAACAAAACAAATATAAATATGAACATAACTAACAAAACAAATATAAATATGAACATAACTAACAAAACAAATATAAATATGAACATAACTAACAAAACAAATATAAATATGAACATAACTAACAAAACAAACACAAATATGAACATAACTAACAAAACAAATATAAATATGAACATAACTAACAAAACAAATATAAATATGAACATAACTAACAAAACAAATATAAATATGAACATAACTAACAAAACAAATATAAATATGATCATAACTAACAAAACAAATATAAATATGAACATAACTAACAAAACAAATATAAATATGAACATAACTAACAAAACAAATATAAATATGAACATAACTAACAAAACAAATATAAATATGAACATAACTAACAAAACAAATATAAATATGAACATAACTAACAAAACAAATATAAATATGAACATAACTAACAAAACAAATATAAATATGAACATAACTAACAAAACAAATATAAATATGAACATAACTAACAAAACAAATATAAATATGAACCACCAAGGGTTTTTTAACGTGCGCGAGTGCACATGCGAACTCCTGCTTTCCGAGAGAGCTAGAGATCGGATCTCACTATCAGAGAGAGCTAGAGATCGGATCTCACTATCAGAGAGAGAGCTAGAGATCGGATCTCACTACCAGAGAGAGCTAGAGATCGGATCTCACTATCAGAGAGAGCTAGAGGTCGGATCTCACTACCAGAGAGAGCTAGAGATCGGATCTCACTACCAGAGAGAGCTAGAGATCGGATCTCACTACCAGAGAGAGCTAGAGATCGGATCTCACTACCAGAGAGAGCTAGAGATAGGATCTCACTACCAGAGAGAGCTAGAGATAGGATCTCACTACCAGAGAGAGCTAGAGATCGGATCTCACTATCAGAGAGAGCTAGAGATAGGATCTCACTACCAGAGAGAGCTAGAGATCGGATCTCACTATCAGAGAGAGCTAGAGATAGGATCTCACTACCAGAGAGAGCTAGAGATCGGATCTCACTATCAGAGAGAGCTAGAGATAGGATCTCACTACCAGAGAGAGCTAGAGATCGGATCTCACTATCAGAGAGAGCTAGAGATCGGATCTCACTACCAGAGAGAGCTAGAGATCGGATCTCACTATCAGAGAGAGCTAGAGATCGGATCTCACTACCAGAGAGAGCTAGAGGTCGGATCTCACTACCAGAGAGAGCTAGAGATCGCATCTCACTACCAGAGAGAGCTAGAGGTCGGATCTCACTACCAGAGAGAGCTAGAGATCGGATCTCACTACCAGAGAGAGCTAGAGATCGGATCTCACTATCAGAGAGAGCTAGAGATCGGATCTCACTATCAGAGAGAGCTAGAGATCGGATCTCACTACCAGAGAGAGCTAGAGATCGGATCTCACTATCAGAGAGAGCTAGAGATCGGATCTCACTACCAGAGAGAGCTAGAGATCGGATCTCACTATCAGAGAGAGCTAGAGATCGGATCTCACTACCAGAGAGAGCTAGAGATCGGATCTCACTATCAGAGAGAGCTAGAGATCGGATCTCACTATCAGAGAGAGCTAGAGATCGGATCTCACTATCAGAGAGAGCTAGAGATCGGATCTCACTATCAGAGAGAGCTAGAGATCGGATCTCACTATCAGAGAGAGCTAGAGATCGGATCTCACTATCAGAGAGAGCTAGAGATCGGATCTCACTATCAGAGAGAGCTAGAGATCGGATCTCACTACCAGAGAGAGCTAGAGATCGGATCTCACTATCAGAGAGAGCTAGAGGTCGGATCTCACTATCAGAGAGAGCTAGAGATCTGATCTCACTACCAGAGAGAGCTAGAGATAGGATCTCACTACCAGAGAGAGCTAGAGATAGGATCTCACTACCAGAGAGAGCTAGAGATAGGATCTCACTATCAGAGAGAGCTAGAGATAGGATCTCACTATCAGAGAGAGCTAGAGATAGGATCTCACTACCAGAGAGAGCTAGAGATCGGATCTCACTACCAGAGAGAGCTAGAGATCGGATCTCACTACCAGAGAGAGCTAGAGATCGGATCTCACTATCAGAGAGAGCTAGAGATCGGATCTCACTACCAGAGAGAGCTAGAGATCGGATCTCACTATCAGAGAGAGCTAGAGATCGGATCTCACTATCAGAGAGAGCTAGAGATCGGATCTCACTACCAGAGAGAGCTAGAGATCGGATCTCACTACCAGAGAGAGCTAGAGATCGGATCTCACTACCAGAGAGAGCTAGAGATCGGATCTCACTACCAGAGAGAGCTAGAGATCGGATCTCACTACCAGAGAGAGCTTGAGGTCGGATCTCACTATCAGAGAGAGCTAGAGGTCGGATCTCACTATCAGAGAGAGCTAGAGATCGGATCTCACTACCAGAGAGAGCTAGAGATCGGATCTCACTACCAGAGAGAGCTAGAGATCGGATCTCACTATCAGAGAGAGCTAGAGGTCGGATCTCACTATCAGAGAGAGCTAGAGGTCGGATCTCACTACCAGAGAGAGCTAGAGATCGGATCTCACTACCAGAGAGAGCTAGAGATCGGATCTCACTACCAGAGAGAGCTAGAGATCGGATCTCACTATCAGAGAGAGCTAGAGATAGGATCTCACTACCAGAGAGAGCTAGAGATCGGATCTCACTACCAGAGAGAGCTAGAGATAGGATCTCACTACCAGAGAGAGAGCTAGAGATCGGATCTCACTACCAGAGAGCAGGGGAGGGCCAAGCCACAAAGCAACCACGGATTCGATTTTTGAGAAAGTTCCAATCCCTGTGGTGGGGATTGAACCCAGGACAGTCTTGTCAAGAATCCGACGTCTTACCTCTAAACCACACAGTGACTGGAGAATAAAGGCCGCTCGTCCAGGACAGTCCTGTCAAGAATCCGAGGTATTACCTCTAAACCACACAGTGACTGGAGAATAAAGGCCGCTCGTCCAGGACAGTCATCCACAACAAATGTTGAAAGGGAAATAACGCAACCATCCTTCACGGAGAATTTACTGATATCAAGAGAAACCTGACAACAAGAAAATGTTGGAGCCTCAGGTTGATTAAAAACCAATGACATTTTCTCCTGCCATCTCCATCCTTTTATTCTCCGCAAGCATCCATTAATGAAAGTCTGTATCTTCATGATTGTCATTTTCGTTGTTCTCCATGCTTCACAGCCACAAAATATGACTGACTTAACATTAGGGTTGAAAATGTCTACTTCTGTATTTAAACCTAATTTCTTTGGATTTCTTGCTCAACTTTTATACGCAAGGTAGTTATTTCATCAGCACATGTTCTGTTTTTTTCCTAAAACCTGTTTGTTCATCTCTCAAATGTTTCTCTATGGCCTCTTGTAGTCCCTCTAGAATGATTCTAATTAATATTTTTCATAGCACTGATAGTAGCATAATTCCCCTATAATTTGTGCACTCCTGTAAACTTCCTTTCTTTGGTAGTTTGATCATATAACCTTCTTTCCAGTCTTTATATATTTCTTCCCTCTTCCAAATTTTATCTACTAGATTATGTAACATCTTGGTAGAGGTGTTAATATCTGCTTTGGTTTACTATCGGCTTCTGAAGGAATTTCATCTGGTCCTGTGGCCTATTTTTAAATATCTCGACGGCTTTAATTATTTCTTTCTTACTTGGCTTTCCACAGTTAACGTGTAACTCTTCCTCCGCTGGTAGCATATCTGGAGGGTTATTTGGGCCAGGTCTGTTGAAGAGTTTTTCAAAGTGCACTTTCAATTTCTTCATTTGTTCCCTTATATTGTTAAGCAGATTTCCTTTCTAATCTTTAATAAAGACATTGATCCGTTTGTATTTTCCGCTTTATTTCTTTGTGCTGTTGTACAGTTCTTTTATATTTCCTTTATTTACCACCTTCTCTGCCTCTTTAACTAGTTCATATATGTATTTCCTCTTATCTATTGTAATGTATCTTCTCATTTCTTTGTTCATTTCTGTATAAGTTTCCTGTGTCTTCGCTCTCGTTTTGCTTTTATTTATGTCTGCTTTCTAATATTTTTCTTTCTTTAATTTTATCCAGGGTCTCTGCGGCCATCAATGCCTTATTCTGGCGTTCTCTTTTCCCCAGTGTTTCTTCACATGTCTCCTTCCATATATCCATTACCTGTTTACAACGATTTCCTATATTTATTGCATTTTCTAGTAGTTGGAGGACTTGGTATTATACTCATCTGTATATTTTACATCATGTAAGGATGACAATGACTTAAACTATTTTTTTTAATTAAAACATATGCGATCAATTGTATTATCCGTTCTATGATCTGGTGACACCCATGTAACTTTGTGTATTCATTTTAAATTGGAATATTGTTCCTCCACGGCTCATGTGATTAACTCTTTCCCTACGTTTCGCCGCATAGTGCGTCACTCTCAATTTGATTAGTGTGAACTGTCATCAAGACATATTCTTTTTACACGCCTTGTATCATCTTTGTATTGGTGAAATCTAATTCCATGTTCAATTATCCAAAATTCATATATAATATGTTATATGTTAAATAAAAATATAGATTGATTCTTAAAAACTTAAAAAAATTGTGTCTATGAAATCTCTTCTGTTGCATTGATAAAAAGCTTCTGTACAGAAATAGTTAAGAACACAGAAGTTCATGAATATCCCTCCATTCTCAGCGTTTCTCCAAATCCATGTTTTCCTATGATTTCTTATAAGCCTCTGTTATCTGATCCTACTTTTGTGTTTAGATCTGCCATCAAGATGATAATATCCTTGGCTCGTCTTCCATCCATCTGACAATGTGTACTGCTGTGATAGAACCACATCTGACAATGTGCACTGCTGTGATAGAACCACATCTGACAATGTTTACTGCTGTGATAGAACCACATCTGACAATGTTTACTGCTGTGATAGAACCACATCTGACAATGTGCACTGCTGTGATAGAACCACATCTGACAATGTGTACTGCTGTGATAGAACCACATCTGACAATGTGCACTGCTGTGATAGAACCACATCTGACAATGTGCACTGCTGTGATAGAACCACATCTGACAATGTGCACTGCTGTGATAGAACCACATCTGGCAATGTGCACTGCTGTGATAGAACCACATCTGACAATGTGCACTACTGTGATAGAACCACATCTGACAATGTGCACTGCTGTGCACTGCTGTGATAGAACCACATCTGACAATGTGCACTGCTGTGATAGAGCCACATCTGACAATGTGCACTGCTGTGATAGAACCACATCTGACAATGTGCACTGCTGTGATAGAACCACATCTGGCAATGTGCACTGCTGTGATAGAACCACATCTGACAATGTGCACTGCTGTGCACTGCTGTGATAGAACCACATCTGACAATGTGCACTGCTGTGCACTGCTGTGATAGAACCACATCTGACAATGTGCACTGCTGTGCACTGCTGTAATAGAACCACATCTATTATTGTTTAAATCGAAACAATGAAGTCTGGGCTGAAAGGGGACACACCAGCTCTGTATCTCAGAGGAAGTCCCTAGAGACTGAATTTGCGAGAATATAACTTTTTCTTATTTTTTTTTAATACCAACAGCCGCGTGCTCAACATCAGGTGCCTCTCGCCATGCAGGCAGATGTTCTCATACTTCAGAGGTACTCTCAATTTATTTTATCGTTAAGTTTTACCTTTTTTTTTTTTTGTTATATTTCTTGCCCAATCATTTGTGCTCACGCAACTGGTATTTTTGATCTACTCTTTTCAATTTTCAACTGCTAAGGGTTTTTAACGTGCTCAGAGTGCACTCGGTACTTCTTTTTTTCCGTTATACAAGAGGATTAAACATCAGATGTCACTACCCAGAGACTAGAACAAGAGTAAAGCCAGGAAGAAACCGCTGATTGTATTTTTGAAACAATTCCACCGCCTGTGGTGGCAATCGAACTCATGACATTCTTGTCAAGATGTCGATGTGTTACCTCTGGACCACCCAGCTTCCCTGTGTCCAATGAATGAGCTGGTTCTCTGGTATACCTAGCTAAAGGGTCAAGGTAATTACGTGATACACTCCTACTGTAAAACTCCAAATAATTAAGATTCTGCTTGTTATAACCAGCACTCCGTTGCATTGCTTCAAACGGTTACTAATGACTTCTAAAACAACAGATTGGAGGAGATAAATAAAGAGTGTGAAAAAAATGTAAATATTTGTTGGGGATAGAGGAGTTGATGACACCGACTCTTACCACCACATGACGACTTTTGTTGTTGTGCCCTGCTGGCGATGGTATAATTGTACGTGATTGGGTCGAAGTGTCCCGGTAACTATGACAACAGAACTAAGAAAACAACAACCGTAGGTCACATGATATATTTTTCTAAAAGAAGATATTTACATTGAAAGAGAGCGCAGCATGAAAAAATAAAAACTGAAAAAAAAATAGAGGAGAAGAAAGAGGATATGTGTAAGAATGAAAATAGAAGAGAGAAAGTAAGAGATGAGGAAGGACAGACAGTAAGTAAAAAGTAAAGTACCCCGTCACGACAATTGGCGTATAGGGAAATATGGTGTTAGTGACCCTACATTTTACAGACTTCAGCACATGATTTTTGGGGTAATGTGGTCGGTATGACCCCCGTGCTGCTTTACTTTCCCAGAAAAAAAAATCCGGTACCCATTTAAGGCTGCGTGAACCCGGATGCCGTCGGTTGGGATCGAACCCTACCTGTTCTCCTGTGTAGTCCAGTTCACTAATCACTGAGCTATCGCGGCTCCTCGACAGAGACAGTACCGTGAGAAAAAGAAAGATGTGAGAACGAAAGAGATCAATTTATTAACAGAAAGGGAGAAAGACACACATATATATATATATATATATATATATATATATATATATATATATATATATGTATATATATCTATAGAGAGATAGAGAGAGAGAGAGAGAGAGAGATAGAAAGAGAGAGAGAGAGAGAGAGAGAGAGAGAGAATGCGAGATTTAGAAAAATAGCAGGAAAGGGGGAAAAAATTAGATAACAGAGATAAAAAATTGGAAGTAAAAAAAAATAAAGAGATGAGAAGAGAAGAGAAGAGAAGAGAGAGAGAAGAGAAGAGAAGAGATGAGAAGAGAAGAGAAGAGAAGAGAAGAGAAGAGAAGAGAAGAGAAGAGAAGAGAAGAGAACTGGTGAGTGGATGGAGAAATTGTGAAATAGAAAGTGGAAGAAATATAAGTGAAACAGAAGTGTG